>LR749714.1:451993-534113 GCA_902729485.2 Mus minutoides
AAAAAAAAAAAAAAAAAAAAAAAAAAAAAAAAAAAAGAGAGGGCTTCTGTGAGCCAAGACAAATTTTAGGGCTACATCCTTCAGTTCACATGATGCAGGCAGGTCAGTCCTACCCAGTACCTATCGTTAACCCCTCTTCACTGCTTCATCACAAGCTGACTATGGCTATGGACTTGGGGTTTGACTCTCTGATGGGTTCTCAATCAGCAAGTCCATAAGATAGGACCGGGGGGTGGGGGAGATGTGCTGGAGGAATGAATATCTGAAGCACCACTGGAGTAGTCACAATGCTTTTTTCTCTCAGCCTTAACTGGCAAGAAGAGCGACCTGTATTTTACATATATGTTCTCCTATGGATTTGTTTCCTTCAAAAAGTGTAGCTGCCAAATGTAATCTAACTCTTATCCTGTGGTGAATTTATACCTAGCATTTAGGAATGAAAGATAAAGAGTCTTTAGATGTGGAACTCATAAAATTTAAGGTTGTGGCTATTTGCTGGATAGGAGAATAAAACTTTTATTATAGTGCTTGTTTAATGTTCTAAACATTCTGTGAACACTGGTATTATTCAGCGCATGTAGTCTGGAAACTAACTAATCAGCCCTTGACCATCGTGGAAGAAACTTCTACAGTGAGGTGAGGAACTTCCTTCTTTCTGTTCTATGAATTCTCAAAGAAATAATGGCTTATATTATGCTGTGTATACATTTTATACATATAAAATTTTATGCTGGCTTCTAGTTAAATTTATACTATGCACTTAGAAAACATAGCTATTTAAATTGACACATAGTAATCTTACATATTTATGGGTAGAATGTGACATTTCTATATATATATATGCTTGCAATGTGTAACTGTCTTACACTACTCTCAATGGCAGCCCAACATATAACTCAAAATTCACATCACCTAGGTCTACCGAATCTTTCTTCTCCTATAGCAACAGTCACAACCAAAACAGACTCAGAATCTACCTTTCATTTGATCAATGAACCAACCATGTTGTGGTTAATTTTAACAAATAACCATGTTATGGTTAATTTTATTCCTATCACTATAATCCTGAGTTTCCCCTGCCTGTGTAGTACTGCCACCTAATTAACCAATGTTTAACACAGTTAAAGATAAGATCTATAACCTGCATGTCTTAAATTGTGAGAAAGCTGTAATCTTAAGTCTTGAAATCAATATCAACTGCTACTTTTTATGTGGGAGGAGCCATGAAAATAATCTCTAATCTTCTGCATTCCAGCCTGCCTATTATATGCTTAAGCTCAACTTCGAGATAATATATGCTTGAACAGGGTATGATTTATTTTTATCTTCAAGTTTAATACATTCCATTCCATTATCTTAAAAGTTTTTTTTTTCAGGATATGTTCCACGTTGCCCTCAATTTTCATATTATATATCCTAGTATATGGTAGACAATACATACATAAGGACATCTTCCTGTGAGTATATTCTACAACATATGCATTACTATTTTATACTAAGTCCATCATTCACTCCATTCTGCAATGTTCTATATAAATTTCCAAGGAGAACATGTACTTCATATTTAAACTAGCTTTCTATGAGCAGAGCTTGCCATGAAGCTCAGCTTATTAACTGGCATCTGAAAATCAATCAGCAAAAAAGCTCAAACTGTGTTGTTCATGCAGTAATTGTTAAGCGGCTGATTTCATTTTAATATGATTGATTTCAATAACAATTACATCTTATAAGTGAATGATTTTAATAGTTATGTTTAGTTTTCTGCTCATACATAATAAGAGCAATCCTGCTAATTACAGACTTTTAAGTTGCTTGAACTTTTTTCTCTATTCCTTCAACCACGAGGTAAATCAGTTACTTGTCCGTGAGCCCCTACTGTTTTGTACTATAAAAGACTGATTGTGTTATTTTACTGATAAGAAAATAAATATCCAAAGACCTTGGGATAATGTTCCTTAGACTCTCCTTTCTTACCTGGTGAGTGCAGTCCTAGACTAGCCTCCATTGCAGGTAAACCCAGGACTGGCAAGCAGGACTTGCTGTCTTTACCCACGCCATTGATTTATTTCTGAATGAGGCAGGACAGAATGGGAGTTTGGATTTTATTACATTCCTTCCACCTACTAAACAACACTCATTAGATAGGTCAATTTTACAACTACAGGGTAATCATGTCTTTCAAACCTATATTTTTACATTTACTTTAAAGAACCAGCATTAATCCGGGCATGGTGGCGCATGCCTTTAATCCCAGCACTCAGGAGGCAGAGGCAGGCAGATTTCTGAGTTCAAGGCCAGCCTGGTCTACAGAGTGAGTCCCAGGACAGCTAGGGCTACACAGAAAAACCCTGTCTCAAAAAAACTAAGAAAACAAAAACAGCAACAATTACAAAAAAAGAACCAGCATTAAAAAAATAAAGTATGTAAGAGAAAATCCAAATTCTCTATAAAGTTCTACTCAAAAGAATGTAGAGTCATTATGTAGTGATGGCTCATGGATTCTCAAAGCCAAATGATTTCTCATTAATTATGACTGTTTTTCCAAATGCTTAGAAGGGTTCATAGTTGACTTTACAATATTGGTTAAGTTTTAGATTACAGTGATCAATTAGTAATTTATAAATACCTTAGGTAGCTCTTCCGGACTCTAATTTTTAGAACATCTCCAGCCCTTTAGCAAATGCAGAGGTGGTTACTAATGCTTCCAAGATCTTAAGTGGCAAGTCTGCCTCAAGGCTGAATTCCTTCATTGCTAAGGAGGTTGTTCACTCGTTCCTTATCTCTTATGTCATCAAGTTCCTGTGGAGCAAGTTTACTTTGCCTCTAGAACTCAAATGTCCATCTCTCTGATGACAAAAATCATTAAAGCAGAACAATTATTGAGTAGTCTACATTTTCCTTGTCATGGAGAAATACCTTATAATAAGCCTAAAACATATGGTCCCCTTTTCCTAGTCCTCCCAACTTGTGCCTATTTTAACAAGGTGTTTATATTTCAGATTACCCCATAAACTTTCTCTAACCAATTTAAAATATGCCCTCACCTCAGTTCCACCCTATTTTCTTTCCAACAGGATTTTTCTCCTGGTGTTGGGAAGCTCTATGTCAATCAATCCCTGAATGTTATACTTCCAGACCCAGTACCACCCACACTGGGCCAATATGACATAAGCAGGAAGCCACAAGCTCTGTAATTGTTTATATGAATATTAGGAAATAACAGAAGTGTCAACAGATAAGAATCATGGTGCAAAGGGAAAGAGAAAAATGCAGGTAATGTCACCAAGACAGGAAAAGATGGCCAGAGTACCTTAGCCCCAAAGGAGATTCCAGAGTGATTCCCAGATGTAGCCTTTTGTGTCCCCATTTTGTGTGTTTTTAATGTAAATATCTGTAGTTCTCAGAAATTTATTTAAAAATGACTTAGAAAACAGTCATTACAGCAGTTAACTCATTTCAACTTCAAAACTCTTGTATATTTAATAAACTAACAAACTATACACTGCCTATGTGTACATACAAACAATGCCTAATAAACAAATAGTATGATATAGAATGTCTTAAATGAAGATTTTTACATAAATATGAATAGTATATGTAATACATTTTAAACATGATAGATACTATAAAATAATATGTAATTAATTGTAATATACATCATACACAGGCAAATTTCAGAGATATAATATTCAGTCCCTATCCACCACCATCAATCAAAACTGTGATAAATCAAGGTATGACCTCTTCAGATCACCTTTGTATATATTTTCACTCATACTACATTGTGGTCTATTTTTGCAGCAGCCTCACATACAAATACACAAAGGAGAGAGATATAAAGACATATCTTCTATCAGACTGCCAGGAAACTGGCTTGCTGTCTGAGACACCTTGTGTCAGCAAGTGTATGCTAAGACTACACCTGGCTATTCCCTTTTTTGGAGACTAGGAACCTGACACAGTTTGGTTTCTGAACAGCTAGGAAGCACAGGGGGACTCTTGTTTACGACATTAGTTTATCTTGCTCTTGCAAAGCTATAAACAGGACAAGAAAAGCAGTGTAAGTTTTGGTAATGGCTAAAGAGCATTTCTGTTTATTAATTTGTTCATTTATTTTCAAAGTATGAGAGCCTTTTGTTCATTTTAAACTACATTTTACCTATTCTGTGAATTCATATAATGTATTTTAACACATTCACCTCCTTCCCTAAATGCCCCCTGATCCTCCTCCCACATTCCCACAGCCTCTCAACTTTGTGTATATAGGTATGTGAATATCCAAAGGAGCATAATTATCCTACCAGGGGTAACACCTTTAAAGGAAACTGACTTCCCCTCCTCCAGTAGCCATCAACTTATACTGGTTCTTCAGTTAGGGCTTGTGACTCATAAGCATCCCCTTCCACATTCTAAAAGACTGTCTTGCTTGATCTTGTTCAGACAACAACAGCTGCTATGAGTTGATGAATGGAAAGGTCCTGTTGTGTCCAATGGACACAGTTTCAGAACAGCCTTCCCTGACATCTGGCTCTAACATCAGGTCCTCCCCTTCTTTGATAAGGAACAGATGACATCATGGATGCCACATTTGTGACTGAGCACTCCATTGAGTTATTCTCTGTGTTTTGATTAATCATGAATCTCTTTCTTAACAACCATACATTACACAAATCAACTTCTCTGATGAGCTCTGAGAGATGGACTAGGCTATAGGTAGAAACATACAAATTTAGAAAGCAGTTTAATATGAAGTATACTTAGCAGAACAATAGTAGTAGTTATAGATTATAGCTAGAATTTATAGTAACAGACATGGTATTATTTCTTCCTGTGTTATGGGTGTTAAATTCAATCAGAAAATCATTGGTTACACCATTCAATTAATGCCAATATTGCATGCACAGACATAACTTACCATGACCCAGATACCACATACACATTGATTGGTCACAGGACCATGTGGAGAAATCAAGTTGATACTAATGGGGGTCTCCTCCCTCCTGACTAGTGTTCATATCACTTGAAGACAGAAGGCAGAGTAAGAGGAGGAAAGGCCATAATCGATCTTACACATGTGGAAACCCTGTGAATTTCAGTAATGGGTAAAACTATTTCAAATGAAGTCTAAAATTACATGAGGATCCAAATGACAACTGTCAATTTTGGGGATAAAGTAGAAACATTTTGAATATTAAATTCATATTTTATATATTCACATATAGTACCACATAAGAATACTTTTATGGTATTACTATAGAAAACATTAAAACAACTTAGAAAGTAAGGGAAAATAACCCACATATTTTATCTAAACTGTATTTAAAAGAGTACAATGTTATCCATCACTTGTAAATCTTTTTAACAATGCACTGACTTATGCAATCACCTTTCCTCAAACTTCCAAAAGGTAACACCTTCAGATTTCCTCTTTAAAATGTTCTCTTCTGTCTTCTCAGAAACAACTATATTATTTGTATATTCGGAGGTAAGCTGATAAAATATTTATGCCAAAAGTAGTTTATTGGCTAACTAATTTTATTAGACATATTTGCCTACAACATTGTATCATGATACTTGGTTCAGTTGGGAAACAAAGGCCTCCCTATTTTGAGATGACTGTAAATGAAGGAGAAGAAAGGTTTCCATTGGCACTTGGCCCCACAAGATCAATAAGAGTCCTCCTCTGTGACATAGCCAAATGCTCTGGGCTCAAGGGTTCTTGTCTAGTGAATTCTGTCATTCTGAGTCTCGAATGCATCCTGAGCAATTTGCTTTATCTCAGATGTTTTGCTTTGAGGACTTCCCCTGGGTTTTGAGTGTTACTTGAAACAACCAAAAAATCCTAAGTGAAACAAGAAAACATGATTGCGTACGTATCATTAGGTAAAGGGAATGAGTCTAAGTGTAAATCTTTCCACTAAATAACCATTTTTATCAAAACACAATTTTGTTTGTTTAAAAATATTTGTTTCTGTTGTTTGGTTTTGAAACTCTTCTGTTTACTCAGTAGTCAAGATATACACTAGTTAGAAGCACCACCTAAATAAGATTGTATTTCAAGATGCAAATTTTAAGTCGAGTTGCTAATAATATATGCACAGCTGACTGAACAACTTATGAGAAAGATGTACATTTTGGATACAGACTAATTATTATCTAATTTTCATAATGTCAGAAATAACAGAATGTTTATTATATACTCAGCACCTGTTAATAATCTGCTATAAATACCTGTAGGCATTTACACTTGCATTTTGAAAAGAAAAACAGAAAAGTCTGATGCTTCCTATTGATTAGGGCACTCATCAGTAGACTGAGCAATTCTAGAATCACGCAGCAACACAGCATTTCCATCTGATTTAGCTTATCCACAGTATCACAATTTTCACATCCCAAGGCAAGTTTTCAGTTTCAGTGCTCATAATTTGTTTTTTTACTCAGTTAAGTCGAAATTATCTATAGAATAACTTTGCTTCTAAAGAAAATAGAATCACTGCACCTGAGGCTAGTATCCACAGCATAATATGACAGCATTAGGGTCATGATCATATGCTACCCAATCATTCATTTGACAAGCAGTATGAAGATTTAAGTCACATGCCCTCATAAACAAAAGATTTTATCCTTGAATTTTGATGAGGGCCGAGATAATAATCTACTAATTGTGGGATCCAATGTGACCATGGCAGTGTAGAGGTATACAGGATGAAAATACAAAATGGAGTTGTAGCATCATTTGAAAACAGAAATCATAAAAAAGGGGGCTTTAGATATGGTTTCTTTGGGAGATACTGTGGATATTGTAAAGATGACTCAGAGCATAGCATAGATAGCTGCCATTCAATGAGAAGATGATGATGATGGAGAACACAGTTACAGCTGTTCAGCACAGACCAGCCGCATTGAAATCATATTATAAATACAATCAGATGGACCAGGCAAAACTTTCTACTTTCAGCAATAATAACCAAAAGGGCCTGGTGACTTTAGCTGTGTAACCATCATCCACCTTAACAGAGACTTCTCATCATGGATGTCAGCAGGTCCATCTCATCAGTCCAAAGGGGAGTGCCCAAGTTACTCACTTGGGAAGAAAAGGGTTGATGATGAGGCACATAACATTCCCACCATTCCTCTGTATGCATGAAACCATGAAGACAGTGGGTGGTAACCTGAGCAGGCCTGCCCCCTCCAATCAGGACATTTCACAGTTACTGCTTCTGCCATGGCATTCAGTGCATTCAGTCACCAGTAGAGCTTCTCAGTGGCCTAAATCAGGGCAAGTGGGGTTTCAGTGAATGCATACCCCAAATTAAAGGCAAACAGATCTGTGTATAGTGTTTAAACACCTGTAGTGATTTCTAACAACAACAACTATTGTTTAACACTTACCCTTCTGGCTCAAGTGAAACTTTCTGTCATTTCAGCCACTTCATTCTTTTATCATTTCGGTTTAGTGCACTACGACATAATCATATCCCAGACAATTACTAGGCTCTTTCATATGTGTTACTTATGTTACAGACATCTCCTGACCAAGGTACCATGTGACCATTTTCTAAAGTGGTTGTACTAGAGCCATTAGCCGTACATCAAACTTCTAGCTTAAACAAAATGGAGTAAGGTCAATCACTTCAGTATTACCTATTATAAAAATATACTTTCTTTAACTTCCATACTATAAACAGAATGTACTCAGCCCCCATGTTATAGATTACAAAAGTGATAGTGTACTCATATTTTACTCCCAATGAAATAAATTACACATAAAAAAAATCCTCACATAATAGAAGGTTGTTATTACTATAAAAAGATAATTTTTTTTATTTTTCCAATTTTTCATTAGGTATTTTCTTCATTTACATTTCAAATGCTATCCCAAAAGTCCCCTATACCCTCCCCACCCCACTCCCCTACCCACCCACTCCCACTTCTTGGCCCTCATGTTCCCCTGTACTGGGGCATATAAAGTTTACAAGACTAAGGGGCCTCTCTTCCCAATGATGGCCAACTAGGCCATAAAATGTCAATATTCTTATTTAATTTAATTAATTTTTATAAAATTAGAACCCAAACATAAATAAATTATATCCCAAACATAGATTAAATCAATACATAATATTAAAATACAATGATTTTCAAGAGATCAAATTTCATGCTTCAATTTTACAGTTAAGAAAAAAGAGAAATATTTTAGTATAATTCTAAAATATTGATGACACTTGAAGCCTTGAACATCAGCTTCTCTCATGTATTGCTTTGTAAAGAACTGTTTTAAACATTTGAAATTTCCAAGAACAGTATTGGGTACATTTGTACTTAGAAACACTTCAGTCAGGACACTAAAATACGCTGATCATCACAAATAAGAAGTGAAGAGTTTTTCCATTTTAGTGACAACAGCTGCCATTCTGTAAACACCCTAAGTGCCAGGATGGAGTGACACTGAATCACACGAGCCAAATGACAAGGTGTATTCCCTAAAGAAAATGGACACTCACAAAGTGTGAGCACAGAAGTACATGGGAAGAGCAGGCAGTAAGCACGAAATGCATGAGGCAGGAAAATAATTCAAGTTTACTTAGCAAGTTTTGGAAACAGCCAATGTAAGCTTGGTGACAATGTGAGGCCATTGCTTTAAAAAAAAAAAAATCACACTTTCTTCTAATGTTCCGGAACTCAATGAGATCTGCTCACAAAATAAAATGTATTAAACATTCAAGGAGATAACATGGCAAAATAGAGACAGCTACAAATCAAGTTCTTTTTAACAGATTTTACACTACACATGAAAAAAAAAAAAAAATAACAATCTGCTGATGATTAGTGCTGCCAAACTGGAGAAAGTTCTTGTGGTTAAAATAAAAGCAAAATATGCATAAATATATAGGAGTAACAAAAGACTATTTTTGCTCATAGGAGCACTGTAATTTGGCTTAAATGGTAGATGTTTCTTTAGGATAGAGAATGCCACTGCACTTAAAAACACACCCGATTGTATATTCATATATGCGGTAGTCATTTTTTAAATGATGGTAAGAAGAAACTACAGAAAAAAAAATAAAAAAGATTATAAATTTAAAATAATCTAGACTATAATGAACAAAGAAACTGTTTACTTTTTTCTACTTCCAGATTAATCTAATGAGTTACATTTTGCTTAAAGTAAACAAAATCTGTTACCAGGACCTCACCTGTCCTAAGATACCGTGTTCCTACATCCCGTAGTCTCTAAAGGACATCTTTTCAATACAATGTTTTCTGGGAAAGTTGGAAGGTAAAACCATTATGTTTGTTTGTTTGTTTGTTTGTTTGTTTGTTTGTTGGGTATCGTACACTGAAGCAAGAATATGTTCAAATAATCATTTTATGAATGATATTTCTGAGTTAAGTGGTAAAAAATAAGCATTCATTCAATCTTATTTTTAAAAATTCCTTAGGCTTTAAAAAGAAATGAAGTAGAGCTCTGATGATAGGGCTCAACCCTTGAGAGTCCTCTATCAGAGGACCTAAGTTCTGTTTCCAGCACCCGCATAACATCTTACAACTATCTGTAACTGCAGTGCTAGGGGACCGAACTTCCTCCTCATGCACATGCATGTTGCAAATACATACATGCAGGCAAAATACTCATAAACATAAATGATAGACAGAGAGATAGGCAGGCAGACAGAATAGATCCGTGTGTGTGTGTGTGTGTGTGTGTGTGTGTGTGTGTGTGTGTGTGTGTGTGTAATTCAATTCAACACAGTGGCTTTATTTATTTAGTGGTATCATTAAGATGGATACTTTCCTTCAGCTTTGAGATACACTTAAATTACTTTAACTTTCTTAATGTTTATGACCATCTGTCCATTCAATAGTACTCTTGTATTTTTGTGAATTATTTAAATTACCTCAATTTCAATTTTCTACATGCTAAATGTCTCTGTGGTTCATCAAACTCCTAAATATTTTGAGATTGAAAGTAAAGAGAAAGGATAGGAAATGTCACACAATAAATCTTTTCATATATTTATTTCACATATTTAAAGATAATATATATATATATATATATATATATATATATATATATATATATATATATATATATATATATATATATATATATACATTCATTTAATTCTCCAGTCTATTTTAGTAGTGTCATTCTTACTGAATAAAAAGAGTTGAACATAAAGAAGTCACCTTCCTTTCTGTACTTGCCATGTACAATGTGTACTGAGTCCCATCCCACTCCATTCTCACCTAATACTCATTTACCGACAGGCCTGTCTAGAGGCTCTAACTCAACATCTTCCTCTCTCCAGCATGAGCTGCAGCTGTGGTGCTTACTGGGAAATGAAACATTTTGGTGACTTAATGGTCAAATGAATCAGCCTGAAATTGCTCTCAGATAGAAAATCTGTTCTAACTGGAAGCTATAGCAGAATTTACCAAGTGCAGAATCATGATTAATTATTTTGGAGTTTCCCTACTTGCAGATATTAAAACCATTACTGCAAACAACTACATAAACATAAATCAATATTTTGTACAATGTGTATTTTAGTTATAAACTCAACTTCTGATTAACATTAGCTGCTTTGGGGGGGGGGGTAGGTGAAAAGGAAAGCCAAAAACAGAACAAACGTAACTGAGGCATATTATTTCATGCATGTTAGTTGGCTATATTAGTATACTTGGTTTTTTCCTAATTAAAAATTCTATACTTTCTCTTATGAACTGATTCATAAGTAAAGGTGATATGCATATTTGTAACACTCTTCTAAACAAGCAAATGATTTCTCTGGCTAAATGGTATCTCCCAATAGGATTACAGGGTATATTATGTTGGCATGAATTAGTTTGTTAGGTAAATAACCTTAAATGTGAAATAGCAATCAACAAGTATGCATAAAAATCATTTAAATGTGTATGGTGTGCTTTCCTGAATTGAGTGATTCTAGTTTGTCTATCTTAAATTCCCCAACTCCTCAATATGGAAATTAGTGTGAGTGACTAATTACAACAATATGAAAGTTCTTAAATATATTCTTCATTTGTCACGTCATAGGACTGCCTAATTTTTTTTTTCTTTTGATAAAAGAGGAACTTGTTCATTACATTCTTTGGATGTGGAGGCAGAAATTCCTGTAGCTTCCAAAATAGAAAAATTGAATGTTTTTATAGTTACTTCTGGGCTAATGACATTAATTTAGTAGCCATCAGCCTGTAAATGATATTTAATGTCACAAGACTGAATGAGATTCCCAAAGATACACAAGCAGAAACAAGAACTGAATCCTTATTCCTCCGACCCTCTAACATTATAAGATCTGGAGAAAAAAAAAAAAAAAACAGCAAGTGGGTTACAGACAGCTGGCAAGATTCACTGTGTTCAGTGCACTGAAGCAAAGTCTAATGAGATGAAAACCAAACCCTGAACAAGGAATGGACCAAGAAGGTTAGTGCTGAAACCTGACGATGGGCCCAGGCAAGATATCTCCAATGGTCTAATAGCTGCACTTTCATCTTCAAGAGTACCACAGCTGTCTAACCTAGCCAATGGCCTATTGCTACAGACTCACAGACCCTAATGGAGAACACATTCCTTCACATTCCTATACTAATTTTAGGTAATGTTTTAGGATGATATTAATGTTTCTGACTAAAATGAAAAATGAATACAATTCATGGGCTAAAATGCCTCTTGTGATAAATGCCTAGCCAAATACAATAAATATTATTTAATAAAGCAGAGATACAGGAATGATGCCATTATCTACCATTATCTAAACTTGAGGTTTAATAGCTTCTGGAAGCTATTAACTTGGTTTATCGTGTCTGTATGGAATACAAGAATTGTACTGCTACAGAATATGAATCATCAATATCTTATCCTATCAGAGCTAGACCTTGACACAAACTTATCCTTATATAACAAGGTTTCTTCAAATATCCTAGCTTTTATATAAGAAAGGACTCTGCACTGATTATAACAGGTAAAAATTCAAACTAGTCATCGGTTCCACAATTAGTTGGAGACCATTCCTCCCACAAGAAAGGAGGAGCTCCAGAGGTTTAGGCATCCTGCATCTCTACTGTTCTAGAGGCACAAGCCACTGGAGGTGCAGTCATTCCCCATAGTGATCCTCATTTAGCCCAAGTCCCACGGCCCAGAAGGAATGTAGCAGCACTGTGAGGCAGCATCTCTTTGCCAAACCCAGGTGGTTTTAGGAAATTGTTCATTAATACCAAAATCCTGGTGGCATTAAAACCTCCCACTAAAATCTAAGCTGAACCCAAACAATAGATACTCAATTTTTAAATACAGCACTAAAAACAAACAACTCTTGTATGTGCTAAAAAAAAAAAAAAACAAGATACTCCAGAAACCACTATGAAGATGTACAAACATTTAATTAAATAGAAAGCCTGGGCTTCAGAACACTTAGAAGTTATAAAAGTGTCACCAGGGCTTTCAACAATTAAAATGGACAGATATCAGGGTCTTTTTTTTTTCACCCTTGTTTCAAAATTTTTATGTATTCCAAGCCATGTCTGAAATGAAAATTTGTCCCTCTACTTTATTCCTTTGAGAACTGCACTTTTTCTGACAGCAATATGCAGTTCCACGCAGTTCCACCCACTTCCCACTGCTTTTCAGACTCTTGTGGCAGAAGCGCCACCAAAATACACATGCATATTCATGAGCTGTCTGAAGCATTAATTCCACACATGGCAATATACACTTGCATCTGCAGTTGGAGCTTCTAATTTGCAAAAGCAAATATAATGTGTCTAAAGATCTTGATGAGTGAGTCTTTCAAATGCAAGCCCACAGCATTAAGGATCTCGGTACCCTTAATTTCCAACAGCAATTGGATAAATCTCCTGACTACCTAATATAATTCCTTCCGAGAGTATCACTATGTGAACATGATTATTGCCCATGCTAATTCCCTAATTTGCTTCTTATGCCTTTATCAGGTCATACATATTCATATCAAAGTCCTTTGGTAGTGTACCCTTCTACTCGTCTTAAATAAATTGTACTTGCCATAATATAAATGTATTTTCCCATTCTAATTTATGAACTGACTGAAAAAAAATGTATTACGGTGACTTTTCACATATAGAAGTGATGAAGCCTTTGTTTTAGGCGTTCCATCACTGAGGCTACTTCTTTTCTGTGTAAAAACCTCATCTGGGCCTCTGAGTTCTCATTTTCCTCATTGGCTAGAGAGTGGATCCTGCATTTCCTTCTCTGAAGGTATGGTGGGATAAGGGATCCTTCATTGATCTGGAATCTGAAGCCCAGGAATACTAATTCAGAACTCGTATGCAAACAAATGTGTACTGATGAGGCTTTGCATGAATAGAGACTTAAAGGTTTAGTGTGAAGCTAAAAGTATTGATAATTTGCAAGAGCCAAACTTGGAGGCTTGCAAAACCCTTGACAAATGCCAATAAGACAAAAATTATTAAAAGGTAGGAAGCTCGGTGGACTGAGTCAGTGGTTTCCAAAAGTGACCTTCCAATGAATCAACTCTGCCAACCTTTCCAACTTCTTGGACTGTGAGTTACAGGTTTATGAAGGTGGATTTTTATCAATCATATCTAAGAGGCTTAAATGAGCCACATGAAAATGATCAGGGTTCCCGAGGAGGACATATTGCCTGAGCTGGAATTCTGTTGTTTATTGCACCGATTCTTGTCTCCTTAAAACGGCTGCAAAGATGGGCATACTAAATGCTTATTAAGGCACCCTGCAAATGAGAATGAGATGTTGAGAAGCAAAACGTCTTTCTTTAGCAACACTTCAGAATCTTAGAGACTGACTTTGGGGAGTTAAGTACAAATGTTTACCTTCCAGAAAGACCTAAATTATTTTAACATATCCTATTTGCCAATTCCTTATTTCTGAACTCAGTCACTAGAATGTATTATAATTCTCAAATCACTACATGCAGCGCTTTGAGGTCAATGGTACTTGCACATGGTGGTCAAAATTGTGTTGTCCCATTCCCAGGGAACTGCCCTTGGTTTCTCCTCTTTGCTGTCAGCAAGGGTTCTTTTCAGGATTCACTGAGTCTCCACCTGTCAGCATGTAGTTTCTCTGTTATCTAACTGTTTCAAAACTTCCACAAACAGTCCACAGAGCTTCCCAGTAACTCCAGCAAAACCAGTGATTACAGAATGCCTGAGATTTTACATACCATATTGTGGTGGGCCATGTGCATGGTAGAAAAGTTGCCTTTAAACAGAAACAAGATTATATACTGATGAGGTCACAGACATATGAGGGGAGGCTTATAGAAGTTAACCTTGTATTTCTCTTGGGGGCAAAGTATGAGTGTCACTTTTTATGGTAACTTCATAGAACAGAACAAGCCCTGGAGGACTGACTGCACACTTTAGTACAGCTTCAGGTAGTGTGCTTCTGTGGCTTTCAATCAATCTAAAGACAAAACACAATTCCTCATCCATCTCCTTCACCCCATGCTTGATGTCGACCTCATAAGACTCCAGGAAAACATTCTTCTTTTTAGAAAAAAAAATACTATATCAGAGACAAAAACAAAGGGAGGGAGGGAGAGAAGGAAGGAGGGAGAAGAAAGAGAGAGAGTGTGTGTGCAAGCTTTAAAACACGTAATTTTTCAATCTGTGATACCAAAACGATGTTGTGTAATAGCTGGTATTTTTCAGAACATATATCAAGCAATGTAGTCAATTCATCAAAAAGGAAAATAGTTGGGAGGTAAGAGGGAGAGACTTGGAAGAGATCAGGGAGGAAAAGGTGTGATCAGGATGTAAAAATAAATATGTTAACTAGTAAAAGTAAAAAATTAAAAAGACAATAATCTCCTTCTATCCCTCCCCCAGCCCCACTCCACGCAAGCACGTCAATCTACGGTGCATTCTTGTTTACTTAAAGCTTACTGGCAAAAGATATTAATCTGCTTGCAAATGTTTCCAGGGAAAGCCCTAAAACAACCTGTAAGAAAGGAGCACACAACCTTCTCTTCTTAGTACAGTCGAGACATCACTAGACCTTCAATAATAAATTTGCTTTTAATAAACACATATGCGAAGTTGGGCAAGGATGACTTAGATCACAGTGTGTGGTCCCAGCTGTCCGTCAGACCCACATTTGAAAGTCCAGCTCTTTGCTAATTTAAGTGAGTGAAGCAAGGATGAGAGACTTAAATAAATGATGCTCCCTTCCTTCTTTCTGCTGCTGACTCTCCTTGAGGTAGCATCCACAGCAAAATCCTTCAGAAATACACCAGTGGTCCTCCTAAGGGCAGCTCTGTAACATTGCCTGCTTTGTGGCTTTTCTTCAGAGCATTCTTACTTGAAAATAAAAGAGTTGGTGACGTTGAAACTGAAGTTTCAGATGCTTAAGGGACTATATGAACAACCAGACAATCAGTGAATGGCAGCATCTATCTTATTAGCGGCTGTGTGTCTGAGAACTGTATTCTCAGGTATTTTTTGATATATTCCTAGAAGTCAGGATGCCATTCACAAGTATTTATAGAAGGAAGCAGGGAAGGAGGAAGGAAATGAATGAAAGAATGGGGAAAGAAGGAAGGAAGGAAGGAAGAAGGAAGAGAGGAAAGGAGGAATAAAGAAAGGACTAAAGAAGGAAGGAGAGAGATGAATGGGGAAAGGGGAAGGAAGGAAAAGGGAAAAGAGAGGGAAGGAAAATATGTCAGAGGGTGGGAAGGAGAAAAAGAGGGAGAGAATGGGGGAAGAAGATTGGTTAACTTTTATATTAAAAAAAAAAAAAACAATTTTACTTGAGGAAACAGAAAAACCAGAATAAAAAAGAGTTCAAGTTTCTAAATACTTCATCCTGATTATTACAAAATGATTTTGTAGGTAAGCATAAAACAGACACACTACTAAAAGAATATAAAAAATGAACACTTCTAAGGCAGGAAACAACTTAAGAACACAGGTTCTGACAAAAGGAATATTCACAAGCCACAAGTAAAATCAAACACATGACCCTGAGATCAGCCATCTAAATCCCAGGGTCACAGGAAGCAGACCTGCAGACCTGAACCTTCCAGTGAATGCTCTGACAAATTAACAAAGGTAGGACCCTGCTAAGTTTACACATAAAACAAGGCAACAGAGTATCTATCACCTTTAAGATGACACTGTTAGAATGGAAAATGATGTAAAGGAAAACTGTAATTCAGTCCCTTGGAACTCTGTAGGAGACTGGAGTCCGAAGAATCCATTGGTGATTATATCAAATTATCAAAGGAAAAATCCCTATCGGGTGAACTGATAAAACATTGAGGTTTTCCCATAACCCGGATAGCATATCTTTCAAGATTAAACAGTTCCTTAAGTTTCGATTCTGAGGCAATTGGGAATCCTCCTATTTCTGACTCTGCTCAGCAGGTATCTTCTTACACAGAGACAATTCCCTAGGAAATATTACCCAGTATCACTGTGAACTGTGCAGGATGCACTCTGATCCGTGAAGTATTTCCCATTAAGTCTTAGGTGAAGTATTTCCCATTAAGTCTTAGCAACCTGTATCCATGTTTATGATTCATGATAACTCAGAATGAATAGGAAACATTTTTTCCTGAAGCTTAAAATTTGAACACTAGAAATTACAGCTATAGGACCCAGACTATACATAACAGCCATTTTTATGTACCTCTGAAAAACACTGCTCTTTGAGTCGAACTAGAGATTGAAAGATGAAAGGGCTCAGAGGCTTCAGGAAATCAATGGAGCATATAGAAATGGGCAGAAATATGGACATAACATTCCAGGTGGAAAAAGGCATAGGTGAATGCACAAAGACTAGGAATACACAGATACGGAAACCGACTACAATATCATGGCATACCAAGTCTACATACAAGGATATATTAAAGGTTAAGCATAATAATTTTGAAGGATATTAAATGACCAAAGTAGAAGTTTACTGGCAATGGGAAGAAGCCACTATACTATCCCTGCTTTTGCTTTGTTTTATTTCTGGTCCTCTGAAGTGGCATAATTAGATTATTAAGATGGAAAGTTGAAGTGGTACCTAGTCAAGAGAACTTACTGAAATAGTCTAAACAAGCAGTCACAGAATGCTGAAAAGGAGCAAGCTGTTTGATGATGAACACTGAAGAAGCCGGGTGTGGTGGCGCACACCTTTAATCCCAGCACTCAGGAGGCAGAGGCAGGCGGATTTCTGAGTTCTAGGCCAGCCTGGTCTACAAAGTGAGTTCCAGGATAGCCAGGGCTATACAGAGAAACCCTGTCTTGGAAAAAAAAAAACACTAAAGAAGTAAATGTGACATTTGAAGAAAGAGAGGGCAATTATGGGGATTTGCCTGGACCCTTGGTTGGACCAAGGTTAATTTTATTTGTGAAATTAACAAACCTAGGACTACTTGGGAAGATATTCTAAATGAAGAATTGCTTGGATCAGGTTGGCCTATAAGCATGTTTGAAATGGCTAGTCTTGATTGATAATTGATGTAGGTAGGAAGACAGCCTATTGTGGGCAGCACCATTCCTTAGGCAGTGGGTCCTGTCCTTAGCAGTGTAAGAAAAAAGAAAGCTAACCAAAAGCCAGGAAGCAAGCAAGCACATGTGACTCCATTCATCTATTTATCTGCTTTTTACTGTGGATCTGACTAATTTCTCAAATTTCTGCTCCAACTTCCCCAAAATGATGGGCTTTAACTTGGAATTGTAAGCCCAATAAACCCTTGTCTCTCATCGAGATATTCAACACAGCAACAGAAAGGAAACTAGTGCAACTTAAAATCAAAGCACCTGGAAAGCTTGCTAGAGGTTAGCCACGCAGAACACAAAGGTGTTTTGTGTTTTAATTACTGACCTGCTGCTTCATAACTTTCACACATCATTCTATAGGAATTATTTGCATTTCTAAATATCACTTTTTAACATCTGCCTTGGGGTTCAAAATGTTCCAGCAACCCATAAGTGACCAGACAAATGCCAGAAGCAAGAGAACTCTGTAGAAACATGTTAGGAAAGGTCAAAGAGAAAGTTCTTCAACTAATGGGCCTGACGCTTGTCACCCAACATGGACCCCAAAATCTCAGATGCAGCTCAACTCTTCCGTATGCTGTTACCTTGAAAATGTGTGCAATGTCTCCCTTTCTAGAGCCTTATTTCAGCAAAGCAATAGTTAGGGAACAACAAAGACACCAACTTCCCAGCAAGGGCTGCCACAGGAGTACAGGAAGCCTAAGGTGCCTTTGTGTTACTTTCTTCACTTAGAATCCCAACTAAGAAAATGTATCCTGATGTTTAAAACAGTTGCCACAGCAACAAAGTGAACAGTTAAAAGGCAATGAACTTAATCAATGCAAGTCATTGTTGGAAAGATTATCCCTTGAGACAAATCTCTCACTGCTAAGATTATTGCTATTTATCTGAAGTGTTTTCTGAAAAGGTAAGAATGAGTGACTGGGGGCTCCCAATCAATGAGATGGTGTCTTTTTTACTTTCAATGAGCTAAACCTCCCAGTAGACCAGAGTTACACTTTTAATCATGGTGTTAATCGATAACAATTACACCCAGGAGAACGCCAACGTGAGTTTTCCAGAAAATCTCATAGGGCTTAAAGTGCTACACTTGTAGAAACAGTCGATATCACGTGTTTTAAAACAGAATTCAGGTTGGCTCTTCCCATTTCCCTAGGGCAAAACCTACCTTGCTGCAGACACAGACTGGAGCGAAAACAATGTCCTTTGCACACCTTCCTGTGCTTCATAATCACCTGGAGATCTTATGTAAATACAGACTCTTAGTCAGTTGATCTGAGATGTGGCCCTTGATCTGGATTTCCACAACCCCCTAGGTGATGTCTGTCATTAGTCAGCAGAGCACGCCTGAGGTAGCAAGATTTAACTGCACTAGATTGGTCAGAAGAAAAAAAGAAAAGAAAAGCCAGACACAGTGGCTGAGGGGTGTTTAGAAAAGTAGGAGTTAAGAAAGAAGAAAACAGTAATACTAGACTTAGCTCAAAGAGTACTGTTTTCTGACGATGCCCAAGAATCCTAGCTGTCATCTGGAATAGGAATGGATATGTTGTAGAGAAGAATGGCAGTAGTGGTCATGTAACAGAAGCAAGCTCAGGAATAAGAATCGCTTCCACGTGTCAGTTCCCAAGTGCAGAGCACTGTTCTAAACGCAAGATGCAGAGCAAAGAAATTCTCCCAAGAAGTAGGATTTATTACCATCATCCTCATTCTGTGGATGTGGAAGAAAGAGGAGTCCAGGGAGTTAAATCCCTTGTCTGACATCAGAGGGTTGTTAAGTTGGTGACTGAAGAAGCAAGGGCTTGCCCTGTCAGTCTGCCTCAGAGCAAAGGCCCTGACTCTAAGACAGGGGCACTGTGCATATTAACAGGAAATGTGAATCACCAGTAGGTGATGTAAGCCCTGCAAACTGCCCATGAGGGGGACTAAGCAATGGGGAGGAGAGGAAAGGGATCCGGCAGGACAAGCCAGGGAATGGAAAAATTTGAAAAGGGAAGGAACGTTTTGGAAACATAATGGATTCAGAAGTGAAGTGGCAGCAGCTACCCATGCTTGTGACCAAGTGGAAAGAAAACCAATCAGCCTGGTAAATAAACACCAGGAAAGAAAGGCCAAGTCAGTCAAGAAATCTCACCAACTGCTAGAGGACGCAAACAGTCTATCTGCCTGCATACAAAGAAAAGGGAAAAAAAAACAACTTTCAAGGACAACAGAATCATGATTATTCTCACATTAATCACCCAGTTTACAGATTATCGGGCCCCTTGCTGGGCCTCCTTCTTCTTCCTACAGGATTGATTGGACATTTTGCTTCTAATTAGCAACTTTACAAAGTAAGTAGGAGCAAGGGTGACAATCAAATCAGTTTATTTTGCTCTTGCTTGGGGAGCTAACAATAGGTTTGGGAGAAGGAGGTTAGGATAGGAAACTAAAGATGCAAATACATTCTCATTAATCCCATGTTCAGGGGCTTCCTTTCCCTGGCCTCTGCAGGCGGAAGCTCACTGACAGGGGACAGTCTGAATTCTGCAGTCTGTGCCAGAGGACAGCCAACTAACTCTTCCTGCAGGGAATGTGTAGGGTCAGGGCCAAGGACAAACAAAGGGGTCTGCTTAGATGTGTGCTGGGAAGCTCCCTTTCAAATTGTTAGATGGGCCTGAAACAAAAACCTGATCTTGGGAACTTCAGGGATCCCAGCGCAACTTATATGCAGGTACTCAAGGCAAATGGGACAGTACAGGAAAGACAGAGAAACCCCCTGAAGATAAAGTAATGCCTTCATGAGGCAAGAAACGGTCAGAAGTTTGGCTGTTTTCCTAGAGCCACGAGAAAATACATGTTTCAAACAGAGAGACCTTTTGACCACTAATATTGAAATGTGGTCATCGTACTTGCTCATTTTTTCACCATGCCCTCAGCAACTCTGTATGAGTCTAAGGTGAGGCAGTCTAAATGTATGTTGCTAGGACTTCAGCCTGTATTGGCATATTTTCAAGTCTTTTAGTTTTATCTAAATGTTTTCCATTAGCACATTCCTTTAAATAAAAGCCATTCATTGTTTCAAGTCACAAATCATATCTCTTTAAATTCCAAATGAAAGTAATTCAGGCCTACTTATAATTGGATTTCAACAGATACATATACACATGTTTCATACTCTCAATGTTATTTAGCATACATCTCACTAGGTCTTACTGTGTTGATAGTAGCATGGTACTCAAGGAAATGCTCCCAGGTGGCAGGCACCTGTTTTAGCTTTGAAATATCAATCTCCAAACCTCCAGCCAGACACCAAGATGGGGTTGCTCAACAAACTATCTCTCTCACCAGCTAGTAGTTTTGGCAGAGCATTTGGAACTGGCTATAGCCAGCTGGGCATTTTGCCATTTCCTTGAGGCAAAATTAAAGTGGAAGATGCAAGGGTTTTATTGTAATTTTCCACCACATATTTATATCATTATGGGTTTTGTGCTGGTCTATTCCCCACACAGTCGCACTGAATATCTTCTCATTATATCACTGAGATTTGAGGCAAATATAGGATGATGCAATGAAAACAAGCGGGCACTGTGTATAGAGGATGATTGCTGAAGATAGCGCCATGCCGAAAGGAAAGTGCCACAGAATTTGCAGGGCCCCTTATTCAAAACAAAGCAGGGGAAAAGTACGATTAAAGGTACTAAAAACCAATATTTTATTTTTCTGCAGTTTCTTCTGAATGGTATTCTTTCTTTGCTACTTATGAACCAGGAGACCTGCAGTGTAAGTGTAAGAACTTCTGAGTATCTAACCTGCTGCAAAACCACACCAGGAACAAAGGGTCCCCTTGTTAACCTTTGTAGTGTTGCTGTACCTACCAGCCACCAAGACAGTGTGGTCTGAGGCATACCTACTAGGGAGATCCATTTGGTATCTCTCTTGTCATAGGTCCACAGCCCTAACCCACAGGCTGGCAAGGGTCTCCGAGGGGGATCCCTATGAAAGGACTCCTAGAAAAAGTATGGAGATAAGGGGTGAAAAGCAGGATCTCCTCTCCTGGGTGGACATGATCACAGCAATGCCCTATTCTGAGATTCTCGGGGCTCTTGCTGAAGGGCATACCACCCTCCCTACTAGGAGCTAAAGAAAGAAGCAGCTCTTGGCAAAAGACAGGAAGGCAGTCATGCAGGGTATGAGGAGGGTATCCCAGGAGGTGAGCGACAAGCAGCAGACAGTATCAAAGAAACCATCCCAAGAAAGCGGTGCCGCAAACAAAGACTGCAAGGCTACAGACAGATACCATGAAGCCACCAAACATCACTGACAGAACACAAATGCAAAGTAGAACTGCAAATTTCAGGATAGGAAGGCCAAGCTAAGCTTGCTCCCCATTGAGCAAGGAAGCCAAGGAGGTAGAGGGAAGCAACTCAGGCCTATGCTCACTTCTGCAAGTCAACCATAATACAGTCAGACAAAAATAAATGAGCAGGCAATGGAGACAGCTCCTGCACAGGAAGCTGGGGCTGTGTGCGTGTTCTACATACTAATTTGTAGTTTTAATATATATGTGTGCACATAAAATCAAGGAACCTGAATAAAATGGAAGAGATGGACATTTATGCCTGTGTCCTAGCTATGACTCAACATTCTAAAATGTAAGAGGGAGAAAATGTGTGAGGTATCTCATTACTCTTTAAACCTGAATATTTTTTTCATTTCTTTCTTTTATTAGATATTTTCTTAATTTACATTTCAAATGCTATCCTGAAAGTTCCCTCCCCCCTCCCTCCCCCCTCCCTGCTCCCCTGCCCACCCACTCCCACTTCTTGGTCCTGGCATTCCCCTGTATTGGGGCATATAAAGATTGCAATACCAAGGGGCCTCTCCTCCCAATGATGGCCGACTAGGCCATCTTCTGCTACATATGGAGCTAGAGACACGAGTTCTGGGGGTTCTGGTTAGTTCATATTGTTGTTCCTCTGAAGAGGTTGCAGACCCCTTCAGCTCCTGGGGCTCTATCTCTAGCTTCTCCATTGTGGGCCCTATATTCCATCATATAGATGACTGTGAACATCCACTTCTGTACGAGACAGCTATATCAGGGTCCCTTCAGTAAACACTTGCTGTCCTATGCAATAGTGTCTGAATTGTTCTATGTTTGTTTGTATGTACGGGTATGCAAGTATATGGCCTAATGTAGGGACACTTACAGCACACAGAAGAACATTATCCCATGTATCTATATCTATATAGTCACAAAACCAATATGTCCATAGGACTGCAAATAGGAATGTGCTTAAGTATATTTCTTATTAAAACTACTCTCTATTTTTATTTATTTTCACAAGGATCTGTAATTGAAATAAAATTATACCATTTTCACCCTCACCTCCAGGCATCCCATTCCCCTTCTGCGGACAACGTCTTTTTCATTTATTGTTTTGATTACATATACTTATTGTACACTTAGGACACAAGAAATGATCCAAAATAGATTGACTAGCATTTATGGTTTTATATATATACTACTTCTTCTCCACAGAGGTCTTACACATTTTTAAAACTTATTCCCAAATGGCCTAAAAATATTATTTCTTTTGTAGGTAGCATTATTTTCTATTTTTGTGCTAATGTGCAACTTTAGATATATAGAATTTTATTTTTCAACATACACACACACACACACACACACACACATATATATATATATATATATATATATATATATATATATATTTATATAATATATTTTGATCCTATTTTCCATGATTATAATAAAATAAAAAGTACAAATAATACCCTGGGACCAGGCATGATGACCCAACTTAACATTGTAGCAGTTAGGAGGCTGGGCCAGGAAGGCCATGTCTGTAAGACAGTCTGGAACCTTAGAACCCATAAAGGTAGCTTTGGTCAAAAGCAAAAAAAACCAAAAACCAAACAAAGGAAAACTATGCCTGCCTTCCCCTCTCAGAGGCCATCAGCAGGCTGCCCACATTCCAACTGATGGCCTTACTCCCATGGGCATGCATGCTGAAATTTAAAACAAGAGCACATCAAGTTGGCAAGGAGATGTGGTGGTAAGATAGGGAAGAACTGAGGGAGTGGACTGGGGTGGATTTGATCAAAACACATTATATGCATATATGCAAGTCTCAGACAACTTAAAAAGACTTTAGAAACTTCAGAGTAATCTATGTAAAAACACTCATTTACTTGGGAGTCAACTCCACATAGAAAATCCTAAGTCATATTTTTAAAATGTGAAGTCCCTGTAAACTGGAAGACTGGCCATGTAACCACTTAAAACTGAAAATATGTATTTGATGCTGGCACAGTTACTTACGCTTTTTTCTAGACAAAAGTTGAAACATTTGGCAAAGGCCAAAAGACCCTTAAGTGTGATAAGAATATGAATTCTCCAGGTTGAGTTTCTAGACTACCTGGGGCAGGTAAGAATTCCGTGCTGCTTTTTTATGCTGGATTGTATGAGCAAAGGACCAAGGGATCCTTCCCAGCCAAAGGGTAGTGTGCAGCCATGTTTCTGGGGCCCTCCAGGCTGGCTACACGGAGGACACTTAACCCTGCCAGACAGGGTCTACTATGATGATGGAAGAAATCAGTTTTCTACTACACAACCTAGCACATTGTAAATACTCCACAGAGACTAGCAATTAATATCCACAATACAGCGTGATCTCACAGAGAGCTCTCAAGGGCTTAGCCCCCAGGTCTCAGAGAAAACAATACACCTCCTTTCTGCACCTACTACTTCTTGTCCCATCAGAGAATGCTCGCTCATGGCCAACTTCAGCCTTCAGCCCCCTTTGCAGACACCTGAAGAACTGTGTAAACAAACAAACAAAGAAAAAAAAAAAAGAAGTTTAGGATCTAAATTAATTTTTACCACTGCTAACTCTGTACCTCTGATAAATACATTGGGCTGCTCATTAGCAAAAATGGAATTTGAATTTCAAAGATGAATGAATATTCATTCCCTCTAAGTAATTACAGACTAAGGTGTTCACATGTATTTGTTGAATGAAAGACTGAATTAATGAATGGATATGTGCAGACAGCATCCTGAGCTGGCTTCTCCTTTCTCTTTACTTGCTAAATGTCATGCAGCTTTGTTTTAGAGTTAAAATTTCACAGCGGAAGGGCAGGGAGCACAGGCAGAACAGCACTCTGCCTGTGACCTCACTTGGCAGTGTCCTGCTGTCCCCATACATAATTGATCACTGCCAAGCAGTAGTCAGGTGTAGGCATGCCAATGACTCTATGTCACAGTTTGCCAGGTGAGGCAAATTATTACATCTTCATCTAGCCAAGCTTTGAGCCTGCAAGTCTGACAAAAAGCACTTACGAGCCTCCTGAGGCCAGAGAATGCTGTTGGCTGACTATCAATGTCTCCTTTCTTGCAGTGCCCTAGTTCTTAAGGATGCCTCGCTGCTGGATATACCAGTGAACAAAGGGAAGGGACTTTTCTCTGACCCTTCTTGGGCTCCGCAAGTCCTCAATAGCTTCCTTCTTAAGTCCACATGTGCCCCAACCACGGTGTGCACACCTGACTTCAATGCATGGTCTCAAAGGTAGATTCAAGCCCTCTCCGCTCAGCATCGGCTCGGATCCCAGGCTGGCTGCCTGCCCCGTCGCAGAGATTCCCTGCTGCTTCCAGGGCTGGCACCAACACAAATACAGTTTTGTATCTACTCACTACAAAAACTTGAATCTGTTCTCTTCTCTCACTGATTCCTCTGCACTCAAAACTAAGCTAATTATATTTCGTGCAATTTAATTAACTATGAAGCGAAGTCAATGACTAAGCAAAATAAAGGAAGGCACCAACTCAAGTTGTGTCACTGTGCAGTGTAAAGGACAGTTGGAATGCTTAAATAGTCATTTGAAAGGAGTTGGCAAAATGCAGTTTAACATAGATGAACAATACTGACTGGTGCTGACTCTTAAAAATGAATTTTCTAGCATGAGTGATTAAAGTTAACCGTAATTTTCAAGTTCTCCGATTAATTTTTATCCAATAGGTTTCTTGCTAACTTTTAAACCAAAATGCTAATTTCTAAAAATAAGTTTCAAATTATTTATTTAGTATAAGGTGGATGTGTGGATGGATGTGTGTGTGGATATATGCACCACAGCACACGTGTGGAAAGCAGAGGAGGGTTTGTGTGTTCATTCTCTCTTTCCACCTAGGAATGAAACTCAAACCATAGGCTTTGGTGACAACTGCCTTTACCAGCTCAGTCTTCTTGCAAGTCCTAGCAAATGAATTTTACAAAGTCCACTGAGACTGCATTGCTTTTCTGGAGTTTGGCATCTTTGCCCCTCAATGTGAGGGTGGGTATAAGTATGGTAGCATACATGCATGTGGATGCATGTGAATGTGGTAGCCAGAGCTCAAGCCCTGGAATTGTCACTTAGAGGCCTTACACTTCGGTTTTTGAAACAAAGTCTCTCACTGGGCCAGGGTTCATCTACTTAAGCAAAAGTGGCTGGCCAGCAGGTGCCAGTGATCCACCTATGCAGTGCTAGGATCACAAAGGTATGTTAGCACAGTGGGCTTTTTACATGGACCCCCAAAATGGAACTGGGTCACTATGTTTGTGTGGCAAGCACTTTACTACTAACTATCTCCCAGTGCCAACATGACCTTCTAATCATCAAAGAAAAAGTACCACAGAATAAACTGCACTACCATATTAAATAACCTCAATTAGGTAAAATAAGCATTGAGAATCTCTAAATTATTTGAGATAAATCACATAGAACAGTTGTTTGTTTCTAACTGGCTATTACACGTAGTTGAGTGAATAACACAGATCTTTCTGGTAGATCCACACACTTCCATTTTTTAAATATCGCTAGAGGGAAATGATCCCAGGCCAAATGTTAAACATAACAAGGAAAGTGGTAAATGCAGCTGTGAAGTGGATCTGCCTGGCAGAAACTCAGATCTGAGGACAAAAGACAAGAGAGGAAATGAGGGAGATGTCTGTTTATAACAAGGCCCCCAGAAAGAGAACCTGGAAAATGTGCACAGCTGTGGAGCCAAGAGGCCACCAAGGACTGAGCTGAATGGATCTTGTTGCCCTCACACTATCTGGACTGTGGCTGGGTCTCATTAGCTCATCCTTCCCAGTGCAATTCTCATGGTGTAAGTCCAGCCTTACCCTCACTTTCAATCACCAATAAATTCAGAAACTGCAACAGAATTTAATCATGATGCATCCATTCTGCATAGTAATAATACTAATTTTTTTCCTTTTATTTATCTTTTTTGAGACAGAGTCCCACCTCAAACTCAGAGAGGTATACCTGCCTCTGCTTTCCAAGAGCTGGCATTAAAGCAGGGGCAGAAATCATTAATTTCTTATTTAAATTATTCCCACTGTTTGTGTAGGTATAAGAAAAATAAGCTGAGCATAGTCAATACCTCATTAAAATTCCTCCTAGTGAAAGACCCACAACGTGAGAACTCCCACGTTTTGACTCAGGAGAGGCGACACCCCAAATCACTCATGAGAAATGGTCTTGATGCAAACAGCAAGAGGCTGTATTAGGGAAAAGCCAGAGGTCTTGGGACGACTCATATCCCAGAAATGGATAGAAGAGTCGACCCCGAGGGGAAAGGGGACCCATTATTTATGAGTCCTCAAGGGGGAAAGGAGGAGTAGGAGGAAGTAGGAGATTTTCCTAATCTAACAATATCCATTCTTTCTACAGAAGAAATGGGTAGAAGGAAGACTTCCATGCTCAGGTGCACAGGTGCAGGAGTAAAATTTTTCAATCAGTCCAGCAACTATACCACACACACTTGGCAGGGAGCTGTATCAGTTGGCAAATACAGAAATTCAAAGAACAATACCGGCATACACACAGATTCAAGCTATTATGCTCAGCTACATAAAGACTTTCTGCTAATAGTGTAATCTCTCTTCCCAGTTTCAGAGTCTTTGTGACCTTACATTTTCCTCAGGATCTTTTCACTAGAACCATTTATCTGAGTTTGTAGACTAGTTATATGTAGGCTAGACACAATTTGACACAAACTGGACAACTTTTTGGGAGAGAGATTCTAAATTAAGAAAATCCCCCTCCAGACTAGCCTGGTGCATTTTCTTGATTTATGATTGACATAGAAGGAGCCAGCTCACTGTGGTACCGTGCTAAGGCTGGTGGTCCTCATTGTTGTAGGAAACTAGTCATGAGGAACAAGCCAGTATGCAGCACCCCATCCTGGCCCCTGCATCAGCTCCTGCCTCCATATTATTGCCCATATGTGAGTTCTTACCCCGAATTCCATCAGTGATGAATTGTGGTATGGCACTACAATCTGAAACAAACCCTTTTCCCCCCAAGTTCTTTCTGGCCATGGTGTTTTATCACAGGCATCTTCACCCCCATGAATACTATTCATTCTGACCTTGTCCTCTGTGAATTAGGCCTAGGGCTCCCTTACCTTTCCATCCCAGTGTTGCAGGCTAGTGGGCTAGAGAAGTTGCCACTAGAATATGATGTCCGCTGTAATGTGTAAGATCTCTTTGAGGTAACCCTGACATTGCTGCGAAGCCCAAGGTATCATGTTTTCTCTTTGTCTGTACCAGAAATGCAGCTTCTGTACCTACTAGCTTCCAAAAAAAAAAAAAATTCATTTTATTGCATTTATTTGAAGAACTAAGTCACACAAGCCTGATGAATCACAGCTAATTTTTCTTAATGCAGGTTCAAATATTCTACATCGGTGCTAGTGGAATCACTATTTTTGAAGGTAAAGATACACTTTTAGGGTCATCTTTGAAAACGAGGCTTCTCCCCAGTTTGTACACCTAGCATTTGTGGAATCTTGTAGGAAAATGATTGTGAGACATAGAAAGTAGAGAATGTCCTTGTGCTACATGTGTGTGTGTGTGTAGCCAGGGTCTGGGCACTAAAGCAAGGTCAATGTTTTAATAATGTTGGAAATGCATGGAAAATGGACTCGCTGTGGGTTTTGAAAATATCATTTTCCAAAAAGATCAAAGAGCTGCATTTCTTCAGTCTCCTTGCTCTGAGAAGAGAATCCTCTGAAGAACAATGAATTTTGGTGTCTAATAACCCATGAGAAAAAGAGAATGAACGCCGACAGTGGAGAAGAAGGGAGAGCTTTATTTTTATTTAACAAATACCAAGAACAGTCTTGACTCCAAATTTATATTCTCATAACACCTTACAGGGTAGTACCATTACATATTCCCATTTCACAGATGTCAGACTGACACCTTACAGGGTAGTACCATTACATATTCCCATTTCACAGATGTCAGACTGACACCTTACAGGGTAGTACCATTACATATTCCCATTTCACAGATGTCAGACTGACACCTTACAGGGTAGTACCATTACATATTCCCATTTCACAGATGTCAGACAATATAGGAGGTCAGAGAGGGGGTAGCTCTGCAAAGATGTCTGGGTTTTCAATATCTGGAATAGGGATGGAGATAAAACAGTAAGATCTAGTTTGTCTATGACACCTGCCCTCTGCTAATCACTGCTGATCATAAACTATACCCAGCAAGCCCACCAAAACAAAACAAAACGGGGAAAAATCACCAGGATTACTGAGGAAAAGAAAAGTGTGAAGTTTTCTGGGGTTTTGATTTGTTTTTGTTTTTATTTTCATTTAAAAGCATCTCCCCTACACACACACCCGCACCCTCACCCCGACCTTGACCCTGACCCCCACCAACCCCAAATTGGAAAACTGTCTGCCAAACACAAATGACAAAGCACTGGAGAAAGAAATGCTATTTTCAAGTTTCTGGGAGGTCATCATAAACAACAAAGCAGAAACCAAACTGAAGTTTTACAAACTGGCATTTGACAGCATCCTGTTACCGGACAGCCTACCAACAGGTCAACACCATGGCACTGCGTGCTGGGTGACCTGAGCACCTCAGGGTGTGAAAAAGAAAGATGACCAGGATCAGACCATGCTTCTCAGTTCTTCAGTTTAGCCAAGAAGGCAGAATGACAGACAGCCACTGGCAGAAAGACCACACCACACAGTGCTCTGTAGCCCTGGGCTAAAATACCCAGAGCAGCTGATTCAACTCAGTGCTAATTTGTTTTCCTGTTTAACTGGCCTAAACATTTGCTATCTATTAAATATTCATGGATGGTATTTGAATACCTCTGGGGTTTGATTCTCCAAGGAATTAATTGATGAGTACCTGTAGCCAAACTAGCATATGTCCCTCATGACAATAACAAAAGCATGTAAGCGTGTGTTCTAAGATTTAATATCAATTACTTGGAAAATATGGATCTAAGGGAGAATTAAATTTTCTTGGCACCGAAGACATCAGACATTGAGTAGATGACTTCATTTGATAGAAGTAACTTCACCTATCCCACACTTCAGTGTTGGTAGCAGAGGCAACTACCAGCAAAGCCCTTCACTTAACAAGTATTACGCATTCAGTATGCTCCTTCTGCATACGCACTTTTTAAAAGTTTATTTATATGACTTATAAGTCAGGTTTCACAAATAGGATTGGATTCTGCAAATAAAATTATGTTAATGAACCACACATGAAGCCACGTACTATAACAGGTATCTACAACCCCAACCCTGGCACACTTTCAGGGCAGTGAAAGGAGAAAGATGAGAGAGGCCCCAGAAACTTGCAGGTCTGCAAGAAGCATACACAGTTTCAAACAACAGAAAGTCCCTGTCACAATCAAACACAGTAGAAGGGAACACCAACACCCAAATTGTCCTCTATCCTTTACACACACATACATATATATATATATATATATATATATATATATATATATATATATATGCAAATGTTGTGCCCATGTTCTCAAATAAAAACATGTACACACACACACATGCATGCACATGCATCTATCCATACACATCATACAAATAAATAAATCAACATTAAATAAATAAGAAGCTTGAGGCTTACTTGATAAAACTAATATGCAAATGGTGGACTAAATGATTTTTAGTAACAATCAACATGAAATTGCTATAGGATCCCCTGCTGCATTCAAGAAAACATGATCATAGGAAACACAGAGTAGGTAAGTACAAAGGATCCTGGTCTTACAATATCCTTGGAGCTCTGGAAGAAAGAGTATGGACAAGGAAAAGGGAATGCCAAAGAGGAAGTGGATGGGGAAAGATGGGTACTTCCTGTGTGCAGACTGCACGTAAGAAAGAAAGAAGACACGACTATGACACAATCCTCAAGGAACTCACAACTTACGGAAAGGGGGAAATATAATTTTGCAATGACAAAACAGTCTCTGAATGTTGTTGTTATCAAGGAGCATGCCATGTATACTAAGAAGGCTCAATGAGCCTTTGTCTATATAATAAAAATGATTTTTGTGTCAGGGATTGGAGTTTTAAGGGTGAACAAATGTTCCTTGCAATGAGAGCAAAGTAAGTGAGAAGAGAATCTGCCCAGCTCTCCCATAGCAAGCAGAGATTCATGAAGGTCTGAGGCTTGCACCCTGATTTGCAGTGGAGAGCTACGGCTGGGAGCACAGCCTCCTGAAGATGGAAGTTGGAGATATGTTCCATAAAACCTTGAAGACAGCATGCTGTAGAACCATGTGCCAATCCGATGGTGGGAACGGTGTGGTATTTTCAGCAGAACATTCAACTGATCTTTACTTCAGAAAGGCTTTCTGGTTAAAATGTTGAGAGTAAATCATCAAGAAATGATGGAAGTTAAAGAGGGAGTGAAGTGAGCCGGTGAAATGTTGAGATGCGCGCATACAAGGAAGGAGGGAAATGGGGGGAAAATAGGAAGTGTTCCATACCCAGATGTGTTAGAAGAGGTATTGGAGTGGGAGGCTAAGAGAATGCAGTTTTCTATGCTCTGGAGAGATGTTTCTGCAGTTAAGAATAATTTTGTTTCTCTTGTATAAGACTATAGTAGTTTGAATATGTTTGTCCCAGGGAGTGGCACTATTAGGAGGTGTGGCCTAGTTGGAAGAAGTATATTTCTGTGGGGGGCTTAGAAATTCTCCTCCTATCCATGTGGGAGCCAGTCTTCTCCTGGCTGCCTTTTGATCAAGATGTAGAACTCTTGGCTCCTCCAGCACCAAGCCTGCCTAGACACTTCCATGCTTCCTGCCTTGATGATAATGAACCTCTAGGCCTGTAAGGTAGTCCCAATTAAATGTTATACTTTATAAGAGGATACATTGATAACTGGGATATCATTTATGAGAGAAAAGCCATGGTGAAGGAGAAAATTTGTTGTAAATATGTGGAAGAGCATAGCTGGGGGAAGACACATCTGGGAGAGTCCAAAGTGGACATGGCCAGACTTGACCTGTGCCAAGTGGGGGTGGGGAAGAAAAGAACCGGGTGCAACAGCCAAGAGGCCAAAAGGTACAAAGAGTAAAAGTAACCAAAATGGTTGGATTATGTAAGGAAGAGCAGCCCAGTCCCTGGACTGAAGAAAATGAGGGTGAGGGATGGGATGTGACATCTGAGGGATGCAGAGAGAACCTGGAGGTCAGGTCCACATTGATATGTTAACTAGGCCTCTCAGCCATTTCTCTCAGGGTTGAAACCTAAGAATACTAGGATATGTATATGAGCAGCCTATGGCTTCCAGGGCCCTGCTGTGTGAATTGAAGATCTCCCTTATCTTCATCACCAGGGTGGATTGAAGCTCTCCGAAATCATCAGCCTAAATAAACCTTTCCACCATTGGGTTGTTGCTTTAGATATCTTGCCATGACCATACAAAAGGCAGCCAATGGACCCTGCTGGTTAGAGAGCAAACCACTACATTTCCACCAAAAGTCAGTCCACACTGCACTCAGTCCTCACTACCTGATGCTTTGCTCCAGTCTGAGTAGTACTGGTCAACTCTGCTGCTCTGTGAGAGCAAATCTGATACTTTGAGATGGGAGTAGAGAAGGTTCAAGTTAAGTTCTCTGCCTCTCCACTCTGCTTATCCTCTGAACGGAGGGTGAAATGAAGGAGGTTAAACAGTAGCAAAATCATGGACAAAAAAAGCCTTTATGCAGACCTTATGAAGGAACACACATACACACTCAGGTTCACAAACTAATTCTTAAACATATTCATCCCTCTTTAAATCTATTACTTTTATGCGTGTTTATGATGCATGTGATTACACCCCTCATTTAATATTATTGATGGGAAAAATATAATAGACAAATATTAATCTAGTGCAAACACTCTGATTATAACAAACCTATGCTGGAGGATTCTAAACAATAACCTCTACCACAAGTAGTGCCTCCAGATGCACAGCTAAAAGCACATGTGCCCCACATACACACCCACATTACACATCAATGCTACCATTCAGGACACTTTGCTTTTATCACCCACAGCAACCACCAGTCAGGGGCAATCATGGCTCCTCTCATGGAAACAATGATCCCTGTAACCAGTGACTCAGCACAAGCAACTAATTCCACAAGCCACTTTATTCTATATGGATAATTTTTCTTTTTAGATTTCATGATGAACGTACTGCCCAGAACATCAATGTTTTCGGCCTCCTGGATCACTAAGGAAAATAGATGGTTTTTCTTGTTCAATCTTTTGAATAAATCATGCCCAGTCATCTGAGCACATTCATCCCACATGTGCAACAGAACCTCACCAGCCACAGAGAGTTTTCAATAGTTTTGAAACAAATGACGTAGTATAATTTATACAGACTCCTTCCAACAAGCTCTTCAAGAAACAATTCGAATTCATTGTGTGCTCATTTAATGATCTTTTTTTTTTGTCATTTTTGTGACTGTTTCTCTGGGATCAATACTCATTTTATGCCTTTGTAACTCCACAATAAACTAAAGTCCCCAAATGGTGTTGCCATTTTCTCTAGCATGTTAACAGAACAACAATTATTTTAGTGCTTCCATCTGGACAGACGAGGTGACCTTATGATGAACCTCCTGAAAGAGAAACAAGACTGTTTATAAATAAAGGCTCATGCTGAGATCCCTAGTTTCCAAGGGAAGAATGCAGTCACTGTGTTTGTAGGCAGAGAGTGGGGTGCCCTTTACTTGAGGTACGTAATATCTAGACTTTCATCAACATTTTTAAAAAATGTTGTTCTCAGTACAGAATCCTGGGTTTTGTTCATGCATATCTGCAAACTATTCTCTTTAGGGAATATCCCACGAGTGTGGGTTTTAAAAGGCACATTCTCAACTGATTGCTACTAGAAAAATACTTCCCTTCCCCTGCTTTTGATTGAGACCCATGACATTCTTGGAGTGGCAGCTAACTACATTAAACCTAAGCATTTTGATAACAAATAAAGGTACTTTTAAAGCATTCCCAAAGAAAGTATGAAGCCAAACCAAAAAAAGAAAAAAAATATATATGAAAAACTAACCACAGATTGGAAGCACTGTAATTAGGTTTAAAAACACATTTTAGACCAAACAAAGCCAAACTCCAGTGCCTATAAGCTAGATGACCTTAGACAGGTTCTTTGACTTTTCTGAGACTCCAGATGGAAATAATTGAATACATTATGTGAATAAGCTGAGTCTGGCATTTGATATGTACAGACACTCACAAAATATTGCTTTGCTCCTTGGCTTTCCACTTCAGTACTGCAAAATGACAGCATCATTTAAAAATCCCATAATTTTCCATTATGTGTCTGTGGTTTGCACTGCAATGATTTGTACCAGTCTGTAAACAAAAGAATATCCACAAATATTCCACTTGATAACCATCAAAAGTGAATTCACAAGATGTTGTTTTGAATGTTATTTACAGAGCCCATGTGTTCATAGATTAACGTAAAAAAGAACACCACTTAAATGCATATTTAAAAGCATGTATCATCACTAAATACACACAGGGCGCATAATTTTAAATTTTCCTGGATCCTAACCACATGGAGTAGATGGTTCCGTGTTTGTTGCATTTCATTTTGCTTATTGTATTGGCAATTTTCTGTGCTGGATCATACATACCCAAGTCTCTACCACAGGATAATCCCCTACTCCTTAAAGTCGCATCTGACAAAGTAAAGGCCAGACCTATTTTTGAACAGCTCTTAAACAAGAAGAGAGGAGGCAAAAATATTAGGACAAGGCAACTGTAAGTTGTTGAGAGAAGAAATCTTTAAACCTTTCACTCTCAGTGTAAAGATTCCAAAATATCATATTCCACATTAATAAAGGTTGTTCATCTCTGTACCTAATAGCCCACTGCTTCACACTGAGAGGAACAGGAACCCACCCCTAAATAGAAAGAGCAAGAATACATGGATTTTCCATTGTGTATTTTGGCTATGCCAATATTCAATTTATAACTTCTTGGACAACGTCTTACAGAGCACCCCAGATCTCCGAGGCTGCCTCAGCCTTCAGGTACACACGGCACACAGTCAATACACTCAGGATTCAGCACTCAGGATCATCATCACCAGGAGGCAGGGCGTGAGGCCCTGGGTTTCTTTTTTGTTTGGGGGTTTTTTTGTTTGTTTGGTTGTTTGGTTGGTTGTTTGGTTGGTTTGTTTTTTGTTTTGTTTCCTTTTCCTTATTTTCTTTTTTAATCACTTTTTTTTTTTTTTTTTTTTTTTTTTTGCCATTTTAAGGGAGGAGGCAATTCTGTATTTGGAAAGTCCTTAACTGGAAATAACAGACGCCAAATGTTCTAAGTGTCCTTTTCTCATTTCAGTAAAATAGCCTCTGTCACACTTACAACATTCTGCCAAAGTCTACAAGGGTCAAGCTTAGTAGTAGCAACCTCAATAATAGCTTGGCCAAGTTTCCAAAACAAGTTTTCAAAAGTTTCCATTTGTAAAAGTAAAGGTAGGAACTAAACCATCCTAAACAGCCACAGCAATGCTGGGTGTGGTGTGGTTCATGCTTCTTGTCTCAGAACCTAGGAGATAGAGGTAGACAGACCTCCAAGGGTTATAGGCAAGACTGGTCTACATAGAGAGTTCCAGGCCAGTCAGAGCTACATAGTGAGACCTTGCCTCAACAAACAGAAACAAAGAAAATGATAAACTTGATTTTTAACTCCCATAACCCTAACAACCATTACCTTGGTAAAAGCAGACTCAGAACAGTGCCCTCGCTTTCCTAGATAAATGAATCATGAAAATTACAAGTTAATAAATCAAACTAGAGTCGGTATCATTTGAGTATTCTGAACCCCATACCAATACCATGGAGGATTAATAGACTCCTCGGTTATACCTTCTATAGCAAATAAAGTCTCCAGTGGCTTGCTTCAAGATCTAACAACCTGCCTGACCCCAGCAATGTGCACTCATGTGCAGTATACATGCTGACTCATCACTCACTGAGTAAGTCTGCACAAACTCTGTTAAGTCCTTTGTTCATGGCTTGCCAGTCTAGAATAATAACTTGAAGACAGTTGTGTAATCAGCCATTAGAAGTTTCTAAGAAGACTCTTAATTAAACATGCACCTTGTTTACTTGTGTGTTTCCTTTCCTGGTATTGAAAATTGAATGAAGTCTTGGCACAAAGCTCATCTTAGCACTCTACATTTAGTTATATGCCTAACTATTTCATCTATGTATTTTTCAGGATGCTAAGGCTAGCCTTGAGCTCAGCTGGTTGCTCAGAGTTCTTTTGCTTTGAGCCTCCAAATTAGCTGGCACTCCAGGCCTTCACCGCTAGGCTCAGCTTAATGGTTATATATTCATTCTTTCTTTCACCTATCTATAATATCTATCATGTCTCTATCTAACTAACATTTATTTATTTGAGAATTAGAGAGCCCTGTGAATGCAGAGATTCTAGCATCAGTCAGATGACATCACAATCCAGCAGTTACCCTCTCGTCAGTAGATATTGACAGAGACAGAGATTTAGAACATCTTAGCAGAAGACCATTTCAGATTAATGCTGCACTGCAAGAAATTGCCAACATATGCCTGCTGCAGCATATGAGAAGTCTCCAAATGACACAATTTTGTGTTCAAAATCAAGTGAGATCAGCTTTCCTTAATGAGAAACGGAAAGATAGAATCTTCTACTGGTTTCAGAAGAGTGGCTTTCTCAGGTTACACACACAAGATATGTGTGGCATTTTCCAGTCAAAGAAAGAGAGTTGATACAGACACCAAAGCAAAATTATATATAATGATTATTTCTTCTTAATGCTGTGGGTGTAATAACAATGAGATACACAGGAAGAGTCAAGGTGACACCTGACAGCCAATAAGAAGTAGTTATTGATCACGCAGAGAGTTTTATCCTTAAATGTATGGAGACATCTGTATGCATGTGTGTGTGTGTGTGTGTGTGTGTGTGTGTGTGTGTGTGTGTGTGTGTAAAACAGTACTACCAGGAGAGACAGAGAAAATTCACTCTAGTAAAAGTAGTATAAATTTCAGCAGGATTGAGGATGAGAGTTAGATACTTCCTAACTCACCATAAAGTATAATAATAAATTTGTACCAAAGTTTGGGTCTAATCCCTGGGATAAATAGTTACTCATTTATCCATCCACTATATAACAGAGTATGAATTGTGAGCAGCAGTGTTCTAAATAAGAACACAAATATTATCTTCTTCATCTTTTATCTTTGTAGCTATGTTTATCCAAACTATGGAATGATTTTTTTCATGTCCTTTTCCCTCCACAATAAAGGCCTCCTCACCTCACTTCATTTCACAAATTTTATGATAAAGTGTCCTGACCAAAAGCAACTTAGAGAAGAAAGAGTTTATTTGGCATATAATCACAAGTTACAGTTCATCATTTAAGGTAAGTCACGGAGTGAGTGCTTGAGACAGTTGGCTACACCATATCCATGGTCAAGGGCAGAGAGAAAGGACGGCCCCATGCTGCCTGCTAACATATTCATTTTCTTAGGACTCAACTAGCTTTCTCAACTCAGAGTTCAGAGTCTAGCCAATGAGATGGTACTGCCTACAACCAGGTGGGGTTGGGATGGGGTCTCCTTACATGAGTTTCATACAGTCCCCTACAGATATGCTCATAATCCAAACTGATCTAGTGAATTCCTCACTAGGACTTTTTAACAGGTGATTCTGGGTTGCATCAAGCTGACAGATAAAAATTAACCAACAAAAAATATTGAGAGATAGCTCAGGAGTAAAGAACACTGGCTCCTCTTATAGATGCCTTGGGTTTGATTCCCAGCACCCAAAAGACAGACTACAACCACTGTAACTCCAGCTCCACAGGACCTGATGCCCTCCTCTGGCCTCCAGGTATGCTGCATAGACACACATGCCAAAAAAAAAAATAATAACTCATTTAAATAAATTTAAAAAAATAAATAAACTAACCAAAATGCTGAGTTATTACTCTGGGACAAATTTACGTCCTCATGGAGCAAACATTAACAACTGTAATTGAGTTTTGTTCTCTAAAAACTAAATTCTTTTGAGAACATAATAATAGATAGGTACTTATAGAGACAGAGAATTAAAAAAAAAAATGAGGTCCAGTATGCCACAAATAATGGCTCATGAAACCATACAAGACAAGAGAGTAAATCTTAACATCTTCTATAAGACAGAGACTCAGGCATATGGGAATTATGGTTTCTATAGCAGAAAGATAAAGAATCAGATACAAACCCAGGATTCTGTATCCAGAGTGGATGGCCCTCTATAGCTGCTGTTTATGTGGCTTTCTTTCTCCCACTTCAACCTGTCTTATACTATGAAATCCAAAATATAGGTCTAGAACCAAAGGCAGTATCATCACTTGGAAATTTGATAGAAGGGTCTTCCTCAGACCTGCTAAGTACAAAATCATTCCAGGACTCCACACTGACTGGTTGCACATTGATAATTGAAAAGCACCTCTCCAATATAGTCTAGCCAGAAAAAAACAACGTTCATACTGACGTACCGCCTCTGCTTTTCTATTTCAGATCATGGCTATCAAGGGGGTAAGAAATAGGTAATAGAATTGTTTCTGAAAGGGTTAAATCGTATTGATACATCTCATACTTGTAGTACAAATGGAACTGGCTAGGCACACAAGTAAGCCTCGAGCTTTCTTTTATTTTGACTCTATTGCTTGTTGGCCCTCATCTCCCCAAGTCATGGCTTACTGTCATTTCTTCTCTATCTCCTTTATATTGGGCTCTTTTACTTCCCCCTTTTCTTTCTGTTCTACTTTGGTTCCTTCTATTTCTACCACTTGGTATATTAGCTCTCCTGTCTCATTTTCTCATCTCAATTTTAACTTTCAAATTTCTGACCTATTCATAATGATATGTAACGTGATATGATATATATATATATATATATATATATATATATATATATATATATATACACACACACACATATATATATATATATATATATATATATATATATATATACATATGTATGTATACATATATACAGAGGGCAGGGAACAGGGAGTAGTAACCATGTCCTAGAATTTATATATTCGTTAAGTAATTTAATACTGACCCTATGTGTTCAAAACACAGATACATGCACTCCTGTAGCCATATTATATAAGCATTACAAAAGAATGGCCAGCCAAAACTTCAGTGAATTAGGGAGAACAAATAAATAACTGAAATAGTTTCTTGCAGCTTTAAAAATGGTTATTTGTATACCTCATTAAATGATGACATTTATAACCCCATGAAATCTGAAGAAGTTTGCAACTGTTTCAATGAAAAGAACACATTGTAGATAAGGGTATGTAACTTGACTAGTTCTCTGCCTCTTGATAAGTTCCTTCCTTGTGGGCTGTGAGAAGCCATGGCCATACACTTGTGGACTTAAGCTCAAAGCACACTCAGTCTGTGGCCTCAGAAAAGTCTGCCTGTGGTCCTTCCTGCCAATAAGCGAGGCATGGGAAAGACACTTATATCTCTAGCCATTAAAGTCCCTCAACTGACACCCCAAGCACCACTACAGAGACTGAACCTCGCTGACCTCCTAACATGTAAAATAGATTAGCAAATAAGTCATATTTTTTTAGCACTGGGTTTTAGGGTAAGTTGTTTTGTAGCAATAACAACTGCTACATAAAGGTAGCAGAAAGCCCACCCTCAGGGTAAATCTATTATTACAAGGCATTTTGGTATTTTATCCCTGAGTCTTCCTTAACTCACTGCTTTATATAACTGAATTGGGATGCATGTTGCTGAATTGTTTTGCCTGTTTATAATGTGCTTATTAAATCATAAAGAGTACTGTAAGAAGTACCATCAATGTACCTTCTGATCGTGTGTGAAGTGCTACCATGGAAATCTGCTGTGCAGCTAATATGTGCTGAAGAAAACAAGAAATAAAATTTATGTTCTAAATATTTCAAACAAACTTTGTAAAAAGGAAAGTATGTGTCCATGCTGGCTTTGAAATGATAACAAACCTTCTCTCAATGAATTACTCTTAAGCGTGAAGCTCCCATTTTCCTCCACTAAGACAGAAATGACACATTTAACTTGACACTTGTTCAAGTTCAGACAACTCCCCCACTACCCTCCAAAATTATGAATCCTTTACGCCAGATGGTAGCTGCAGTCACATGCTACATTTGGATTTTTATCTAAGTTCATATTTACTGCAAAAATATTTCCTTTAAACTTGTATTTGCATATCAGGGAAAATAAACAAAACACCAAAAAAGAAAGAAACTGATTCACTTATTTCCTTGAGGCTGGCAGATTTCATAGAAAGAGTCTTTGTAATAGAAAATATTAATGAAGTAGCAGTGTTTTGTGCAGACATTTGCCTACTCTGTCTACTTCATTTATAAATGCATTTTAATGAGAGAATAGAGACTACACAGATCTGCAAGTGTTCCTTTTTTCAACATTTGTTCTCAATTCAAAGATTAGAAATGGCTGATCTGCTGCATTTGGGGGGCTGGCTTATGAATGTGGCACTCATAGCACATTGTCTCAGCAGCTGTGAGGCTAACATCTCATAAATAGCCCATCCTCCCAAACATATGATTAGACAATAAGGGGAATCTGAAATTTGTTTGAAATCAGTAGCCATAAAGTAGATACAGTGTACTACAAATTGTCCCTCCCTCCTTCCAGCCCAGAGTGTGTATTGAAACATGTTTTACTGGGACTTCATGTGCCAAGAAGCCATTCAGAGTGGAGTTGTCTTTGTACAATTCAATTATGTGTATTGTAAAATCTTCCCATTTAAGAAATCTATACTTTACTGTATTATAGCCATAAACTCATGTCTACCCAGGAACACGTTGAGGGACCACATTCCCTCAAATATATATATATATGTGTGCGTATGGGTATATGTATATGTGTGTGTGTTTATATATTTAATCTTAATACAGACTGAATAGATAAAAAGGATGATGTTTATTCTTTAAGCTAAGGCTTAATCATTCCTGTTCATGCTTATTGGTCTGTTTGATTAGAAGGCTTTTTGTTGTTGTTGTTGTTGTTGTTGTTTAGTTTGAGACAAAATCTTGATAAACAGTTCTGGTTGGCCGGGAACTGACCCCAAACCTGAAGAAATCCTTCCATCTCAAGTTTCCCAAGTACTAAAATTACAGGGGCAGCACACATCAGGCTTCTCTGATTCTTGGAGGATTATCATGTATCACAACTGTCCACAGCAGCAGCAGAACACAAAGAATTATTGGTACATATGTTCATGTTATATCCTGAAAATATTTTACTTTTTCACTCAAACTTACCTTGGTGTATTATTTCCATGTAAATCATATATATATATATATATATATATATATATATATATATATATATATATATATATATATATACTGTGTATATATAATTCAAATCACTTATATTAATTTCTAGATCTGGCCATCCTTTTATAGGACATTATTTATCTTCACGGTTTTTCATAACAGTGATGCAGTTACTAGTGTGATACAAGTCTTTTTGGATCTGAGAAGTTAACATGAATACCAGCTTCACTAAAGATACCTAATCTTCTCTAGAGTAGATTTATGAATTCAAACAACAACACACTATTGAGAGAGACCTTCTCATCACCACCAGATCTTTCTTACTGCTCATCACCAAAACCTTTCATTCCTTTAACTACGCAATATCATATTCTCATTCATAAGATGTTTGTTCCCAAGTACATTCATTCAATTGTTTACATTTTTCTCCTCTTTGAAATCAGTAAGGGGCCACTCATTTTTCACAAGTATGCTTACTTTTTTTCTAAGTGACTGTTACCTATTGCCCATATTATTTTCCCACAATGACTTCACCTTTAGTTTTGGTAGTAGTAGTCTTTGCAACACAGAAAATTTAAATATGAAAGAATTTATCAATATTTTTCTCTTATTCAATGCAAAGAAATCAAACATCTGAGAATGCATCTTTCAGCATCGGTGGTAGTACATGCCTTTAACCACTCAGGAGGCAGAGCCAGACAAATCGCTAAATTCAAGGCCAGCTTGGTCTACAGAGCAAGTTCAAGGACAGCCAGGGATACACATAGAAACACTGTCACAGAAAGAAAAAATTTAGAGAATATATCATCCATTTATGGCTTTAAAAATACAAATATTTATTAGTGATTTCCTTAAGAGAAAATTAAGGAAAGAACAAAAATTGAACTAACTCATTCCTTGTTCTGGGAAAAATACTTCAAATGACTATTTCAGATATTGAATAATAAAACTCATTGTAAGTAGACCTTTTTATTTTATACTCAAGTAAATGTATTTAAATTTTTATACAGTTTTTACTAAAATAATAGCATCCAAACTAAAAAGGCTTCCAGTAGCTGGTGCCGTGATGCTAAACTTAGGAGCAGGCCCATTTGCCGTGTTTCGTCGAATTCCTTTGGTAACTGGCATCATCACACCATGAAAATGATTATTTGTCTCAAGTGAGGCTTGATTGGCTTAAGATTTTAGTTTATGTGTGTAGGTGTGTGTCAGTGTGTGGATGTGTACCCTGGAAGAAGCATGAACAAAACCCCATGAAGGTAGCAGATCCTCTTGAGACTGGAGTTACAGGCAATTGGGAAGCTGGAGTCCCAGGTGACTGCCAGCTCTCATAAGTGGGCGCTGGTCACCAAACTTAGGGTCTCTCAAAAGGCAGCAACACTCTTAACCACCAAATGCCTCACCAGCTTTCCTTGTTGTTTCATTTCAGGCGTAAGATAGATTTCCTTTTTAGGTTTTTCAGAAATTGGAAATATAAGCTTCATACATGACTAAATAATATTAGAAAGGAACTAAAAAGAACAAGGTCAATTTTTCTCTTAACTTATTATCTCTAACTACTTATTTTTATATCTCAAAGAAACAGTTTTTTTTTTCACCTTTTATTAGATATTTTCTTCATTTACATTTCAAGTGTTATCCAGAAAGTTCCCTATACCCTTCCCCCTCCCGGCCCTGCTCCCCTACCCATCCACTCCCACTTCTTGGCCCTGGCGTTCCCCTGTATTGGGGCATATAAAGTCTGCATGACCAAGGGGCCTCTCTTCCCACTGATGGCCAACTAGGCCATCCTCTTCTATATATGCAGCTAGAGACATGAGCTCAGGGGGTACTAGTTAGTTCATGGTTATTCTTCCACCTATAGGGTTGAAGACCTCTTCAGCTCCTTGGGTACTTTCTCTAGCTCCTTCTTCCTTGGGAACCCTGTGTTCCATCTAATAGCTGACTGTGAGCTTCCACCTCCATGTTTGCCAGGCATTGGTATATTTTCCCCTGAGACAGCTATATCCGGGCCCTTTCAGCACTATCTTGCTGGCATATGCTATAGTGTTTATGTTTGGTGGCTGATTGTGGGATGGATCCCTGGCAGCCGCAGTCATTGGGTCCATCCTTTGGATTCAGCTTCACACATGATCTCTGTAACACTTTCAATGTGTGCTTTGTTCTTAATTCTAGGAAGGGGTGACGTGTCCACATTTTGATCTTCCTTCTTCTTGAGTATCATGTGTTTAGTAAATTGTATCTTGGGTAGTCTAGGTTTCTGGGCTAATATTCACATATCAGTGAGTACATGTTATGTGAGCTATTTTGTGATTGGGTTACTTCACTCAGGATGATGGCCTCCAGATCCATCCATTTGCCTAGGAATTTCATATATTTATTGTTTTTAATAGCTGAGTAGTACTCCATTGTGTAAATATACCAAATTTTTTGTATCCATTCCTCTGTTGAGGGACATCTGGGTTCTTTCCAGTTTCTGGCTATTATGAATAAGGCTGCTATTANATTTTCTGAGGAACCACCAGACTGATTTCCAGAGTGGTTGAACCAGCTTGCATTCCCACCAACAATGGAGGAGTGTTCCCCTTTTTCCACATCCACGCCAGCATCTGTTGTCACCTGAATTTTTGATCTTAGCCATTCTTACTGGTGTGAGGTGGAATCTCAGGGTTGTTTTGATCTGCATTTCCCTGATGATTAAGGAACATTCAAGTGCTTCTCAGCCATTCGGTATTCCTCAGATGAGAATTCTTTGTTTAACTCTGTGCCCCACTTTTTAATGGGGATATTTGATTTTCTGGTGTCCACCTTCTTGAGTTCTTTATATATATTAGATATCAGTCCCCTATCTGATTTAGGATTGGTAAAGATCCTTTCCCAATCCGTTGGTGGCCCTTTTGTCCTGTTGACAGTATCTTTTGTCTTACAGAAGGTTTGCAACTTTATGAGGTCCCATTTGTCAATTCTTGATCTTACAGCACAAGCCTTTGCTGTTTTGTTCAGGAATTTTTCCCCAGTGCCCATATCATGGAGGCTTTTCCCCACTTTCTCCTCTATTAGTTTCAGTGTCTCTGGTTTTATGTGGAGGTCCTTCAACCACTTAGACTTGACCTTAGTGCAAGGAGATAAGAATGGATCAATTCCCGAGCTGGTGCTGGGCAGGCCGGACCAGACCGGAAGGGAGGGGCTGTTCTGCCCTGGGCCACTATCAATCTCCCAGCTGGTGTCTCAGGTTCCAAGAGATTGGGCTAGAACAGAGGCTTTGTCCCCCTGCTCACTTGAGGTCCCCAGATAGCTTGGAGGGTCCCCAAGGAGCCTAAGAGAGTGCACAGCGCCTGAGGCCCTAGCCCTGAGTTCCTGATGTGATCTTAAAGTCCTGGTAGTTGCTGGGCTCAGAGGAAAGATGGTGGGGTGGGGGGTGCTCTGGCTGGGAGAGGCCCAGCCTCCGGTGGGGCGGAGTTCTCGGATCCTGCCCCTGTGGGCAACTGCTGACCCACTGTTCCGAACACCACCTCTGCACTGCACACCCGTGTAACCCAGATGTGATCTTAAAGTCCTGGGGTGTGTGAAGTGCAGGACAGGCCCTAGCTGCATCCGCTGGGCTCAGAGGAAAGATGGCCCAAAGAAACAGTTTTAAAGGTGTCCCTTCAGTGACTTTTTCCTTGTCCAGCATTATTCATTTGGATGGGAAAGTCACTCCACATGTAAGAACCTTCCATTATTGTCACCTGCAAATATGCCACTTTAACCATATTTTCCTCCTAGGCAGAATAATTAGTCATAATGGTCATCAAAATGGCTTCCTTTCTAATAAATCTGCCCCTCCACGGCAAAAGATCATTCTCAGAAGCTAGGTTTCATTTTTAACATTCAGCTGCCCAGATGAGACCGACAACTTCCCTTCTCTAATAGATCTTCTGAAATAAAAAAACCCATTACATTCAAACCAGAGACGGTGTGTCTCAGAGGAAATGGATTCTGATAATGTCAAATACATTCACTGCACATCCAGAGAAAAGAGAATGGAGCAGCCTTCCGTTCCCATCGAGTAGGAAATGCCTCAGATGGAGCGAAGGTAACACTATTCCACTTTACAAGTGACTCTATATCCATTTTCCAGCTATCTCCCAAGAACTTCAGCAGACTTCACTTCCTATACATTGAAATTGCTACTTGTTAAATTCAACCAATTTCCATTTCATATACAACAAAGCAATACCTCCTACTCCACTACTTTCCATCCATCAGACCCATTACCAACCAGATGACAGGGAGTTTATAAAAGAAAGAAAAGAAGAAAAATTCTCAAGAGAGTAACTATTCAAAGCTCTCCAGGCCACAGCGGAAGCTAAGGACTTCAGCTCGGATCTCAAAGAGCACAGACTGATCATACTTCTCTATCTCCCAGTCCCACAACACACACCAACTCTGCCTTCACAGAGTAATTACATGAGCCTCAATGCTAATTTCTGTGTATCCATAAAACTTTAATGCATCCTCAACCGTGTATATTTTCAAGCAGGCTTTCCAATAGAACACTGCTAATGGATTTTTTCAAATTTGTTCTGCTGCTGCAGACAGTCATGGGCTGATCACTATTCTAGTGGGGGAACTCCTTTATCTACCTTGTGATTTGAGAAAAATAAAAGCTGCACCATAGAAAGTCTGTACTGACACTCTTTTGTTGAAATTCCATTTATTCTTGTTTCATTATTTGTAAGCTGATCTTTCCCTCTGATGGATCAATAAAACACTTTTTTCCATTAAAATTTTTGGAAATATGAAGTCTGAAGTAAGAGATATGAGCTATAAAGAAGGAGACAGGCCCTTCACATATCATTATATCAGGGATTAGTTAGCCCAAATTTTCAGGAAAAAAATATAAATAGACTCATGCTAAATAATTTAATATTTTATATTTCAAATTATACATATTATATAATCAACTGCCCAACACTGTATTTTTATCTAAGTATCTATTAGTGACACTATCTTGTAGCAAGTTTGTTTAAACAGCAATTGTGTTAACCATTCCTTATCCAAAATACTTGAGGCTAGAAGTTGTGAGTTTCAAATTTATTGGTATTATAAAATAATTGCATATACTCCTTAATATCTTCCAGTCATTACTTAATTTGAAACATGAAGTTCACTTTCCATGTACTTTCATGGGCACAGCCTAAAGGTAATTTTCTTTCTAGCATTCCTGTGGCTAGGCTACAATATCCCAAGAGTTCGGCCATGGGGTGTGTGTGTGTGTGTGTGTGTGTGTGTGTGAGAGAGAGAGAGAGAGAAAGAGAGAGAGAGAGAGAGAGAGAGAGAGTTATCTTGTTGATACTGTGTAAATTTTAGATTTCTAAATTCTTTTAAATTTAAGACTTTCATCTTAGACACACTCAACCTATAATAGGTTATAGAGACAAAAGGAGGCAAGCTATAGAGCATTAATAGACCAATTATTGTAAGTTAAGCATAGAATTAAGCATTTTACTTCTTGTGATGCTTATATATCCAGTAAAGTAAATATCCCCACTTTACAAGGAAAACATTAACTAAGATATGCCAATAAGACAAAAGATAATACAGATGTGCATAGTGGGATGAAGACTCACATTAGGTAATATTAGGTAAAGGTCCCAAGCCAATGCAGAAAACCTTGAATACCTCTCTTGAACAGCTGTACTGAAGCCTGAGGATTTGTCCTACGAACTAATTTATCCCACTCCATCTGTGAACTCACAATTTGGAAAAGCTAAAAGGAACAATGATGTGGCTTCAGTCAATAAAGGTGCTTTCTGCCAAGCCTGACTACCTGAGTTCTACTAGAACCCACAGTGTGGAAGGAAAAAATAAACCTCAAAAAGTCTCTTTATGACCTTCAAAGGTACACCATGTACACACACACAGAGAGAGAGAGAGAAAGAGAGAGAGAGAGAGAGAGAGAGAGAGAGACTAATGAGCATATTTAATTTTTAAAATATGGTTCCAGTGCTCTGAAAAACATGATCTTTATAGAAATTATTAAGCAGTTAAGATGTGGCAAAAACTCACTGATAAATGTCACTTTTAATGGACTCTGCTAAGTCCATTCTTTAATGCTGACCATTTGGTATTGTATAAGCAATTAGAGGCTCATCCCCAGTGAAGATTGATCTTCCTCTCTCACCAGTCTTTAATGGGTTGGTAGTTCTTCATCTAGGGGTATGGTCCCATGATATTCCTCCCACCCATATCATTTGTAGCTCTTATTTAGGCATAGTGTTGATATTCTAAGGATACAGCTTCCCTGTCATATATACAGGACAATCTCTCAGCAGACATCCTGGGCCTTGTGCTCTTACAAACATTCTGCCCCCTTTCTCATGACATTCCCTGAGTTGTAGGTATAGGGACTGTGATGTATATGTATCAACTGTGTTAGTCAAATTATGATCACTTGATCTCAGTATTTTGACCATATGTAGCTTTCTGTAATGCTCTCTGTCCACTGCAAAGAGAAGCTTCTTTGATGGTGGTGAGAGATACACCTATCTGCCAGCATAATGATAAATATTTACAATCCAGTTTAGAATTAAGCTAGTTTAGTTAAGTGGTAGTAGTAAGGTCTCTAAGATTTAGACCTCACTAGTACAGGTAATTGGCTAGTTTTCTAGTACTAAGCTAAGCATCCTCTTGTTCAATTAGACAGCTGCTGATTACTGTCACGTTATAAGTGCCACTGGTGCACCTTTAGGGATATCTTGCCATGTTGATCCTTTTTGTGGCTTGTCTATACCACAGCTTGGTGGAATTATTGATTACTTTCTTCCATTAGCAGCTTGTGTAACATCTTCTGGTACTATGAGATCTAGTCCTAAGAAGGAGACTTCTGGGTCAGATGCATCACAATTTCCACAAGTCCAAGGAGTTAAATGAGGATGGCGGTTGTTGACATGAGAACGGGCAATACACAGGGAGAGGAAAAGAGGAGGGGTAAATGTCCTTCTCTCTTTATTTTTATAAAACACAACAGATGTGGTCAGGAGTACTGAGAAACGTGGGGAACAACATAATGCTACTGGCATGAGACGTCAGGCTAATGGCGGATGGTAGGGAGAGAACGCTGTGAACAAGTAGTAGCAACCACTGGATCTAATAAAGTCTCTATGATATTCTTCCAAGCAGGATGACGAAGGCTGCAGCATCACTGCCAGGAGAGTTCACCAAAGCTACAAGTAAGAAGGCACTGTACCACCAGCGTCTGGATGGAGACCTTGCAAGCAAAACTGCCCATACCTCATCAATGAGAAGACACAAGAAAAGCAGCTTCCCTTAGAGTGGACTCTAAGATTAACATAGCCTCAGTAGAGCATCTAACTCACATGCAAAAGGAACAGGCAGGAATCATGAAGGCCTTATGGGGTTAGCAACAGAACATAGTCGGGCCAGGGCCAATAAAAAGCCAACACAATCAAAAGACAGCTTAGAAGCAGGACAAGGTTGGGTTAGTTCAAGAGTAAGAAGAAATGAAGGGTCACATGACTCACCAAAGTACAACTTAAATCACGTGATTACTATCCCATGAGGCATCTACCACATGGAGTGTCTGGTAAGAATAGCTGAAACAATCCCATCTAGCAGCCGGCCCAGCCATCAGACTTGGGGGCCCAGGCCTGTTATCCCAGCACTCAGGTAGCTGAAGAAGGATCACAAGAAGATCGAAAGTTCAAGGCCACCATGGAATACAAAATAAGATTCTGTCTCCAGAAACCATAACAAAACACAAAGTATTTTCAAAGACTTAAAACAGGTCTAATAACTAAAACAGATAATACCTCCAAACCTTAGGTAATTCAAATAAATATACTAACTGCAAAACAAACAAACAAACAAACAAGTTATTAAGTACCTATCTTTCTAATGCTGTTCATTTTTTTGAACTCAAGATTAAAGTATTTCTAAAACTGATGTAACAAAGCCTGGTATGGTGGCACACGCCTTTAATCCCAGCACTCAGGAGGCAGAGACAGGCGAATTTCTGAGTTCAAGGCCAGCCTGGTCTACAAAGTGAGTTCCAGTACAGCCAGGGATACACAGAGAAACCCTGTAAAAAAAAAAAAAAAAAAAAACTGATGTAATAAAATTAAAAACAAAATAATATAATAAATAACAAACTAATACATATAAATTTTATTTAAAAAAGTAAAACTAAAAAAGTTTAGGTTCTCCTCCCTTTAACAGTATAAAATACACAGAGGGCTTATGTAAAAAGTTATATAATATATAAAAGAGTGATAGATAGATAGATAGATAGATAGATAGATAGATAGATAGATATGTATATGTGTGGAATAGGGAATATATTGGGTATTGAACTGGAAGCTTGGCATATACTAGGCAAGCCCTCTGTCACTGACCTTCATTCCCAGCCCTCTTTCTATTATTATTTTTATTTCTTTCTTGAGAGAGGGTTTTATTATATCTATCACCTATGCTAACTTTGATAATACCCTATATCTCAGACCAGCCTTAAACTTGAAATTCTCCTGCCTCAGCCTCCTTCATGCTGGGATTGCAAGCATGCTAATTGTATACATTGTACTGACTGTGTTTTAAAAAAGCATTAAACATTAACATTAAAAAATGTTCAGTTCCCTTATATATATTTAGATACATTCTATATTTAACACTTAAAGTTAGTAAATAAGCAAGTTATTTGTAAAACACTTGGGTAAAATTCTACTTCAAGTAAGTCCAATTACAATGAAATATAGCATAATTGATGGATTTGGTTTGTTTGTTTTTTGTTTTTTTCCAGACAGCGTTTCTCTGTGTAGCCCTGGCTGTCCTGGAACTCACTCTGTAGCCCAGGCTGGCCTTGAACTCAGAAATTCACCTGCCTCTGCCTCCCAAGTGCTGGGATTAAAGGCGTGTGCCACCACTGCGTGGCTTGATGGATTGTTTTAATTGGCTTCTATAGTCCATGGCTTTGACAGATGTAAATTCAGCAGGACATCTACATTTTGTACATACACCTTTATTAGTATAATCAATTGTGAACAACATCATTCACTACGGTAATCACTCAGTGGTGGGAGTTCATGACGACAATCCTAAAACACTCATCCTAAACTGGCACTAATACTGTGGATTACTAGACCTGGTTTCTGGTAGACAAAAATATTACACACCTATATTTTAAGAAGGTTTGATTGAGTTATAACAAAATATTAGTTAATTAAAAAATGAAAAGCTTGTGCTCTTTAGAAGCTCCATATATTTCTTGGCAGAGCACAGAATCTGACCTGCATTCAAACTCTAGAGTTCAGAAGAAACCTACAAATGCTTCCTGGATAAAGGAAGTCCAAGGATTTTACAACTCTTTCAGATAGTTTTTATGGGTGATAAATTTGCTACGTACTTAAATGTTAAAGAATATTTCTTATTTTACTCCTCCACATAATATTCACATACATGAATATACATTTCTAAAATATTATGCACTTTAATTAAAAATACTTAGAATTGGGTCTGAAGAGATGGCTCAGTTGTTAAGAGCACTCTCTGCTCTTCCCAGGGTCCTGATGTGGTTTCCAGCATCCATAAATGGTGGAGCACAACCACCTGTGTCTCTAGTACCAAAGATTCTGGATCCCACAGGCACCAGGCACATGTGGTTATAAGGTACACACATTCAGGCAAAATACCCATACACATAAAATAACATTTCTTAATAAAGAATTAAAATAGAAAACTAAATAATAAGAGTAAAACAAATATCCATGGAATAACCATCTCAATTTATCTGTTGTAAATAATGTATCTGTGGGCTTCAAAGCCCTAGTGTATTAAGAAACTAAAGCTTGCAGATAAAGGATGAGGTGGTACAGTACTTACCTAGCATATACCCAGCCATGTCCTTGGCTCCTTGCAACAACACAAACACATCAACAGTTAGTTAGCTTTTTATTATTTGTTTTTAATTCAATCAAATGGTGATCATAAATGTAGTCTTACAAATCAACAATTGGTCTTTAGTGAGTTGGCTGGATGCCACAGTGCATGGTCCACTCGATGAATAACTCTTGCCTGACTATAAATACATGTTTTATTATCTAATCATCCAGTCCCAGAGATTACACATGTGTTTGCTAACCATTCTCACACCATCTTTATGCTTTTACTCTCTAATAGTCATCTTTGATCTCTAAAATGACTGTATCAGAACTCCTAGGGAAACTGTGGAAATTCTTAAACCCAACCCCAGCCTGAAAATTCAGAAACCCTGACATGGGAAGTGGATTTGACAATCTGTTTCAGTGAATACTCCAAGCAACTGTGATATGTGCTAATGTGTGAAAAACACTGGCTTGTTCTACCAATTAGTGAGCAAAGTGTGCTAAAGACCCGCTCATTCCATTGTAGCTTCGGCAGTTTCTCCTCAGGATTCTGTTTGTGTAGCTATTTAGAGTCTGTGCTACTTAGGAATACACAACATTCAAATTGTTATATTTCCCTGACAAATTATTTCTTAAAATCTAATAGAGTCCTCTTGTATATACTAATTGCCCATCTTTCGTCCTCATTGTCTTCCAATAATCAAACAAAATTACCACGTCTGTGGGATTGTGCACTATTTCCTTTGAACAGCTTGTTTTCGGAAAAGCACTTGGGAATGTAGATAAGTATATGGCTAGGTATTGAAAGGAAGGTGGCAGAGAAGAGGGGATGATTGGCCAAGTCAAAGCGTGGAAGAAAAAGTCATCAAAGACACTATCAAAAACTGAAACGAGAAATTCAGAGATATAGTCACACCAACTACCTTTCAGACCAGGCCAAGGAGGCAGGAGGTATTATCAACTGAACTATGCTCCCCTCTAAAAAAAAGTCATATACTGGCATCTGAACCCTTAGTGCTTTAGAAGGGGTTTGAAGCGGGAACTTTTAAAGAGCTACTTATGAGAAATGAGGTTCGCAGACCCTAACCCTATCTGACTGATATCCTCAGAGAAGAGGTTATCACAGAGTAAAAAATACATGTGAAGATAGAGATGGTCATGCACCAGGCAAAGACAAATAAAGGCAGAGAGAAGATGGCCATGAACCAGGCAATGAAAAAGATCTTCAAAGAAACCAACCCTGCTGACACATTGATCTTGATTTCCAGCCTCCATAATCTCGAGAAAATAAATGTCCCTTGTCTATATCACCTTACCTGTGAGCCTCTGTGATGGCTGGCCCAGAGATCTAGTATAGCAAGTAAGTGCAAGGTAGGAACCAGGTGCTCCAAACTGTATATCTACAGCAGATATCCACAAGAGCAGAGTACAGCCCTGGACAACAGGCCTCTGCGGCTCTGAGATACTATAGATGCAGTCAATAGATGCTCTCAAACCACAAACAGTGAGAAAATAGCAAGCTGCATCTCAAATGTTTCCATTCGTGAAGGTACCTGAAGAGAACACATCTGTTCAACAACTATTACTAGGTGACAATGGGTATACAAGGTAATGTTTAGTAAACAGACCAAATATAATAGTGAATCATATATCGGGGGTGAAAGTGATCAGTACTATAGATAAGATGAGTGAAGAGGATTTGGAGTGAACAACGAAATCTGTTTGTAGCTTAAGCACAGCTTCTCAATGGCCTTGTATAAATCCCAGTGCTTAGAAGTTGAGGTAGGAGGCCTGCCATGATTCTCAGTCCTACCTTAGGTACATGAGACCCTGCCTCAAAAATGAAAATAGGACAACAAGATTACTCAGTGGTACAGGGCTCATCACCAAGCCTCAGTTTGGTCTCCCAAACCTACTTGGCTGGAGAAAAGAACAAAGTCCCATAAATGGCCGTCTGACCTTTACGGGTGTGCTTCTGCAGGTGCAGGCCCCTAAACCCACATAATTACATGAAATTTCAAAGTTTTATGACAAAAATAGTTTGAATATCAGGCCAATTAAACCAACTATGGCATTTAGATGTTAAGTGGTATAAAGTGCTTAAGATGATTTAATTGTATGAGAAAATAACTATATACCAATTGGCTGACATAGTTCCATAACATTCAGTGGGGTGTTGCAGTTGAGCCTCTAGGTAAGGTGTGCACTGGTAAGCAGATCACAGGAGCAGTCAGACACTGAAAGGAGGGAAATGACTGAAACTCGCCAAGAGCAGGACAGTCAATGAAAACAAATCAAGAAAGAAGCTCATTGGATTTTATATTAAGAGAGAAGTTTAGTGTTTGTCATCCCAGATTTTGGAAGATCTGCACAGCCACTAATACCCCAGGTGCCTTCTTTCCCAGATGGCGGCTCTCACAGTACAGTAATGGAGTAGAACTTATGTGCCACAGATAGCCAATTGGGCAGGAAAAGATGGAGAAAAGGACAGACAGGAAGCAACCCCTTCGTGTTCCCATGATTCTCTCTCCATAGAACTCCATGCGAGATTTCAAACCAGCACATAGCCTTCATCATGGGGAAAAAGAATGTTATATGGAGGCAGCATGCCACACTGTTATTCCTGACTTTTCTTTCTTTCTTTTTTTTTCCCCTGAGCCAGAAACTTTGTTTTTTTTTTAATTATATCATTTTATTTAATATATTCCCCGAACTACATATTTTAAAGATTATCATTTTTATTAAATGTTTTCTTTATTTACTTTTCAAATGTTACAACTTTCCTGGTTTTCCCATTGAGAGCCCCCTAGCCCCTCCCTTCTCCTTTTGCTCACCAATCCACACACTCCTGCTTCCTGGTTTTGGCATTCCCCTACACTGGGGCATAGAGCCTTCATAGGACCAAGGGCTTCTCCTCCCATTGATGACTGACAAGGCCATCCTCTGCTACATGGGAGGCTGGAGCCATGGGTCCCTCCATGTGTACTCTTTGGTTGGTGGTTTAGTCCTTGGGAGCTCTAGGGGTACTAGTTGGTTCATTATTGTTGTTCCTCCTGTGGGGCTGCAAACCCCTTCAGCTCCTTCAGTCCTTTCTCTAGATCCTCCATTGGGGACCCTGTGCTCAGTCCAATGGTTGGCAAAGAGCATCCACCTATGTATTTGTCAGGCACTGATAGAACCTCTCAGAGGACAGCTATATCAGGCTCCTCTCAAAAAACACTTATTGCCATCCACAATAGTGTTTGGGTTTGGTGACTGTATATGGGATGGATCCCCAGGTGGCCTTTCCTTCAGTCTCTGCCCGACACTTTGTGTCTGTATCTCTTCCCATGGGTATTTTGTTCTCCTTTCTAAGAAGGACCAAAGTATTGAAGAAAGAGTGAGCTAAGTAGGAAGCCCTCCTTGCAACAAGGCTCTCCTATATTTTTCAACTGTTCTGTGCATTAATGTCAGACTCTGAATGAATATATGTATGTGTTCATGTGTGTGTGTGTTTGTGTGTGTGTGTGAGTGTGTGTGTGTGTATACACATATATATTCCCCTATACTAATAACTAGACATTATATACACCTACATAGGCAGAAAGCAGTAGAGGGAGAAGGCGTGGAGAGAATACTGTGGAGATGAAACATGGTCAAAAAAAGATTTACTTAAACAAATTTATTTTAATACAACTTATTACTCTTACAATGAATACGCACCAATGGTTTTTAATTTCCTCAATTCATGTGTGATATTTATCATTCTAAAAACAAAACTATTTCCTAATTTAAGATACATAAGATTTATATATCATACCAAAATATGAATTATATATATATATATATATATATATATATATATATATATATATATATTTAAAGCTGCAGGAAATTTAACTAAATAAATTATTAATCAGGAGTCTGTATGATGACTACTAAGAATCTAAACACACTGGTTTTGTTTGAGACACAGAAACCAATGCATGTATAATGTACTCCCCATCTATAAAAACATTTTCAACATATTGGATTATAAAGCCTACTTAAGAAGAGTCATGAAATTATATTTTTAAGCATAAGCTCAATAGTTGAAAAATAGAGATAGACTCAACACAAAACGAGGTGATCAAAATGAAGAATATTAAAGTGATGACAAAATCAAAGATAGTTTATAACTTTGCTGCATGATTTAGAAAATATGTCATTTCATTTAATAGCATATTAAATTGCTAAGTTGATGAACACGAATGCAACTTCAGCAAGTAAGAGCTCAGGTTATGTCATATTAATATTATTATATATCAATATGTATGTTCTGAGCTACAATGGAAAGAATATCTATGAATATATCAGTGCCAACAGAATCATACAGAACAACCAGAAAGAGCTGAAGACCAAGTTGTTTACAAACCACAATACTTATCTTATGGTATTAAATATTCAGGGAATTACAAAATATATCTTGGCTGGCTTGCCAACTGAAGATCTAACAGCTTGTTTGAAACATACACTGAAGAATGGGATGTTGGCAGATCTAATGAAACAGTCAAGAGGTTATCATTCCATATGCAGTATAGATAATAACTATACACGGCTTGAATTTATACACAAAACAAAGAACAGCCTAATATTAACCAAACTGCCAAGTGTTTTAGAGCTAACCAGTAAGGCTTGATATTTTTCAATGAATGTCTAAGTGATAACAGTTCTTGATTGTTTCATTCATTATCAAACTGAACTAGATATTGATACTGAGTATCCTTCTTCACTCCACACATATAACCCATATAAACTGTGACTTGTGGAGCTCACATTTCACAGTCTAGACAATTAAATAATATGAAATGCAATTGCAGTTGACACATGCTACAAGGGAAAATAAAAGTGATAAGGAACCAACCCGAGAGGATGCAGGAAGGGAGGGGCTTTGGGGATTCAATCAGAGAGGGTCTCTATGGGCAGACAGTATTTTGCAGCACTCTACCACCACAGGCAGGAAAGTCACCACATGAATATCCTTTAAAAGGATAATGTAGCAAAGGACAAAGTGAGTACAAAAGTCCTGAGGTACACACCTGGGAGTAGCACAGTACTCACAGTACTAGAGGGGGCAAGGAAGAAGTCATACATGACAGAAGCAGCCAAGGCTGAATGAAGAAGAGTTTCATGAGCATCACTAAGTTTGGTTTTATTCAGACTTAGATAGGAAGCTATGTGACAGTATATAAGCCACTCTTTAGAAGTGTCAATTACTAAGAATCAAACAAATAAGAGACAGACAAAAAGGAAAAAGGAGAGAGGCCATTGAGTTAGCAGACGGCAGGAGAGCATAGCAGAGTGTATGTGACCAGGAAGTAGTAGAAATGAGGTGTCAACGTTAGGATGATTTGCTGATGCCCTAGCTGTCAGGATGGATCGGAGCCTTAGAAAGAATGACCTGGGCCACTCTGCTGCTCCTACATCCACGTGCACACAGAATCTGCTCCCTAGGAAAGCTGATCTAATTGGTTAACCATGGGGCAGCTCTCACTCCAAATTTCTCTGACTCCTTCACTACAGTGTGTCTATAGTTCATATTGCTGACTTCTTTCAGACCTATCCCAGTGTACTTCTGCTGAGAAAGCTGGACACTGCAACAGAAGCAACCCATCATTGTAGGGATATGCAAGGCTGTGCCAAGGCCAGGGGGTGTGCCTTTGGTAATCACAGTCACCAGGGAAAAGTGATATATACAAAAGAACAAGGGTCACGAATGCTAAACAACTAATCACATTTGGTCAAATGGCAGAGATTAAATTATCTGACTCGGACAATCTTACCTAATTTGCCCATTTGCCACTTTAAGATCCTTTGGGGTAGCCATCATAAAGGGTCATGAGTAAAGAATCCAGATGTGAATCTGCGCGGATCAGCTCGCAGACTGCAGAGGGTGAGCTAGCCAACTGCAGAAGCAACACAGCTTCTGGGACAGCCCCTTTTCAGGCACCACACATCCAAGCATCTTCCCCACCAGAGGAGAGGTGGTCACCTGGGAGAGCTCTGTCCCCCTAGAGCAGGTAAGGGAGCCATCTTCTCTCCCAGGTCCCTCTGAGACCAGTCTGCACAGGTGAGAGTGCAGTCTGCAGAAGTGATACAGCTTCTGGGACAGGCAGAAGTGACACAGCTTCTAGGACAGGACCTGATTTGGGCTGCAGACATCCAGGCACCTTCCCCACCAGAGGAGAGGTGCCACCCAGGAGGGCTCTGACCCCCAGAGCAGGTGAGGGAGACATCTTGTCTCACAGGTCCCTCTGAGACCAGTGTGCATAGATCAGCTCTAGGACTGCTGAGGGTGAGCTAGTGGATGATGGCAGAAGCAACACAGCTTCTGGGACAGACCCCTGTTTCAGGCTCCAGACATCTGGGCACCTTCCTCACCAGAGGAGAGGTGACCACCTGGGAGGGCTTTGGTCTCCAGAGAAGGCAAGAGAACCATCCTGTGTCTTGGGTCCCTCAGAGACCAGTCTGTGCAGGTGAGCACACAGACTGCAGAGGCAACCCATCTTCTGGAACAGGCCCTGTTTCTGGCCTTCATCTTCAGCCAGCAGGCAGGTCTGAACATCAGACCTCTGTGCACCTTCCCTGCAAGAGGAGAGCTTGCCTGAAGAGAGTACTCTGACCACTGAGACTCAGAAGAGAGCTGGACTCCCAGGACAGCTGACAGAAGCTAACAGAATCACAGGAGGAACAGGCTTCAGCCAGAGACAACTATAACAACTAACACCAGAGGTTACCAGATGGCGAAAGGCAAACATAAGAATCTTATCAACAGAAACCAAGACCACTCACCACCATCAGAACCAAGCACTCCCACCTCAGCCAGTCCTGGATACCCCAACACATTTGCAAAGCAAGATTCGGATTCAAAATAATATCTCATGATGCTGGTAGAGGACCTTAAGACAAGCATTAATAACTCACTTACAGAAATACAGGAGAACACTGCTAAACAGGTAGAAGTCCTTAAAACATCACAGGAAAACACTGCTAAACAGGTAAAAGTCCTTAAAGAAGAAACACAAAAATCCTTTAAAGAATTACAGGAAAATACAACCAAACAGGTGATGGAATTGAACAAAACCATCCAAGACCTAACAAGGGAGTAGAAACAGTAAAGAAAACCCAAAGTGAGACAACTCTGGAGATAGAAACCCTAGGAAAGAAATCAGGAAACATAGATGTGAGCATCAGCAACAGAATACAAAAGATGGAAGACAGAATCTCAGGTGCAGAAGATTCCATAGAGAACATGTGCACAACAATCAAAGAAAATGCAAAATGCAAAAAGATCCTAACTCAAAACATCCAGGAAATCCAGGACACAATGAGAAGACCAAAGCTATGGATAATAGGACTAGATAAGAATGAAGATTTTCAACTTAAAGGGCCAGCAAATATCTTCAACAAGATTATAGAAGAAAACTTCCCAAACCTAAAGAAAGAGATGCCCTTGAGGCACAGAGGTAAAATTCCTAAACAGAACTGTAGTGGCCAGTGCTGTAAGATCAAAAATCAACAAATGGGACCTCATAAAATTGCAAAGCTTCTGTAGGGCAAAAGAAACTGTCAATAAGACAAAAAGGCCACCAATGGATTGGAAAAGAATTTTTACCAATCCTAAATCAGATAGGGGGCTGATATATATTATATACAAAGAGCTTAAGAAGCTGAACTGCAGAAATTCAAATGACCCCACTAAAAATGGGGTACAGAGCTAAATAAAGAATTCTCAGCTGAGGAATACCAAAGGGCTGAGAAGCACTTGAAAAAAATGTTCAACATCTTTAATCATCAGGAAAATGCAAATCAAAACAACCTTGAGATTCCACCTCACACCACTCAGAATGGCTAAGATCAAATATTCAGGTGACAGCAGATGCTGGCAAGGATGTGGAGAAAGAGGAGCACTCCTCCATTGCTGGTGGGATTGCAATCTGGTAAAACCACTCTGGAAATCAGTCTGGTGGTTCCTCAGAAAATTCGACATAGTACTACCAATTGATCCAACAATACCTCTCCTGGGCATTTATCCAGAAGATGTTCCAACTGGTAATAAGGACAGATGACCCACTATGTTCATAGCAGCCTTATTCATAATATCCAGAAGCTGGAAAGAACCCAGATGTCCCTCAACAGAGGAATGGATACAAAAAATTTGGTACATTTACACAATGGAGTACTACTCTGCTATTAAAAACAATGAATATATGAAATTCCTAGGCAAATGGATGGATCTGGAGGGTATCATCCTGAGTGAGATAACCCAATTACAAAAGAACTCACATAACATGTACTCACTGATAAGTGGATATTAGCATAGAAACCTAGAATACCCAAGATACAATTTACTAAACACACGAAACTCAAGAAGAATGAAGATCAAGATGTGGTCACTTCGCCCCTTCCTAGAATTAAGAATAAAGCACACATTGAAGGAGTTACAGAAATCATGTGTGGAGCTGAACCAAAGGATGGACCAACCAGTGACTGCAGCAGCCGGCGATCCATCCCATAATCAGCCACCAAACATAGACACGATTGCATATGCCAGCAAGATAGTGCTGAAATGCCTTGATATAGCTGTGGGAGGCTATACCAATGCCTGGCAAACATGGAAGTGGACACTCACAATCAGCTATTAGATAGAACTCAGGATTCACAAGGAAGGAGCTAGAGAAAGTACCCAAGGAGCTGAAGGGGTCTTCAATCCTATACGTGGAAGAATAATAGGAACTAACAAGTACCCCCAGAGCTTATGTCTCTAGCTGCATATATAGAAGAAGATGGCCTAGTTGGCCATCATTGGGAAGAGAGGCGCCTTGTTCATGCAGAGTTTATATGCCCCAATACAGGGGAACGCCAGGGCCAAGAAGTGAGAGCGGATGGGTAGGGGAGCAGGGCGGGGGATGGGGGAGGGTATAGGGGACTTTTGGGATAACATTTGAAATGTAAATGAAGAAAAGATCTAATAAAAATGGGGAAAAAACAAAACAAAAAAAACAATGAATTTATGAAATTCTTGGACAAATGGAAGTATCTGGAGGATATCATCCTGAGTGAGGTAACCCAATCACAAAAGAAGTCACTTGATATGCACTCACTGATAAGTGGATATTAGCCCAGAAACCTAGAATACCCAAGATACAACTTCCAAAATACAAGGAAATCAAGAAGGAAGACCAACCTGTGGATACTTCATTCCTCCCTAGAATAGGGAATAAAATATCCATTAGAAGGAGTTGCAGAGACAAAGTTTGGAGCTAAGAGGAAAGGATGAACCATCCAGAGACTGCCTCACCCGGGGTCCATCCCATAATCAGCCACCAAACACAGACACTACTGCTTAAGCCAGCAAGATTTTGCGGAAAGGACCCTGATATAACTGTCTCCTGTGAGGCTTTGTCAGTGCCTGGCAAATACAGAAGTGGAAGTTCACAGTCATCTCTAGAAAGGAACACAGGGTCCCTAGTGTAGGAACTAGAGAGAATACACAAGAGCCGAAGGGGTCTGCAGCCCTATAAGTGGAACAACAATATGAACTAATACGTACCCCTAGAGCTCCTGTCTCTAGTTGCATATGTAGCAGAAGATGGCCTAGTCTTCCATCATTGGCAAGAGAGGCCCCTTGGTCTTACAAACTTTATATGCCTCAGTACAGGGGAACGCCAGGGCCAAGAAGTGGGAGTGGGTGGATAGGGGAGCGGGGGGGGGGGGAGTATAAGGGACTTTCAGGATAGTATTTGAAATGTAAATGAAGAAAATATCTAATTAAAAAAAAATCCAGATGTCCTTACCTGGACATCACAAACAAGTATAAAAGGCAGTCTTCAGACAAAGTATGATTCCCACGAACAAAAACAAAAAGACATCATCAACAAAAACACAGCTCCTTTAACATACAAGTTTGAGATTTCCTAATCCTATTCTTTTAGACACTTAAATCACACATCCAATGAATGTCACTCTAAGGGAGTTAAAGGGTCAATATACTGTCCTTCGTTTTATTTTTCTTTTTTCTTCCTTTTGAAAGCTTGACGTGGAAATCAACAACAACGACAGCACACACAAAACAAAACAAAACAAAACAAAACCAAACAAAACACTAAAAAGCCTGCACATATCGGGGAAATATATAGAGTTAGCAATAAAGTCCAGGAAAATCAAGATGAGAAAGAAACAGATTTCTAACAGTGTTACATTATGAAATAATATGCAATTTTCAACTAAAATATCATACAGAATCAAAGAAACAAAAATGACTGATTCAAGAAATATATTATCCTTAAGAAACTGTCCTTGATTAAAAACCCAATAGGAGATCTAGCTACTACACAGAGACTTTGAAAGAATTTATATTAAGATGTTCAAGGAAATGATGATCTAGAAAAAAAATCAAAAGAGCAATATACGGACAAAATGGAAATATCAATAAAGGTACAGCCAAACCAATGAAAATAAAGTTTAGAGCTGAAGAAAGAGTCAATACATCTTGAGACAGACTTAGCAACTGTGAGAAATAAAAGGTAAAAAGTTGAAGAAACATGAGGAAAATCTAAGATTGCGACATCAGGGAACCAACCTACAAACTGTAGAGGGCCTAGAACTGGCTAAATTATTGGGGAAAAAATAGCCAATTTAAAAACAAAATCAAAAATCAAACAGGAATATAATATCAGCTAAGACACTTAACCACTTGACACAGGTACAAAAAGATTCACATGGAAAAAAAAAAAAAGGACATGTTATAATCCCCAAATCAAAAACAGTACTTGAGAATAGAAAAAACAAAAAAGAGGAGACACAAGAACACAGGATTCTTGTCAGATAATGCAGACATCTGTAGGCAGGGAACCAATATATTGAACATGTGTAAAAAAAAAAAAAAAAGTGTCCATCAATCATCCTATAACTAACAAAATTTGCCTTCAACATTAAGGGAGGAATTAAGACACTCCCAGATATTATAAAGCATTATCTTCTAATATAGTTAAGACAACATGAAGATACAAGCACCAAAATCATTTATGCACTGAAGCAGATTAGCAAAATATAGGAAGTAACACTGGTGAAGAGTGAAACCGTCTTAACTTCTTTAGACCTAAAGTGAATTCGTCTGCCTTCTATTTTATTTGAAAGTTAAATCACAGGATGGGGGGCCTGGTCAAAGCCTTAAAAATGATCTTGATAAGTTTTAATTTATAAACTGTTAATAGAAAACGAGCACTCACAAAGTAAAGGAGTATGTACCAAAGGCTTCATCCTTACATAGCAGTGAGGAGGACTTATGAGCAATCCTCCCAGATACCTGCTCTTGACCCTTTGCCCTTCACTGCCACCAAGTTTAAGCTGCAAAAGTGAGGGCTCTCATGGAAGAATCACCTGTCATGCAGGATATACCATCAGCTCTGTGGAAATCTACCACCATGGAATCCTTTTATTTCCCTCCACTTTGAGCTGCACTAAAGTATCAGTGTCTGGGTGAATGACAGCACAGGAACATTGCTACCTCTCCCAAGTATAAAAGGGACAAAGGAAACTGAATTAGCAAATACTGGAAAATACAGGCAAACAAAACAATAGCTGTTAATCCATAAAACCAAAGTAAACTATTTGTCAAATCTATACAGAGTGTTTCACTTGAGACAGGCAGACCTGTCTACACAGGGCTGCACTGCCCAGTCCTTCCCTATGCCCCTTACAAAGAGTGGGACATGACTGCAGACAACTGTTGAAATACCAGAATAACTGGTTATATGATTATATGGGCACAGCCAAGACCTGGGAGGAGCCCTCAGAACAAAACATCAAAACCACAGATTTCCCGTTAGGTATTTTATACAAAGGAAAGAATAAACAATGAATAGATGTCTGCCCATGAAGACGGAAATACAGGCAGCTAAAGTGAGAAGAATAGATAAAACTTACTCTAAAATCCGCAGCAACAGGCTCTATCAACACTGATTATAACAGTGGTGCAAGTGATTTTCAGCTCAGCACACTAACTGATAGTATATGCTTCTACTTTAAACGACTGAGAGGGATAGAACTCTGGTCAGTTCCAGAGAGAGCCTAGGTACAGAGTACCCAGAAGGTCCACTGTGGTTTGGGTACCTGAGATGCAAACATACGTACCTCAGCCTAGTGAATTGACAAGAAATGAAGCATTCAAAGGGAATTCCCACTGCCAGTGTACGGGCTGGTTCTGTGTGCCAACTTGACACAAGCTGAAGTTATCACAGAAAAAGGAGCCTCCCTTGAGGAAATGCCTCCATGAGATCAAGCTATAAGGCATTTTCTCAATTAGTGATCAAAGCTGGAACAGCCCATGGTGAGTGGTGGCATCCCTGGGCTGGTAGTTGTAGGTTCTATAAGAAAGCAAGCTGAGCAAGCCAGGGTAGTGAGCCAGCAAGCAGCACCCTCCAGAGTCTATGCATCAGCTTCTGCCTCCAAGTTCCTGCCCTGTGTGAGTTCCTGTCCTGAATCCCTTTGGTGATGTACAGCAGTGTGTAATTATAAGCTGAATAAACCCTTTGTTCCCCAACCTGCTTCTTGTTCATGATGCTTTGGGCAGGAATACAAACCCTGACTAAGACAGCCAGTCTTTCTGGCAGATCTCTAAGGCCTGATCTATGCACCTGGTTCAATTACAAACACCCACATGGCAACTAGAAGTCTTTTGTAATGCCTGCCAGTTCCAGATCTCACTCCTTCTTCTGGCATACATGGGTACTGCACACACATGACACACAGACAGACATGCAAGCAAATAACTACACATGTAAAATAAATATTTTTAAATCAGAAAATAATAAATATCAAAACAAATCTGAATTTACATGATACTGTAACATTTCTCAGTAAAAATGTTTCTTTTTAAAAACAGATGGATGTGCAGTATACAGATTCAAATGAAAATAATTATTCTGTGAATTACAGAACTAGGCTAGTTCTTTGGGATATCATTATCACTATGGGTGATGGTTGATCAAATGTGAACTGTGTTGATAAATTTTAATATTCTGACAAAGTAACTTGGTCTAACTGTCATACTCTAATCTTCCAGAAAGAATTAAGAATATAAAGGTATTATTAAGTTTATTCCAACATCCAAACAAGACAGCCTAGGAATGGTGAGATGGCTCAGCTGTTAAGAGCACTGACTATACTTCTGAAGGTCATGAGTTCAAATCCCAGCAACCATGTGGTGGCTCACAACCATCCATAATGAAAAACAAATAAAGAACCTATGGGCCAGAGCGAGTGGGGTCTGGGGCAAGAGGGATAAAGGGAAGGAGGTAGAGAAAAACAAAAAACAAAAAAAACCAAGAAAGCCTAAACTCACATCTTGAATTCTCTCCCATTCTCTCTTTGTTTTCTTGTTTGCTTCTTTCTTTCTTTCTTTCTTTCTTTCTTTCTTTCTTTCTTTCTTTCTTTCTTTCTTGGATATTTTCTTTACTTACATTTCAATTGTCTTCCCCTTTCCAGGTCTCCCCTTGGGAAACCCACTACCCCATTCCTCCTCCCCCTGCCTCTATGAGGGTGCTCACCCACCCACCCACTCCCATCCTCCTACCCTGGCATTGAAGCACTACTCAGACATTAAAAACAATGACTTGATGAAATTCACAGGCAAATGGATGGAACTTGAGAATATCAGTCTGAGGGAGGTAACTCAGTCACAAAGGAACAAACACAATATGTACTCACTGATAAGTGGATACTAGCCCAAAAGTTGAAAATGCCCAAGATTCAATTCATAGACCATTTGAAGCCTAAGAAGAAGACCAAAATATGGATGCTTCAGTGCATTTTTAGAAGGGATAACAAAATATTCACAGGAGGAAATATGGAGAAAAGTGTGAAGCAGAGACTGAAAGAAAGGCTATTCAGAGACTGAGGATCCATCCCATATACAGTCACCAAACCCAGACACTATTGTGGATTCCAGGAAGTGCTTGTTGATAGAAGCCTGATATGGCTGTGTCCTGAGAGGCTCTGCCAGAACCTGACAAATACAGAGGAGGAAGCTCGAGGCAACCATTGGACTGAGCTCAGGGGTTCCCGATGGAGGAGTTGGAGAAGGGACTGAAGGAGCTGATGGGGTTTGCAGCCCCTATAGAAGGAGCAACAGTGTCAACAGGCCAGTGCCCTCTGTCCAGAGTTCCCGGGGACTGGACCACCAACCAAAGAATACACATGGAGCCACCAATGGTGCTGGCCACATATGTGGCAGAGGATGGCCTTGTTGGACATCAGTGGGAGGTGAATGCCATTCTCTCTTTGAAAATGGAAATTATGATCATAAAATAGCATGCTTTTGACTTGACCTCTAGTATTTTGAAAGCACAACTAACACAGCCCAGTGGTTCTTAGAACTGGTAACAACATGAGGAAAACCAAAGTGGAAGTAGGGCTGCTTTTTGTCACATGATGCCATACTTTATTTGCAGTATGTTGTCATTGCTGTGTTCTAACGCTCACAATGTACATTCAAAGTGTCCCTCCCTGTGACAGGGAAAGCCAAGTCTGAGTGTGTAGGTTTGCTGAAGGGTACATTACAATCACAAGTGAGTCATTTTGAGGATGCCATTGAGAAAAGAAAATCTGGTTGTAATTTCAAGAGTTTGGGATGGGGGTGGAAAGGAATAGACACATACAGGACTCTACTCAAGGTAACAAGTGACCAAGCACAGCGCACACCACAAGTGTCTGCAGACACTGAGCCTGCACCAGGCTGCTCCTCAACTGCTTCTAGAGTTTATCTCGAAGCAATGTACTCAAACAGGCTTTGTCTCAAATCTATTAATTTCATGTTCATCTCATTGAGTTAAGTGAGAAATTAAGGTAGCCTCTTCATATCTCTAATGAAAGTCCATTGTTCAAGGACCCAAGTCAATGTCTAACTATCTAACTATAAAATCTATACAAGTCAGCCAGGGAAGGTTTACAGGGTAGATGGGACTGCCATGTAATGGCCAGAGAAGCTGAGAGTGGGTGGCATGCTAGGCTGCATAAAGATAGCATAAGCAGTACAAAGGCAGTAGCTATGTGCTCCCATCTCTTTTTAACCATCTCCAGCCTCACCCACTGTAGCAGGAACAGCAGTGCTGCCTGTATATAAACACTTGGGGCTCAGCAGCTGCAGAAGCATCTCCTGCAGAAGGACCCAACTGAGGGCTGCCTGAGAGACCAAGGATTGTTGGTGCAAATAATGCCAGCCAATCAGGAACTGCTGTCTAGAATAGATGTTTTCTTGGGACCAATGGGGGTGTGGGTGGAGGATGTTAAAGTAGCTTGCAGCAGTGCTCAGATGAGCTTGCCATGGCATTTCTCACCTGCTCTTGGAGTCTGTGTCATTGACTCTGTGCCAACTCGTCCCCAACCCCCAAGAGCAGGTAGGGTAGGGCAGAGAGCTATCCAGGGCACAGGCAACAGTCCACAACATAGGAGGCACTGAAAGAACATCTACAGGAAAAATAGGTTTAATAAAATACTACAAATGAAGTCATGAAAGGGGTGATGGTTCCTCTCTTACTTTTTGCAATGTTCATATGTCGCTTCTAGGTAAAGTACAAAATACCAAATTCCACCTCCCTGGCTCCTCTCCAGGTTACCTACTCCAAGGTACCATCCATTTTTTCTGAATTTCACTGTGCAGAACTATGCATTAAATGTAATATATCAAACATAAAATAATAGCTGTTGATAATAAGACTAATAAAATATTTACATGCCTTTTAACCTGTGAAATATCTTCTGCTCTTAGAATGCAAATGATTCTTACCTTTGTATTATCTGAATATTAAAATGAATATCAAACAATGTTATTCAACTATGCTAAGTGATGTCTATGATACATTGATTATTCTTGTAATTCACATGTCAAATAGGATATAAAATCTAAACAGAAATTAGAAAGTACACATTTAAGACCAAACAAAATAGTACTCTTTTGAATATTCCAGGATGCGAATGAGAAGTCTGACACATTCCTTTCCATCAATATCTCACCTATAAAAGAAGCAACTCAATCATTTTACACAGAATGTAGTCAAGAACCGGATTTCATAACCAGCAATGGATTAGCACCTTACAACTTGTATATACTATGTGATAAGACTTTATCAATTATACATGAGAAAATTGTCTCTCTTAACTTTCCAACATCAAAAATTTTTCTCATGTAATGGCACATGGGCATCTCTGAGGTACCCTAACTGTTAAATGCAAAGTCATAAAACACAGTAAAAGTACTGCCCTAAGGAGGCATGTTCATGCCTGTATATGTGCAAAGGAGTTCAAAGGCACAAACCAGTGGGAAGGGGGGGGGGGTGGACACTGAGGAAGAAGGAGCTGATAGGAAAGCTATCCCAGGAGTCAAGGATTACAGGATGAACAGGCTTTAGACAAGACAGGGGGAGACATAGATGTGGCCTCCACAGGATGGAAGGGGAAGGATGAAGCAGAGGCCGGCATTTAGTAAAGGTCACCATTAAGGAATTAAGTTGGAAATTAGTCAAAGGACACTGGTGAGTGTAATCTTGGTTTTATGAATTTTCTTGTGATTTATAGACAAGAAAAAGAAGTATTATAGAGCATTAATGGATTAGCTGGGTAGCAAACACCTGGTGAAGCTCAATTCATGCAATCACCTCCAGCAAGCTGTACTATACCACCACTTAACAGCAGTCACGAGGAGCCTTATCCAACACAAATCTTAAATACTGTAGCACACTTAAAATCTCCTAAACCCATCTGGCCATAGTCCTTCTAGCTCTTTAAAATCCTTATATCCACCCATCAGAACACAGACTCTTCCATTACCCAACAACCTGGATCTCAGGATCTCATTCTCAAGTACAGGCAGACCCGTGATTGTGCTGCACAGACAAGATAACAAAAGAGTACAGGGAAGGCCTTAGTCACTTATTACATTCGTTTGGGTAAAAATCAGCCAAGGAGTGACATTGAAAGTAAACGTGTGAAGGAGGGGTGAGTGCTGACTTCGAAAAGAACAAGATGAGTGTTGTAGCCAGAGGGAACAGCCAGGGACTGCAGAGCAAAGCTCATGTAAGACAGACAGTCAGCATAGCTGGAATGCTGGGGATCCAGGAATAATAGTAAAATGAGGGTGAAGAAGGTGGGGGTAGCAAAGGCCACATGTCACATACTGTGAGCTGCAGTAAAAATGTATACAAATCACAGTTTTAACATTGCCAAAACACTCCTAAAAGACAACCATGGTAGGAAGTAATGCAGAACGCATAGGTGTATCCTGAAGTCTGCAGGGATGATCCTACTCTGTTTAGTATACAGCAATGACATGGTAATCTCAGAAGCATGTGACTAAATCCATTCCTAGGTAAACCAATGACTCTTGAACCTGGAAGTTAACATCCACAAGGTAGCGTTTTTCATAGGATCAGGCTGGCAATAGATTTCAGATAATAATGAACCTAAAGGGTATGGATGGAGTGTGTGCTCAAATATCCAAAAATCTGAACCAGCAAAATATATTCCACAACAAACCAACTTTCTAAAAGTTAAAACTCTTAATTGATAGAATCTTTATATCCATTGTTCATGCATACAAAGTAAGGATCTTCCATACAGAAAGTGATTTTTGGTCTTTATATGTTGCTCCTTGAGTTTATTAACATTCTTTTGTTTATGGCTGCCCAAGTTGGGGGGGATGCATGTGTGTGTTATTGCATGTGTGTGTGTGTGTGTGTGTGTGTGTATGCAAGTGCATGCTCTAAGAAATGCTTAAGACCAGTGGTCAATCAAGAAAAGGCTCATGCTGAAATTGTTGAGCTCCGGGAAGTGAGCCAGTTTGCAATCACTATAGGAACTGCTTGAGTGAGATTCCTCCTTGCCACTCTAGTTGTGAGCATTACCAGAGCACTGCTCAAAGCAGGCCACTTTGCATAGTTTAGTTCTCTCCGACTCAGAAGGCATCTCTTCTGAAATCAGGGTGAATTGTTTTTAAAAGGGGTGTCAATAAAATTAAGCACAACATATTCACTGATTACAAGAACAATAAAAAAACAGTGCCTCTTTACTGTAAAGAAGTCTATTAGAAATATCTGGAGGACACTAGAAGAGCTAGAGTGTTCAAGCTTATTTTCAGTTTTTATATGGTTTTACCGGATTCATATAGAAGAGGAATGAGGTCTGTAAAACCAAAGACTTGCCATAGTGAGTGTGCTTCCTTCAGAAATAGTGATGGCAAAGAGTAGTTTTCTTAGGATAAAATGAAGCTTTTTCAAAACTACACATCTCTTAAAAGTAAAAATTGAGGTTTCTAAGCATATAAATTCCCATTCTTTGGCTCTGCCAATGTCTTCTTGGAACAATGGAACTCTGGGCACAGCCATATCAATGCATTATTCTAGTTCCTATGGAAACAGGCATCCCCATCACTGAGCCCAATCAATATGGACCCGGAGCAAGGCAAGGACACTTACAGACAAACGACAACATTTATAACTCTGGTAAAACATGCTCTCGGCTGTCAGAAATATTAAGAAAAAGGTACAAACATAACCTTGGAATGTTCTCTGACCTTACTGGTCACTCTAATGGCATTCTGAAAATAAAAGCAAAAGCACCATGCTTCATTTCAGAATTCCCCACTTGGAAGTCAGCTCAGGCAAATCTCATCAAGAATAGAGTGAAGAAAGCTATGCATACACACACATACAAACACATGCGTACACACACACACACACAAATGGAACACACTTTTATTTAAAAGAGAGATTTATATATGCTGGATGATTAAAAAATAGTTTAATAAACCTCAGAGCTCAATGATCAATGGGAATCGCATAAATAATTAATATAAATAAGCTTCCATTACAGGACATTATACAACACTGGAAGTTGCCAAGAATTTGAAAGCTAAAGGAAAAAATCAGATAAAAGTATACTTAAATTGATCATAAAATGTTAGGTGTTACTCTACATTCTATGAAACACTTTACTATGGTATGTAAGGAGAAACCTGAATTTTCATTTTGACAGGAATATTGATGTCCTTTTGCACTAGGGTGCTGATCAGGAGACATAAATTAAACAAGATGCCACTCTAGGAACACTGAAGCAGCAATATTATCTATAGGCACCACGTGGGACCAAACTGCCACGACAAGATAAAACCAAACTTGGGCCAAATAAAGAGTCCAGGCACGCGCTAAAGGGGAGCTCAATCAGGTTCAGTTGGGAGAAGTTTTCACAGGGGAGGATATGTCCATGGATGCAACTGATTACAAGAATAAAATGAGAATTTTTACAGCAACTCTGAGAGCTGAGGGTTTAATTTGAAAAGGAGAGGACTCAAGAATTGCTGGGGCTGGGGGACAAAATGCACCTGAAGAAGCAGAGGTCTGGCTCTGCATACAGATGACATACAGATGACAGTTCCCCATGACCTGGAATGTTATATGAATTTCACCTCAGTAGGCAACTTTTAATGTTTGTGACACTGGTGGTGACCAATTTCGTAAACTGTGAAATGTCGGAAGCACCCACACATAAAAAGATGCAGAAGCTAGAGATAGTGTTGGACGCTAAGTATGATAACACTAAGAGTTTCCTTACACTTTGTTTAATGGCATAAATGTATATTGGGTGTTTTCTGTTTTAAAGCAAATTCCAAAGCAGTGTATTATTTCCAATAACAATAATGAAGACCGAGAAGATGGACTACTAAACTAGCCAGAAGATGCTATCTTGGAGAGTTAGGATAAACATGATTGACTTTTTTTTTTTCTGCCTGCTCTTTCATTTCAAAAATTCAAAAACTTAATTTTATGTGTTTTCATTGAAAAAAAAAAAAAACACTTGCATTCAAAATAGTCTCACACCAATACAGAATTTAGCAACTTGATTTCTGCTTTTCTAGGTAGGCCCAGGCAGAAGGCAACAGGTTCCCACACAATATGCAACTCTTAAGTAGCTACTTAAAACATGTGTTGGAATCCAGACAGCCTGTAGGTAGATGAATACCTACTCCAAAACACATGGGAGTTCTTCAGTGACTTCTCTTTAATCTCAAGAGATTTTTGCCTCAGAGAGACAGCAAGAAGACTTATCGGTTTAGATATAATTTTCTGCTTTTAAATGCTGCCTAATACCAATCATTTACATGCAATTGATGATCTTTATGCCCATAACTCTTGTTTTCCTTTGAAGGGATTATCAGATGGAATATCCTTACCCACCCACCTACAAACTCTGAAGTTTGCCACCAGGCCTTACCTTCTCAATGGTCCTTCATGAGCATGGTTAGCTTACAGTACTATAATTACCCACCCCTGTCTGCTGATTCTCCCTTCTCCTTATTATTACCAAGGTGGGGCAAAAATAAAGGCAATCAAGTGAAACCCTTGGCTCAGATTTCCTCCATATTTCATGAAATCCATCAAACAAATGCCCAGATTACATTTGACAGTAAGATGGGCAAGAGCGTACCTCTTCAGCTGGGGCCCCTTTCCCCAGCTCATTCATGGATGCCAAAATCAGAACCTACAGTTCGGGAGCTATGCACAGTTGCATCTTGTTTTGAGTTTTTGTTTGCAAACTGTCAGTAAGATCAGAATAAATTGCATGATATGCAGTCCAATATGTATATTCTTGAGCACATCTCAATGTATCCACCAAAAAAAAAAAAATATTCATAGCTGCAGGTGTACAAAAAAAAGGCAGAATTATGGCTTGATTTGCCTTGATAAGCGTGGCAATTTTCTGTACACTTCTCATAAAGTGCTAATCAATTTCAGCTCAAAATAGATTGAAACACCCAACAGATTGCTGCCACAGTCCACAAATGTTTGTCATTCGTAAGCTGTGGCAATAACGTGAATTCTGAGGGGCGGGGGTAGGGGGGGCGGAGACAGCAACTGAACTGTGCCTTGTAAAAGCTCCTTTCATTTGCTGTGTAATAATCCCTGAAGAAATGTTAAGAGTCATTTTGAAATCACATATGTTGGAAATTTCTATTCTCATCCCAAAGCATCTCGAAGTGGGACGTATCACATAGTAATACTGTGCATCAACGGCAAATTTCACCGTATAGGGATTATATTTAGGATCGGATGTAATAATGGTATTTAAGAACTATAGGGAACATATGCTGTGTTTGGTGTTCCTCTAAGATAAAATTACAGACACAGGCTCAATCACATGTAACTTGAAATTAGATTGAGAAATTAATTCACCATTATCGTTTACTATTAAAGGGGCTACCATCTTTTAGAATGTTTTGCCAATACACCAGGCCCTCCATCCTTGCATTTCAGAAACACTTAGAGGTGCTAATGTTCATATCAAAGCACCTTTCTGATTAGCAATGCTCCTGCCATATGAATCACTCATCTGCCCAGGATGCCTTGCCAAATGTGAATGCCAAAGCTTTGCAGAGTGTCCTCATCCTACCCAGGAAGCCGCTGCTCAGCCCTAACCCAGGCTGCGCCTCTGTGAGTGTGAGCAACAGTGGGTAATGACATGTAGGTGGGGTATGGAGAGCTTGCCACGGAAAGCAGGAAATTCAAAGAGAATAGATAACATTTCGAGTTTTCACACCTTCTTCCCTACTACAAAAGTGAAAATATAATTTTTAGGATAAAAACTACACGATTTGTCTTTAGGAAAAGAAAAAAAAAGAGTACTTAAAAGTTGTGACTTTAAGCAACTTCTGTGATCACCATCTGCCAAAATAATTTATTGCCAAAATTGAGAGGCAGTAGAGTGTAGTAGACGCAGGCTCTGTAGTCAGAGTCAAATTGTTACATGATCTGCCATTTCACATTGACTTGAAAGAACCTATCTATCTTCTCTGCGAGTTTCATTTGTACAAAGGCAAGCCTAAGCACAATTAACCCAGGACTACCCTGAAGACTCAGTGAGATCCTGTGCCCAAAGCTCTTAGCAAAGCAGCTTCTAGTGGAATCTGAAGGAATCTCGGTCTCTTTCCCTGTCACCCCAGTGCCCAGTGTGATAACCAGGGCTCTGTCCTGCTGACTCACCATCAGCCATGGGCAGGGTCTTCCTGCAACATACACTAACTCTTTCAAAAGACATGGTAATTCTTGTGAATCGTGTCCAAGAGAGGCAAGGCCCCTCAGCCCTAGTTCTCTACCTACTAACTCACTTCAAGTAAGACTTAAAGATAGCTTGGGAGACATCTAAAAGCCTTTGTTAGGTTTTCAGGAAGGGCGGAGGGAAAGGTTATGAGTTCCTTTCTCTACAGACTGAATTAGACGTGAGAGGAGAGGAAATTCATTTTGTCTACACAACTAAAACCCTAAACACACAGCTCAGAAAAGGCACATTTTTAAATGCAACAACAAAAACACATGGCATGGGCTAGAAATATGGCTCAGCAGCACCGATAGCTCTTCCAGAGGAACATCTCTGATTCCCAACATTTACATGGTGGCTCATGATCATCTGCAATTCCAGTTGCAGGGGATCCTACAAACTCTTCTATCCTTCATGGCACCAAGCAGATACATGGTACACAGATATAACATGCAGGCAAAACACACACATACATATACATTTTCTGTGGATCTACACAATTTCCAGAGTCCAAAAGGGTACCGGCTGATTTCTTCAACATAAGACTCACTTATAATCTTCCCTTTAGAATATTTCCATTTGGCAGTTGCTATGGAACAAATCTACGCGGAAAACAGTCACAACAGAACCACATTCCAGTGAGTCCGGGCTATTGAAGTATACATATGTATTTACAAGTTGTTATTTCCTGAGATCAAACTGTCATTTGCTGGATTCTCTCTGACAATTAGATTGATGCACTGCATTTTGTTCTGAGGCCTCCTCCCAGGTCTTCAAATGCCAAAGCAACAGCACAAGAAGTGCCTGAGGTAGAAGTGCCTGAGGAAAACTCATGCCACCTTCCCTTTCTAAGATGGTCTAATGCATGTCTACCCCAGACAGGCTGTAGACGTGGGGCAAGCCTTGTCACTAAAGCAGCCTCCATCTCTCTCAGCAATACTTCTCTCTTACAGTTGTAAATACTTCCATAAGGACAGACTTTTAGAACTTTACCCAGATAATGAGTTAAAATTAGATCCTACGAAAGCTTACTGACTCAAAAGACAATACTCTTGTCGCAGGGCAGGATTGTAAGATGAAGGAAACTCGTTATGTGTATAAATGTGTCCATGCAACAGATAACCCATCTGCGTTATTACTGCTTTGAATAACCAGTACAAACAACATTTGCTTTCTAAACTTTTTTTTAATCTGTAAGTATGGGTATTGGGGGATAGGTATATACATATGAGTGCAGGTGCCCATAGAGGAAAAAAGAATCAGACTGATTGCAGCTAAGTTACAAGTGCTGTGAACGAAATGTAAATCCACTGCAAGGGCATTACATGTTCCTAACCTACTGAGCCATCTCTATAGTCCCAGGATACTTGTTTAAATCTTGGATATGAAAGTCCCATAACATATCATGCACAATCTGTTTCTAATGTTCTTACCATTACTTTATGCAGCACAGGGAAATCCCACCTCTTATATAGGGAAGAAGGAAAAAATGCTAGAAAAACTGAAAATTCGAGATTATAACCATAGTAAGCTTGTTTGAATAAAATGTATGCTGCTGTATACATTTAGTCAATAAAAGATCACATACATAACAATATATAAACAACTGTACACTAACATATGATATCAAATTTGGGGTTCCCAAATTTACAGCTCAAAAATTGAGAACAATATGAAATAAAATAACCTTTCGTCATCACATATCAAATCAATGTAATGATTACATACGTTACTAAGGTTTGCTACAATGCTGTGATTTTAACAAATATAGCTGATATATATTATATTTTTTCACATATTAAATGTATATTATAAATATGCTTTCATTGTTCAAAAGCATATACAAATATATAATGCAAGTTACATGTAAGCTGGGCTAGATTTGTTTGTATCCTCACATATTCTAGCTAATAGGTTAAAAAAAAACTTTTAATATTTTCTTCCTTTATTTAATTATAAAAATGTTTGCTTGTATATAAATGCAATCCATGCATGCTTGGTACATGCCTGGTGCCTAAGGAGGTAAGAAGAGGTTATTGGATCCCCAGGAACTGGAGTTACAGATGCTTTTGAGAGCCACCACATAGATGCTGGGAACTGAATACAAGATCTTTTGCAAGATAAGTAAGTGCTCTTAACCACTGAACTCTCTCTCCAGCCTCTAGATGAGAGTCTTCGTTAATGCTTCTAAACAGAAAAATAATAATAAAAGTGATTTGACATTATAGTAATATTAATTACTTACACTTGCAAATATGTTAACTGCAAAAGGGTCAATATGTTTATCTTAGAAAAAGAGTTAACTTTTCTAAGCCTTGGCTTTACACCATTTTTAGAGATAACTTAGAAGGGGAAGCTGTAAGAAGGGCCTATAAAATGTTAACAGAAGACTAGTAAATTAAACCTGCTTGAGTTCCAGTCCTGACTTCCTTTGGTGATCAACAGCAATGTGGAAGTGTAAGCTGAATAAACCCTTTCCTCCCCAAGTGCTTCTTGGTCATGATGTTTGTGCAGGAATAGAAACCCTGACTAAGATAACTGCCAACCAGGGAACATGCATGGGACTAACCTGGGCCCTCTACACATATGTTAGTGTAGCCTGGTCTTCATGTGAAAATCCTAACAGAAAGAGCAGGAGCTGTCTCTGACTCTGTTGGTTGTCTTTTGTATACTTTCTGCCTACTGGGTGCCTTGTCTAGCTTCAATAGGAGGCCTCCCCTTTTCTGTAAAGAAAAAGAGGAGAAGTGGAGAAGGGAAGGTATCAGATAAGGACTGGGAAAAGAGGAGGGAGGAGAAACCTATGGTTGGGATGTAAATTTAAATAATTACTTATTTAATTAATTTTTAAAGTGTGTGAGGGAAAGATATCATACATAGGAAAACAGGCAATTTCTTAGAGGTCAAACTGAACTTATTTTCATTTCATTGCTTTCATTATTGTTGGCATAACAACACTTGTATTATTCACTTTAAATAAAAAAGATGGCAGTGCTAACAGAACAATTATAAGAATGATATTGGTGAATGTTACTTGCAACAGTGACATATCTAAAAATAAGCAAAGCAGCTCCTCGCCAGAGGCAGGATATGCTTTACCTGAGGTTGATTTAATCCTCTACTCATGTCCACTTCAATGGGTTTATGAAAGTATCTTAAAGGAAGGTCTTAGGAAGAAACCTTGCTGATTTGTTGTCTGGGCTCCCTTTCCTCTATATGTACAAATATGGCAGCTAACTAATAATAGTCATCTTGTTCTATTATATAATTATCTTCTTCCCTTCCTCCCATGTCATGCAACAGCTATTCCAAACCTACTGCACACTTCAAATACTCAAATCGCCTGCCATACCTCTTTCATAGCAAAAGCAACAACCACAGGAAAAGTGCTCCACTTGTATGAGAGCTAGCAGGACTGGGATCCCTGCGCCCAAGCCCACAAGGAAAGGTGATGGAGTACAATGGAAGCCAGCATACACAGTGGTTTACTCACTAGAGAAACCAACTCTCTTATTTAAAAAGCCAGTAAGCGTGTCTGCCCTTTGCTCCAGAGTGAGTGCTCCAAGGCTCTCCATTATGCATCATCCTTGAAGATGTACTGTGGAACAAAGGAAGCTAGTGTCTCTGCCAGGCATGCAGAAACACAGGAATCTGTGCATGTTCTGTTTATGTTCCACCTGAATCTCAATTCTGCACAGAAAAAGCCATGAAATTAAGGAACAGGCCAGGACTAACCAGGCATTGGAGCAAAGGGAAGGTCTGAGGGACTTGAAACTATGGAACTTTGCACAGGCTGATTTTGGTGGTAAGTATATAAATCCACATAAATACTAAACTTCCTTTAACCATTCATACCCTCAAAAGAAAATTTTACTATTAATACACTTTTTAAAACATCATAAAACAGAGTAAAAAGAAATTAAAAACTTAGAACTCTATCAAGATTTAAATTTTTATTTAGCAAGACTTCAAAGTGAGACAAATAACACAGAGAATATATTCTCAATGTCTCTTCAAAACACGAGCACAGAAAGGATCCAGTACCCTAGAGCTATTTGTAAAATTCCAACTCTTTCACAAAAGAGAAGTTATGAAGGACTTGAAGATAACAGACAAGAAGCACAGGAAAAGCTACTCAGTATGTCCAGGTAGGGACAGGCAAGCAAACCACCATTGCCAGGCAACCAAGAGTTATGCCTCCACTCAGGATAGCTCTTAAAGAAATCACAGAGTTAACAGGTGTCGTAAGTTAGGGAACCGTAACCACAGCACACTGTGGGAAGGATAGAAATACTTCAGCTGCCATAGAAGACAGTCTAGCAAGTGTTCTTACCCTCAGGTGACCACCCCTTTGCAGGGTCCAACAACTCTTTCATAGGAGCCCCTAAGACCATCAGAAAACAAAGATATTTACTTTATAACATATTCATAACAGTGGCAAAATCACAGTTGTAAAGTAGCAACAACAACAACAACAAAAAAAACTTATGTTGGGTTGGGGGGAGGAGAGTCAGCAGGACATGAGGAACTGAAAGGGTCCCGCATTAGGGACAGTCCTCAGAATTAACAAAAGGTCCCGCATTAGGGACAATCCTCAGAATTAACAAAAGATCCAGCATTAGGAACATGGAGAACCGCTGGTCTAGCCAATCCTCAGAATTAACAAAAGATCCAACAATTGCACTTCTTTGTATACGCCCAGAACTGAAGACAGGGTCTAAACCAACACATTTACACTAACACCATAGCACCACTGCTCACGGTAGTTAGCAGGAAGAATGAACCCAACCAGCTACAGACAAATAGATCCATTTTATGCCAGCTGTAACACATACAAGGAAATGGTGCTCAGGTATAAAAAGTAATAAAGGCCTGGTATACACCACAACTGATAAGAGTCCTGAAAATATTACTATGCTTGGTGAAATAAGCATGGCACAAAGGAATGAATACTGTAAGATTCTATAAACGCAAAAAATCTAGAGCAGCACGTGAGTGGGAAGAAAGCAGATTAAGGCAGAGTGAGGGAAGAGAAGAGAGAACCGAGCTTGTGGTCCTTGGGGCTCCAGCCCTGACTGATAAAAAAATGGTTTGAAATGGGAGGGATGATAGCACTATTGTCAAATGACTACCGCTGAGGAAGGGCTTTAAGGATGAGGCTCCTGGTGAGTTTGGCCACGCGCCAGTAGATGACCCACACCCAAGAGTGTAAGAGTAGCACAGATGGGTTATTAACTATTTATTTTTCAAAGAGGGCATGGCATTGAGGTGAACAGGAAGATGGGGGTAGATCTGAGAGGAGTTGGGGAAGAAGCATGAAGGTGAATATAATCAAAATGCATTGTGTGAAATTAATGCCACTGAATTGCTCCCTTAAAATGACAACGGTAAGCTTGTTAGACATTTTTTTTGCCATGTTATAAAAATAAAGTGTATACATATTTCAAACCACTTAAACCCAGAGCCCTATCTGGAATGATTTTTTTTTTCCTGTTCCATTCTCCTTACAGTAAAAATTCTTAGAAAGGCTGCCTTGGCTCAAAGCCCACTCTTACTCTAACTCAGCAAGGAACCTGCTTGTTCCCAGAAGGGCCAAGCTCTCTGGCCAAGTTCCCATGAGAAGACCTCTGTCTTCTTATAAGTACCCTAAATTCCAAGACTCATATCAGTTGTGGTGTATACCAGGCCTTTATTACTTTTTATACCTGAGCACCATTCCCTTGTATGTGTTACAGCTGGTATAAAATGGATCTATTTGTCTGTAGATGGTTCCGTTCATTCTTCCTGCTAACTACTGTGAGCAGTGGTGGCTCTGCTCTAGGCCTCCTTAATGCCAGGGCGGCCCTGATTCACTTCATGACCTGTCCCTACTCAGGTCAGCCTTTGCTTGTTGGACCCTTGGGTGAGTCTTCCACTTGTACTCTCAGGTTCCAACCTGGAGACTTCTTCTGATGCTATCTCATGGACTTTCACCAACCACAGTCATCCCTTATCCCCAAATCCTCCTCCTTCCTCTCTCCTCTTGTCTCCTCTAAGAAGCTATTGCTTCCTCCAGATCCCTCAAATCATAAACGCCAGGCTCCCCAGACTCCCCATTCCCTGCTCATGCACTGCTTATGCACCCCTCTGACCATTTCAAATGGCACATTCGGGATGCATATCCTTCTCCCTCACCCCTGACAGGATTGATTTTAGACTCCTTAGGATGATGCTTGCCTGCCACTATACATCAAAGATTGAAACTAAGTGTGGCCCACACTGTAATCTAAGCACTTCAAGGGTCAAAGAAGAAAGATCTGGAAGGGTTGAAATCTGTCCTGGCTACATGATGCATTCCAATTCAGCCCAAGATACTTAAGACCCTGTCTAAAAGCATAAAAAAGGACACCTGATTTCAGTCTCTGATGCAAGAGTAAAATAAGATGCTGACAAAGATTTGAATAAAAAACTGTTGTCTATAGATGATTAACGAATAACCACAAAAATCAAAGTTTAGGTAAGGTGATTTCAGCACATAATCAGTGTTTAGTTATTCTACAAATATTATCTTATAGGGGTGAATATTTTACCTCAAAGTAAATAGGACAAATTAGAAAGTTAGAAGTTAGCAAATTAGAAGTTAGCAACTTGCTAGCAGACCTTCTGTGTCTTTCTGTAACTGGCAGTTGACCTTGAATCAGGTGATGAACTATAAGTCTGCTAAAAACCCAATGACCAAACCTCAAATTTTATCTCTAGAAACAATTATGCCTAAAAATAAATATGCTTAGTTAAAACTACCTTAAAGATGGTTTTTACTCTTCAGTTTCTCTTTTTTTTTTTTCCAGTTATCTTAAAATACATGTAAATTTTACCAAGTTCCTCCACACACACCAGCAATTTTGGGAGACAGGATCCTGTTACATAGCCCAGGTTGCCCTTGTAGTCGAGATCCTCCCACCCCTCATTTAGAGTTTGATAATACAAATATGTATACCTAAGACTGAGATAAACTGCTTTTAAGTGTCATAAGATGTCCTTGTACGTGTCTATGAGCTATTTCCCTACATAAGTGCACCATGAGCAGACCTGGCACCTACAGAGAAAGGACCATCAAGTCACCCGGAAGGGGAAACATGGATTGTTGTAAGCCCCCACATGGATGCTGGAAACTGAACTCAGGTCCTTTGCAAGAGCCACAAGTATTCTTAACTGATGAGTTATCTCCCTCTCAAAATTCTTAAGAATAGTCAAACATTATTTTCTAACACATATCTGGAGGTCTGTTTGTTTGTTTGTTTGTTTGTTTGTTTTCATTTATTTGTTCTGGTCTGGCTAAACTTAAAGTCTTTGTCCATAAAACTATTCCATATTTTCCTCCCCAGGACCTTGAAACTGCCTGATCACTTTCTATTTGTATGACAAAGACTGGCAAGGGCCTAGCTCACACTCAGGATCACACAGAAATCATGCCTTTAAGCCTGTCTTCTCTGTCCTCGGGGTCATCCATTGTATCACAAACATCAAAATACTTCTCCAGATGAGGGTTCAATTGTGTTCCCTTTTGATGTACACACTGGAGAGTTTGCTTTTGCAACCACCAATGGAACTTGGATAATTTCTACCTCTTAGCTATGACCATATATCCCATTTCTATTCATGACAAAAAATTACAAAGTATATCATTTCTAAATATAATGAATTAAAAGTTTGCAGGGGGAAAAAAGAAGTATTTTCTCATGTGTAGATTTATTGCTTTTTGAAATATATATTATTTTTAGAAGGAATCTTATCTTTGTAACTCACACTTTCACTAACAGACATATGTTTAACACAATCCAAACAACATGTCTGTTCTAAAAATGAATATTCATTCACCTTATTGACAAAGTAGTTCTTTTTAGCTACATTTAGAAGGAACTTACTTTGAGAAAAGACTTGTTTACTGATTTCTGATTGTGTTTGATTGACACATTACAAAATAGTTGCTTTTGTACATGAATATGTAAACAACGCCCAGCCCTTTGGGGGCTGTACCTAAGATTTGCCACCTAACTTTGCAGTCCAGAAACCTCCCAGGATTTGGAACAAAGACAAGGAAAGGGAATCCACAGAATACAATTCCCAATTGTGTGCCTGTGTGACTTGTACGCCTGTGCAATCTGTCCTCACCCACCGCTCCCACACGCATCGCTGTCAGCAGCTGACCCCGTTAGGGAGCTGATAAGAGGATTGTGAAGGCCAGCAGATTTTATTTTTAACCTTCCCCATATGGCTAACCTTCTCCACTCTATGTGAGCATCATCAACAGAGAAGATCATCACATGGCAGCTCCTACCCTGACATGTTTGTGTAATCTGGTCAACTCAAACATGATGCTCAGTTGAAGAACAATATGTACATCACGATTTCTTTTCTGCTGAAAATCTATACATAAATGTAAAATGTCCACAAAACCGATGACTGAAAGGATTAAGTAATTTACCAGCCCTGGATTTTAAAGTATTATTTTTAGTCCTATGCAATGTTCTGCTTAAATAATAAACACGATTTTAAAAAAATCACGCCTTCCCTTCCGGCCCACACCGCTCCGCTCCAGCGCAGGGCGCAAGGCCTGGGTGCCGTGCACCCACCCAGGTTTCCAGCTCTCCCAGTGATCTCCGGACCACTGCACAGGGCGCAAGGCCTGGGTACCACGCACCCACCCAGGCTTCCAGCGGGACTCTCCCAACAATCTAAGGACCACTGGTGAGCAGCTGAACTCAGCATCTGTTCCAGCCCAATCACAAGCGACCTGAGACAACAGCAGGACATTGAGAAAGGCCCAGGACAAGACAGACGCTCCCTTCTGGTCTGCACCAACAACAGGTCTCCTTGGGCAGGGATGGCAGGAGGTAAGCGTAAGAACAGAAGCAACAGAATCCAAGGGTACTT
>LR749714.1:537428-602533 GCA_902729485.2 Mus minutoides
CCTCTAGGTGGAAGAATAACATGAACTAACTAGTTCCCCCTGCGCTCATGTCTCTAGCTGCATATACGGAAGAAGATGGCCTAGTTGGCCATCATTGGGAGGAGAGGCCCCTTGGTCATACAGACTCTATATGCCCCAGAACAGGGGAAGGCCAGGGCCATTATGTGGGAGGGGGTGGGTAGGGGAGCAGGGCGGGGACACGGGAGGGTAAGGGGAAATTTCTGGATAACATGTGAAATGTAAATGAAAAATAAAAAAAAAAATCACTAAGATTTTTCAATCAGTAGTTTTGTAACGTAAAACATATGTGATAATATCTCAACTCAAAACTAGACTCAAAAACAGAAACAAATGATAGTAACAGAATTTAAAAAAAAACAAAATCACTATTTATATTTCAAGTCTAATATAAGCAACAGCAATTATCACTTAATATAACATTGTTAGCTATTCAAAGTAAAAAGGGTTTTCCATGTGGGATAAATTTGCATGTAATATACAGTGAAAATGTTCATTCATTAGTTCAGTATACTTTCCACAAAGATTGGTTGAAAGCTCTATTTTAAAAACAAACAAGAAAGCCAATCCCAAGATTGTGCAAAGTCATGTGCAAAGAGCACATGTTGGCATCCAGTTAAGCATAGGAACAGGTCAGAGTGGAAGGGAGAGAGCTGGGGATGCAGACTGGAGACAGTATAGATCTCTTCCACGGGAAGGCAGAAGCACCGCCCCCACACACACCCAGAGGCCCCCATACACTACACCTCGGGAAGGAGCCAGCAAGGAGTCTCAGAGAGTAAAGGAGCTCGCCACCCTGGGACCAACCTGGTGGGAGAAGAGAACCAATTACTCTCCTCTGCCCTCAACAAGGCATTTATGAAAATGAATAAGTAAATGATATATAGTGGCAAAAAAAAAAAAAAAAACCCACTCACATGAGGCAGAACTCAGCAACTTCCTGGGTGACCTGGCTTTTTCCAGCAATGAGTGTGGGCTGGCACTAGAGCCAGAAAAAAANATATATATATATATATATATATATATATATATATATATATATATATATATTATATACACACACACATAGACACAGTGTGTGTCTCCATGTGTATAGAGCCACATACATAAGATTTCTGCTGAAAATAGTTGTTCCAACTCTACCTCTCTCTGGTCAAAGCAAATAAGTCCCAGAGCCACAAGATTGGTGGTGATATCTTCAATGATATAACAATCTGGAGAAAGAATTTGTCATTGTCTTCAAATGAACAAGTTTATGTTTTTTTTTTCCAAAAAATCATATTTAGGACAGAGTTCCTAGAAGCACTTTCAACCATGCAATGAAAAAATACACTCTGTGCCTACCACCATCTGCTGATACCCATTGTGGCCAATTCTCTTCATATAATACACTGAAAACACAAAGATGTGTCAAGTGTTCAACAGAATGCAGCCAAGTTCCATGTACATGTACGTGCGCTATAATCTTCCGAAGAGTTCCTCAAAGCACTCTTGAAACAGAATAAAGGAAGACAGTACGAGAACGTTCACTGCCATTTCCTTGTGTACTAGGTTTAGTTGTTTCAAGCAGTTTGCAAATCACTCTGTGCTGACAAAGCAAAACCACTGCGGATCCAGGAAGATCTCAGATGCAAGGCCAGCCTGCATAGTCAGTTCTAGACACCTTCAGCCAGACTCTAAGACCTTTGACAAAATGAAAGGGAAGGGAGGGGAGGGGAGGGGAGGGGAGGAGAGGAGAGGAGAGGAGAGGAGAGGAGAGGAGAGGAATGGAGAGGAGAGGAGAGGAGGAAGAACACGTGAATTATATTTGGTCTTTCCTTGCTGATAGGAGCTGTCCTTCTAACTCAAACGGCTAAAATCCGCCATGGAGCAGTTTTCTGGAAAGAAACTTGTGCACCTCTCAATGGCACATCTGGTGGATGCAGATGGTGAAAATTAGCATAATATTTCTGCAATGACACTCCAAAAACCTAACACTAAATAAGACTTACGCCTGATGTCAATTGTTGTTCTTGCCAATAGTAATGTCAAATCATCCAGAAACAGTGCCAAGCTTACTAAAGAAGTAGCTGAGACTTTGGGGTGAGGGGAGACTTCAGGAAGGTCAGTCAGTGGTCACCTAGATTCAGTAGCAGTCCACGGCTCCCATGCTCCCCTTCATTTTCTGCCAACAACAATAACAAAAAAAGAACCAAGCAAGTCGCCCACCAGAGGTGTGACTCTGACAGAGCCTGGAGGAAGGGATCAAACACACTGGGCATCCTGTATAATGTAGGGCAGAGTCCTGGGCCTGCATGTGGATGTCTACACAATACATTAACACACACTGCCGTGAAATCAGGTGTTTGAGAGTTATTCTAAGAATTCAATTCAGAGACAGTATTTACATGCGGCTAACTAGTTGCAAATCTATGCATAATTAAATATGGAAAATCGTTCTTTGTACAATTTTTAAGGCATTTTCTTTTTACTTCTTCCAGTCTTTAAGGTACTGGCCTGTCAGGTGTAGTGCTGCATGCTTGCCATCAACAGCTCTCCAGAGCTGAGACAGAGCCCAGCAATTTCATGGCCATCCTGCAAAACTCCATCTCAAAAGAAAGTAAATAAACAAGCTTCGGAGGGTGAGTTTGGTCTTCTTTTCTTCCTTTCTATTTTGTGGAACGATTTGAGAAGTGTTGCTGTTAGAGCTTTGAAATTTTTGGTAGAGTTCAGCAGTAAATCCATCTGGTCCAGCAGTAGAACCAACCACAAAAATAAAAAGGTATGATAAAGCCTTTTGCACCTGTACCTCAGACAAGGAGTCGATATCAAGACTACAGAAAGAACTTCAGAAATTAAACCCAAATGAAATAAAGTTGCCAATCAAATGTAGGTTTCGAAGGCAGGATGGACATCTTTCAAAAGAAGAAATACAAATGACCAATAACTGTTCTTAAAGGGTTCAATATCTTGGGCCAGCAGAGTCTTGCAAATTAAGACTTTGGGAGGCCATGTTTCTCCAGTCTGAATGGCCACCATCATGAAAATGGCAAGGAACGCTAGTGAGGATGTGAGTAAGAAGGAATCTGTATCTGCTGTTGGTGGGAGTGTAAACTGATGCGGGCACTGGAGAAGTCAGTATGAAGCCCTCACAGGAGAACAACCAACAGAACCACCATATGATTGGTACCCAGCTGTACCAATCCTGGGCATGAACTCAGAAATAGAAGAGGAAACTAAGAAGCTCCAAGAGAGATGGCGAGAACATATATATGTTATATATGAATGAAACATATATATGCTGTATATGAATGCAAGCTCCATACAGAAACCCACTTCGTACATTAATATATATATATATATATATATATATATATATAAATTTCTTAAAGTAAATAAAGGTTTTCACCACAAGTCTGCAGGCTTAATGATGTTGATGAATAAGTCTTGGTGGGAGCTTCAGTCACTCTGCTCTGGTGTAATTTACATTGTTTCATTTCCCAGAAAACTAGTTACTACGTAAAGAAAAAGCTGATACTGGATAGGACTGTGGGGTTAGCAGTGCACATGAACAGGATTGAGATGTGATTCGAAAACAAGTGAAAAGACCTGGTGATTTTAGAAGTGAGAAAGGACAGAGAGAGGACTGTGCTGAAAATGACCTCTTAGGTCTAAACTCACTCCTAGAACGCATGTTAAACATAAGAAGCAAAAGGCAATAGTTATCAAGCTAGTTCTTCTCAAGGTCTTTAGGAAAAGTAGCCAAAATCTAAAATTTTTCACATACATTGTTAAAATATGTATCTTTGGGGTAGTTAAAATGGTTTACTTTGCAAGCCTGTTGTGGTGGCTATTCCTGGTTGTCAACTTGACTACATCTGGAATGAACTACAATCCATTGGAGTGCATAGCTGTGATCCAGATCTTGAGGCTGGAAGACAAGTTTAGTGGCCATGAAAAGCTTAGGCCCAGGCAAGGTAGTACATGCCTTTGATCCCAGGAGACTGGGGCAAGCAGACCTCTGAGTTCAAGGTCAGCCTGGGACAAGGCAAGTCCCAGATCCAGGTACACACCTTTAATCTAGACCACACTCTCTGCTGGAGGCCTACATAAGGGCATTGGAAGAAGGAAGATTCACTCTTCCACGCTTGCACTTACTTGCTAGTACATCTGTTAGAACCTCCTTCTACAAAAGACCAGCTGAAAACTAGCCCCATGGGACAGGACAACTACTAAGTTCTTGGACTTTCCATTAATTCATAGCTGCCATTAATTCATAGTTGGGTTAGTTGTACTACAGACTCTAAGTCATTACAATAAATTCTCTTAATATAGAGACACACCCTGTAAGTTCTGTGACTCTAGAGAACCCTGACTAACGCACCTGGTGACTTGAGTTCAATCCCAGGACCACCCACTAAAGACAGAAGAGAGCATACTCCTCTAAGTTGCCGTTTGACCTCTCTATATAAGTGACCTCTAACTTGTTGTTTGACCTGTCTATATAAGTGTGCTCGCTCGCATGCACACACTCTCCTTCCCTTTCTCTCTCTAATAAAATAACATAAAATAAGCATCTTTGTATTATAGTAATGTTTAAATTCCAAGCCCAAAAGCCTGAGAACGTGGCAGTGAAAATAAACAGCACCGTGTATATTGTGATTGTGAGTCTCTCTTACCTCTTGAGGCAATTATGTTCATAGAAGCCATCAACCACTCATTTGAATTCCTGCAGATGCCCCTAATGAGCCTCCTGCCTGTCACCCTCACAATCTAGCCTTGACACCTCACTCTTTCTCCATAGACTTGCAGGACATGTAAGATAAACACTGTGGTGTTTGCTTAGGTGACAGAGGAGAAAATAGACTTCAATGCTTTGTACTCCCAGATGATGAAAATGCGATCAGAAAAACAAAGCAAGCCAAACAAAAACTCAGGTACAACGATAAAGTCAGGCAAGCAAAACCCAAAGCAAGCAAAGATACACATATCATGGTAAGCAGGCCTCAGGAGTACCAGTGTAAAAGGCTGACCTAGTATCAGGATGTCCTACTTTATAATCAGAACTCAATAGACAGAAAAAAAAAACCTCAGGGAGGGAACCAGAACCTGCTTGTCTTCTGTTGCTGCAAGTGACACACAAAGGAATCTTTTTTTGAAGATCCTTGGAAAGTAAACAAACTAAACTGTTACATTGGCCAGAATGGAGATGAAGGAAGAGGAGGACAGAGGAGGGGAAACACAACGACAGCATTATTAGTTATATTACTATGAGTTGCCTAAATGATTTTCTTTTTCAATACTTAAAAATGCTAACTCATATTTCTCACATTATGGACATTTATAATCTTTCATAATTTATTCAAAAGTACATGAAACAGCGGTCAGCCGATTCAAAGCACACCAGTGAGAAAGATCAGAACATTCTTCTGCGCCTCTCTGTACATACATGAAATGGAACTGGCTCATGCTACATGTTTGGAAAACCATGAGCACCTATCAGTAATTCCTTTTACATAAATATAGCTTTTCATGTTTGCATGGTCACAATCATGTGAAGATAATATAGCTCATTTTCCTGCTATCTCACTAATATATAGGTAAGTGGCTCTTAACATGTTTTTGAACACTTCTGTGAGACTTTCATTTTTTTAAAAATTAAGATGCAGAAGTATCGAGGAAAGATAATAGTATTTCTATTCTTCCACACAAGCACCCATAGCGTCTGCTCAGATGTTTCTAATTTGGACTTCCATCAGTAGCACATAGAGTGCCGGTCCTCCACACACGTACTATTCTTTCCATTTGGGCCAGTCTGATAGTGTAGAAGACCATGCTCAGAACAGATCAAAAAGGCAAGCCAAGCATCAGCTTGGAAGGCACAGTCAGGGCCCTTGCTCTAAGGTGGCTTGGAACCCGCAGGCTGATGCTGCATTTAGAAAGGGGTGTTCTCCAGCTGCAACGCAGTCACACTGCATCCTGTGTGGCTCTTCCACGTGAAGTAGGGCACTAATTAGACCTTCCTTTGTAGCTCACTCACTACACAGCCCAGTTGTTAAACCTGTGTGTCACAGCATCCTAATTTGTAAAATGGGAACAATTCCAACCCCACACATTGATGTTTATAAGATCAGGGTGAAAAACAGAAAATAGGCAGGTAGCGACTAGGTGCTTATTTTGTTTTGTTTTCCTAGATACGGTTAAGGATTAAAGTGACTTTTTTTTTTTTAAAGACAAACTTTCTTGGCATAAACTAGCATCTCCTCTATGGTCTTACAATTTTTGAAAATTCAAATAGCTCTTTCTAATATAACAGCAAAATTCAGCTACAACGCAAAGTAGGACTATACCCAAAAGTCCATTATGCCATTAAAAAAAAAAAAATAGAAAGGGAAAAAAAAAAAAACACCAAAATAAACAAACAAAAAAGCTTGCTTATAAATGAAGATAGTAGAATGTATAAGGTTTAATATAAATAGTTTCTATAGTACTTAAAACTCCTGCTACAAAAGTTTGATTTAGAAGATATTTCACATAAAGTTAGAAAGCCAATATTTCCTTTCTAAAATAAATTACATGGAAGAACAAAACATATGTTGGCCATTTATAGTGTATCATTACAGTCTAAGATAAAACATTCATTTTAAAATATGGGATATATGACAATTTCCCTCAGTTTGGTAAGCTAATAATTTAGAAAAAGATAAGTCTGAAATAGTAATGCCATTTCAGTCATAGAGCAGCATGTCCTTATTCTGCATTATTTTCTTCAAAAGTAATACTTTTATACTACAGCACTTCTGAAAGTATACAGAGAAATATTATGTATGTGTGTGTGTATATATATATATATATATATATATATGTATATATATACATATATACATATATATAATTTTAAATTAAAACAAGTTACAAATTGAAATTAGTATATTCTAAAACTACAAATTGTTTCTTAATTTTACAAACTGAAAAAATACTTATTATTCAATGTCAGAAATACAGATTTTCAATGTTAAAGTTTACAGTGTGTCACATTTATATGTAAATTTACAAATGTAAGCAAAAGAACTTATATACTACTTACAGTGTCCATTAAATATAATAACACTGGAAGCATGCATTAGCAAAGAGGCCAGCACCTACTTTTTAAAAGGACTAAAGGCACGTGAGCTGTGTGCCTACGGATGCAGTCTGAGGAACAATCTACCTGCCCCTCAAGGACAGCATGACTTTTTCACACCAACACATTTATTTATGTGTGCTTTTGTCAACAAATATTACAAAATAGTTAATAAATAAACGCATGCTGTTCAAATATCAGAGTTCCTGATGGACAGACACATAGCATCTATGTTCGGCCACCTCATGTGGCTACTAATTTCCTAGAAGACCATGCCATCACTGGTCTAGCCCTGCCTTGTTCTTGAACACAAGGAAATTACTAGAACTTATCAAAACAGAAGCCACTGTTAATGATGCTTGTGTTGGTTTTGCTTTTAACTGAGCTGGCTGAGAACTTGACAAAATTGGCTTCCATCCCATCCAAATGATCTTATCATGATAGGAGCTGCCTAAGCCTTCCTTCGATAACAGTACAGACATTGTTAGAATTCTCTTATAAATACAAAGGAAGTGAGACACACTTCAAAGAAACAATAGTAAAGACTGTATATTATCTGGATGCTGTTTTGAAGACAGGAGAAAAGAGAATCTGGCAATGCTGACCATCATCCAGGAGGATGAGTCAAGATGTCCTGATCAGGAAAGTGTTCTGAAGCTCAATTGATTAAGACAATTGAAATGTTCAAAGGGTAAAGTGTCATGTTTATGGTGCAGGGATGAAAATGTCTGCCAAGTCAGCACCTGCTAGTTTAAGTTCCCCTCACAGCTCACTAAGGACCAGTGAAGTGCACGTCCACAGAACTCCGCTGAAAGCAAATATATACACTGTTTAAAGACATTTATAAAAGGATGAATTCTTCACAAACTTAATCACAACTTAATTGATGAATCAATTTTCTAGTAAAATGGAAAATGGACTACTGCTTTTCTCAAAATAATTATCTCAGTTAAAAATGTTTAAGAATTATAGCTAGATGATAGACAGACTGACAGATGGACAGACAGACAGACAGATGTTTAAAATATACATTTCAATATACAATTCAAGTCTCGATTCTGACTGTTTCTAAGCAATCCTCTCGATGCTCAATTTTCTTACTTATAAACTAAGAGAAAAAGTAGGTATCTACCTCTTAAATTCTTTTGCAAATTAAATGTATTAAATATCTAGGTAGGAACTTTAGAATGCTATTTGATAAGTTAATATCTGATGTTAGCTATATTAAGAATAATAATCAATATAATTGACTATAATTAATACTAACTGCTACTGTTATTTTGAGCTATCAGAAGTAATTGCTGCTGATGATATGCCAATGGTCCTCTCAGGAGCTTATATGCTGAATTCAAATGGCATGGCTCCGACAAATTCTCACCCAAGGATCCAATGGGAGGTTAACAAAACCTAAAAGCTCTCTGCTATTATTTCTAGTTAAAAAGATGGTAAAATAAGGGTTGCTCACTTCTGACAACTCCACGTGTAAGATCATTCATCGAAAATACTCACACTTAGGATTTCAGTTACAAATTAGATTAAACAAAAAGCTAATAAATCAACAAAAAGCAACCACAGAGTCACTCTTCTAAGTTCCTTAACTGAACTCTGGATCTGCCAGGTGAGTGATGGCGCTTCCTAAATGATTACTGAGGTGGGCAGTGATGGACAGGAAGTGAAACAGACACCACACACAATAAAATAATACACTCTTCAGGGAAAAAAGACAAACTCTGGGGAGAAACGTAAGATTATACTAGACTGTCAAGTATGGCTTAACATAGCCTTAGTTCTGAGTATTCATCAAGTTTTCCTCCAAGGACTCTGATCTTGTGTGTGTGTGTGTGTGTGTGTGTGTGTGTGTGTACTGTATATATTGTACTTGGATAGATAGACAGACAGACAGACAGACAGACATACTATACATATCCATACATATACACTACAAAAATAAAAAATAAAATAAAAAAACAGGATGAACATTTTTTTTTAATCAATAGATGTACTATGACTACTTAAGAGCCATCTTTTTCAGACTTAGTATAACCATTTACCAGTGGGAAAACAGGCTCCCTTCTAAAGAATTCACATTGAGATAACATTTTTTAAACATTTTTACTTCTTAAAATATTATTGCCAGGAAAGAGAAGTGAACATCTTGTACTGAGGAAAAGCAAGTGAGTTCTAGAATAATCTGGAAGCAGAGCTGCAACCTAGCTTTCCTCTGCCCATGAGTCCTGCTGGAGGAAGAATACAACCGGGCTAAAACATTAAGGGCTAGACACGCCCTCCCAAGAAGCCCTCTAGAGGGTGCTTTCCCTTCAGGCTGGGGCATGCAGCTGTGCACCCCAGCACAGTGCTCGCACTTGAGAGACACCGGTCGTCATCAAGACCTGTGTATTATATTAATAAGCAACAGGATTCCAGAGACTAAGAAACCATATTCATCTAGCAGCATGGATGATAACTCTGGAGAAGGTCAGCCCCTGAGGACTTAAGAATGCCCAAGAGGCTTCCAGCTGTGTGACAGAGTAACCCAGGGACAGGAAGACAGCCAAGCATAAGATCTAAAGCATGTGAGGTGAACATCTGTGCTGTCAAGAGCTCAAGTCAGTGAAAAGAAAGAACTAGAGAAACCTTTAAAAAAGTATCTTAGACATGTGATACACACATTCCAGACAGAAAGGGATTCACACATCATTTACAGTATCATCAGAAAGGCTTGAAAGTATAGCTTTAAATAAATATTAAATAATTGATTTTAAATAATCTTGAAATAATTCATTTTATTAAATAAAATTATTTTAAATAAAATAATTTTTAAATAATTATTAAAATTACCAAGAAATACAATTAACATATTATGTAAAAATATGTATTAAAGTAACTAAAGTTTAAGAACTGATAGGAAAAGCTAACTACTTTTAGACTAATCCAACTGACCCAAACCAAAGCTGCCAACTTTTTGCCTGCTGACTGTTAAACGTTCTTCCATGGAGACCACTCTTCCATGTCTCCCTACATCCCACTGAAAGTCTCAGATTCACAGGTGACTGGGAAACTAGGGTTCCATTAACAACAATAAAAGATCATTGGTAGCCTGGCGGTGGTAGCGCAAGCCTTTAATCCCAGCACTTGGGAGGCAGAAGCAGGCGGATTTCTGAGTTCAAGGCCAGCCTGGTCTACAGAGTGAGTTCCAGGACAGCCAGGGCTACACAGAGAAACCCTGTCTCAGAGGAAAAAAAATTACTGGTGCAAAGACTCATTCAATTCAACAAATATTTATTCAGGCCCTTCCATAAACTGCTCTGAGACGAAGGCCCTGTACTCCTGGCTTTAAACTCAGGACCAGTTAAAGGCAAACATTGCAATTTCTCAAAAGAGACTAACACCCTAGAGTTTGTTGTTTATTACCTGCAGAAATAGACCACCATTTCCCCCAATGCTTCTCATCTCCCTAAACCACTATCAACTCTCTTCACTAAACAGTTCTAGAAACAATAATCAGGTATCCAAAGTAGAAATGAGAACTTCTCAGCCTCAATATATCAAATTTCAATTTACAGATGTGTGCACTGACCATACACAGTTCTGGTTCCAGGGACATATTTAGAAAGCAATGTGGGAAATAACTCTACTGCCTTTTGAAACAAGCATCTAAAGCTGGCAAAGATTCTTCGTCTTCCATGGTCACTCACTCCTAATGAATGAAGGGACTCATTCAATAGAGACCATGAACCTCTGAGTATAAATCAAAGTTTTCGAAATCAAAACACTTCAGCTTCTCAAAGATACCCAAGCTCTACTTAATAAGTCAATACTTAATTGTTCCCAAGCAAAATTGAACATGTCAAAGACAACATTTATACTTAGACCTCTGAAAACCTAAGAATTAAAAAAAAAAATACTATTCTGAAGTGGGTATGAATAAATTGGATGAACCCATATTTTAAGCAATTATTTTTCTAGAATGTCTGAAACATTTGTATGTATGCTTTGCAAACTGTTAAAATAATCAATCAATGGGAATTATGACAGAAAGTGAATCATATCTGTACTCATTTAAATATCGAAGAGTGAAACACTGCATTTTAATCATTTGTTATTACTATTGGTATCAGGACCTCTGACACTCATGACATCACATAGGCAGGACCCACAGACCTGTTGCCAAGGCAACAGCCACCATATTCCCAGAATCCGCTTAGCTCACCTCCCACCTTTACCTGTGTTTTACGTCATCACTCGTATAGAAAGAAAGGCCACCCTGATTGATCTCTCTCTCTCTCTCTCTCTCTTTCTCTTTCTCTTTCTCTTCTCCCCTTCTCTTTCCTCTGCCACCTTGCCCCTCACTCTCCCAGCAAACCTCATGTGGAACGGTTTGGCCTGGTGTGGTCCTTCTGAAGCCGCACGATGTTCAAGATCATAACAATTACCCACTGTGAATATGAATCAATTTGCTGGAGATTTTTTAATATGCTATCCATTCAACAACAACAACAACAACAAAAACTTGGCTCTTAAATACATGTTCCTCTTACCTGTAGCCCTGTATTTATACACAAAAGACAAAAGGATAAAGGAAATGCCCTCATGTTCATGTTTGAAAAAAAAAAGTGCAAAGAACCTTTATACTGATATAAAATCCAAATTAATCCTAAGGATACAAACAGATAATATCAAAAGAAGTTCGTTAATGACATATCTGCATGTAGAACAATGTATTACCACATACTTATAAAGGCTATCAGTCAGATAATTGTCTTGAAGAAACCATACATTTAAGTAATAGAATATGTAGACATCAAGCTGTTGTCAATCTGGAAGCTTCACCCCTACTGCCCAGCTGTCATAGTACTAGGAAGGTAGTGTGTATGCCTGGGAGAGAAAGGTAATCAATTGTGTGCAGCTGTAAATCCTGCAAGCTACACTGATGACCTGCCTCTCAGGAGATGCTCACCAGTGTAACAGTGGCACAAGGACATGCAAATAACCAACAGCCCTCTGATGAGATGTAAGGCTTACTACTATTATGCTGTCAGTGGACTGGAACTAGCATTAAGCCGACTTCTAAATATTCCTTTTTTTTTAGATATTTTCTTTATTTACATTTCAAAAGTTCCCTATACCCTCCCCCCCCACCCGCCTTGCTCCCCCACCCGCCCACTCCCACTTCCTGGCTCTGGCATTCCTCTGTACTGGGGCATATAAAATTTGTAAGACCAAGGGGCCTCTCTTCCCAGTGATGGCCGACTAGGCCATCCTCTGCTACAAACACAAATAGAGACACGAGCTCTGGGGGTACTGGTTAGTTCATATTGTTGTTCCACCTAAAGGGTTGTAGACCCCTTCAACTCCTTGGGTAATTTCTCTAGCTCCTTCACAGGGGGCCCTGTGTTCCATCCTATAGATGAATGTGAGCATCCCCGTCTGTATTTGCCAGTCACTGGCATAGTCTCACTCAAGATAGTTATATTCTGATCCTTTCAGCAAAATCTGGCTGGCATATGCAATAGTGTCTGGATTTGGTGGCTGATTATGGGATGGATCACCGGGTGGGGTAGTCTCTGGATGGTCCATCCTTTCGTCTTAGCTCCAATCCTTGTCTCTGTAACTCCTTTCATGGGTGTTTTGTTCTCTATTTTAAGAAGGAATGAAGTATGCATACTTTGGTTTCGTTCTTCTTGATTTTCTTGTGTTTTGCAAGTTGTATCTTGAGTATTCTAAGTTTCTGGGCTAATATCCACTTATCAGTGAGTATATATCAAGTGACTTCTTTTGTGATTGGGTTACCTCACTAAGGATGATTTCCTATATTTCTTGTTATACCCATAGATTAGTACATCTCTTAACTCCCATTAGAAAACCTTTGCATTGCAGAAGATAGAGCAACAATTAGTCTAGGTGCAGAGACTAAGAAACTTCAGACTGTTCTACTGTAAATAGGATATCTAGATCTGTGGGGACTTGAATATGCTTGCCTCAGGGTATGGCGCTATTAGGAGGTATATAGCCATGTTGGAGGAAGTGTGTCACTATGGTAGTGAGCTTTGAGACACTTTTCCTAGCTGCCTGGAAACTAGTCTTCTCCTGTTGACCTTCAGAGCATGATATAGAACTGTCATCTCCTCCAGCCCCATGCCTACCTGGATGCTGCCATACTCCCTGCCATGATGATAATGGACAGAACCTCAGAACCTAAAACCACCCCCAACTAAATATTGTCCATTATAAGAGTTGCCTTGGTCATGGTGTCTCTTTACAGCAATGGAAACCCAAACTAAGACAATATTACATCTCCTTCTCCCAAGGTTTAGGGATCATTGCAGGAGAGAGGGTAGAAAGACTGTAAGAGCTATTAAGGGTATGGCTAAAAGGAAACAATGTTTTCAGGTCACAATAAGGCAGTTGTGCATATGAACTCACAAGACATTGTGACAACATAACAAGAAATGAGAAAGCTCAAGCAGATGGGAATATGCTGAAAAGTCCTTGGTAATCAGTAGCTGTGAGGAGATGGAGATTTTTGTCTTCTTTAGGACTGTGACACTTATCATAGAGCCTACACAGGTCTGTGGTAGGTCCTCTGCATACATGCTGTGGTTGCTTATCTTAGACTTTTTGTAAGATGCTTAACAGTAGACTCTTCTGCCTGTTCTTGGGACCCTTTTTACTCTCCTGGGTTTCCTCGTTCAGCCTTAATATGAGGGTTTCTGTCTCATCTTGTTGCATACTGTTATGCCGTATGCAGTTGATATCCCTGGGAGACTTGCTCTTTTGGTGAAGAGAAAGGAAGAAGTAGTGGATGAGGGGAGGGGAGAGAGGATGGAGGGGGGAACTGGGAGGCATGGAGGCTGCAGTGAACATGGATTTTATGAGGGAAGAATAAAATTTAAAAAGACGGTAACATCTATTAGGTTTAATACACTCCAGTGGATGTTCACAAACCTAAGAGTGTGTGGGTAGAAGTAATGAGACTCAATGGTTAAAAACATAATGACACAAAGTTGGATGCCTAGGGATTGGTGGAGTATTGTGTGTGTAGAGGAACAAAGAAGGGAATGAATATAATCAAAAAGCAACATTCAGGGTTCTCAAATAATTAAGGCATATATTATTAAATGAAAAATGAAGTTTAAACCCATAGCAACTTGAACAGCAACTTCTAAAACCCAAAGAAAGTCATGAAGTCTCCTTGCATTTAAAGTACCCAAAAGATGTTGAACACTTTTTACCTAAAGCAATGCATCAAATAAATAAACAAAAGAACACACACACACACACACACACACACACACACAAGCAGAGTATGTTCTGTCACAATTTTTAACAAAAAAAAAGTTTGTAAGATATTAGTTAAAATGCTAGCTGTATTTAACTAAGTATTGTGATTTATCTCAAAGATAATCTGAATTTCTTAATTCATCTGCAATGAATGTGACATATTCATCCTCCATTGTTACTATAGACAGCTATCACAAATGTGACTTGTCTCACATTTCTAGGGATAAAATATAGAAAATGTTTGTTCCCACAATATGTACTAACCAGAATCCCCAGTGCTCATGTCTCTAGCTGCATATGTAGCAGAAGATGGCCTAGTCAACCATAATTGAGAAGAGAGGTCCCTTGGTATTGCAAACTTTATATGCCCCAATACAGGGGAACACCAGGGCCAAGAAGTAGGAGTGGGTGGGTAGGGGAGCAGGGAACTTTCAGGATAGCATTTGAAATGTAAATTAAGAAAATATCTAATAAAAAAAATTTTGGAAAAAAAAAAAAAGAAAGAAAAAGAAAATGCTTGTTCCCTAAACTAAGGTTGGGTGCTTTCTCCAGAGACTCTAGAGAAAAAAATCTCTAGTTTTTTAGTGTCTTGTATTGACTGTATTCTTTGGCCTATTTTCTCCCTCTGAAAACACTCCAATCTCATGTAACTATTGTCACATCTCATATTAGCTTATGGCTCCAACTTCTGTTTTCCTCTTTTAAAAAAAACGACTCCAATCTTCCTTGGCTGCTGGCCCATCTCTCCCACCTTCAAGGTCCACAACAGAGAAGTTAGTACTATGTGCTCGTCACATGACTTGCTCTAGTCTCCCAATCACAACCAAAAGGGCAGACTGTTCACTTTTTAAAATACCCACAACTTGCCTAGATACACCAGAATATACAGAAAAGATCCTTTGCTCAAAACTCTAATCACATCTGCAAGCACCCTCATGTTAATAAAAGGTAGCATTCACAGGTTCCCAGGACTAGAAAACTGATTAACTAAAGTAAAATTATAAGTATCCATGTGGGAAAATAATAAATGGAAATGACGCTACAAAATCAGGTCCCCTTTCAAGTGCCCTTTGACCTGCCTTTTCTTCAAGAGCCCCATTTCATAGCGTGACTTCCGAACCCGTGATTGCTTCTATTACTTCAACAGTGCATTTGTCAACAGAAACCAAGAGTGCAGCAGTAGGCAAAAGTCCCTGTTCCTTTATCCAGGCTGTACCTGCAAATATATAAAGAACAGATTTTCCAATATGTTGGGTTTTTTCCAAATAAAAAGTGATTTTTCTAAACTATCCAGTGAGTGCATTTCTGAGCAGTTTTCTCTCTTTGCTGACCTTGTCCAATTTTATCTAGTGAAGAAAATAGAATTAATAATAATAATGATAATAACAAATAATAATTAAAAACAGCTTGAAGGCACGAAAGAGTTTGTCTTCTGTATGTAAGTGTATATTTAGCCTTTGTGGTAGGTGCCAATGGTATTGGAACTGAAGACGGGTACTTCTATTTACCTATTTTAGTGAATTGAGGCTCTCACAGTAAGTAAAATTATTTGATATTTGACACACAAAAAAAATGTACACGTTTCAGTATTTTGGTTTTATCTCCATTCAAAATGGGATTCTTATCAAATAATTTATGATATGAATTCTAAATTAAGTTATCTACAAACTTTTGGTCAAAGAAAATATCCTAGGCCAAAGAGATGACTCAGCAGTTAAAAGCATGCACTCCTCTTCCAGAGTTAAATTCCCACCAATCATGTCAGGTGGCTCCCAGTGGTCTGTAACTCGGGTCCTGGGGAATCCACTTTCTTTGGCCTCTGTGGGCACCTGCACTTGCCTGCACATATTTATAGACAAATTCATACACATAATTAGAAATAACTCGTCTAAAAGGCAGTATTCTTTAAAAAAGAAAAGAGGGAAGGGAAATACTTTAATATATATTTGTTTTTCAAGCTTATTCTAGGAAATGAATCTTTATAATAATCTGATCCTTTCAATTAAATAAATTCTTCAAGTTTTATGTATAGAAAGATTCTTTGGCAAAAATAAATAAATAAATAACAGCTTCATGTGAACAGAGTTTTGCTTTTGATTCTCATGTTTGTTTGTTTTTTTACTTGAAACTCCATAGATTTTTAATAGCAAAAAATACAAGTTAAAAGAATCCTATGATGACATAAATAAACAGAACCCAGCATGAATATAAAGGGGGAAAATATTACCCTATTTAACTCAGTGTACTGGCTCTTAAGGACAGGAGATCTGAATACAGGGCTTCCATGGCAGCCTCTGACTTGTCAGAATCTAGAAAGTCCCATCTGGCACAGTTGAACACCCTGCTGCCCTTGGCTTGCCAGGAACTCCCACTGTGTTATGTCAAAAGAGAGTTCTCCATGTAATTTATCCATTGTACCGAGACTTTCAAAGACCCAAGTGCAGGATGAAGAGATGGTGCAGTATTTACGTGTTCCTACTGCCCTTTAAGAGGACAGAAGCTCAGTCCCTAGTATCCACATCAGAAGATTCACAACTACCTGTGATTCCAGACCTGAGGGATCTGACACAGTCCACAGTCTGAAGCTTATGCACATACCCACACACAGACAAGCAAGTCAAAAAGAAACAATAGTTCCTGCACCTTTGGGTGTGCCCTGTCTTTCAAGACAGGAATGCTTAGAACTGAATCCATTTAAACTCTGGATATCAGTTGGGTCTAATCATGTCTGCCTACAATGTAGCTAGGGTTTTGTCAAGCCTGGCAATGGTACATTTAGGCTACAAGAGAAGTGCTGGTCTTAGCCTTTACATAGTCAAAGGAATACAGGGCCATTCACACACCACACTGGGATGGATGGACCGTAAGGAAGCATCTTACTTGGCTTGTGACTGATCGTGCACTGTCCAGGATAAGTTTATGTAGGAGGTATTCACTCACCATTGACAAAAGCAAGCTGACAAATATAAACACATCACAGAACAGACGAGTGCAAAGCATGAGCCTTCACAGAAGGGGAACTGCAATACACCTTCCACGAGGCACTTTCCTTAAGGACCCTCCATTATTTTCTTAAAATCTGTTCAGAATCAGCGCACCATTCAAGAATGATTCGTTTCACTGATTTACACTGACAGCCCAGATGCTTGCCTTCCATTACCCTTGAACCACAAGGAGGAGAAGTATACAGCCCGACCCTAATCATACTCCAAACCCTCCTGTATCACTGGAAGGAAGAGTTCTGAGCCAACAACTTAACTATCATACACAACGTGTCTTCAGATGAATAACCATCTGAAATTTATAGAAGGAGGAGGATTAACAATTGTGTTTTCTTATTGCGATTTTCATTTTAAAATTACATCAAACTCCAAATCAGTTCTACTATGTGTGTGCATGTATACATTATATATATATCATGTGTGCATGTGTGTGTATATGTTACCTAAAACCAAAACAAACAAAACAAATATACTATTGACAGCTGTATGTATAATAAATCTCAGAACATCTCAAAGTTGAAAAAGGAGCTATAAGCCAGGCAACCATCTCTCTCTTAAACCCTAACACCTCAAACACAGTCTAGTTCTAATGCCCAAACACCAAATATTACTCCAAAGCATGTGGGATGGAGGTGTTTCCCACTCAAAAATGTAGGGTTTTCCTTCAAAGTCACTAGGATTCCAGGTGACCTTTAACTTGAATGTGAATTCCAAATGAGAAAGGCTTCCTGGACTAAAAATAATGGAAACTAACATACATTCTCATGCAACACTATTAAAGCTAAAGTACTTTTTAAGTCAACTTCAACCAATGTTATAGAAAAATTAGAGTGTACATAGACACACACACACACACACTCACACACACACCCCACTGATAATTAATTCCATAACCCCTGTATAAAGCTATGTTATTCCAACAAGTGAGTCTTAGAGGTCAGAAAGAGCCAAGCAGCTGTGCAATAGTAGGTAAATGCTTTAGCCTCTCTGACCTTTTGATAACATGGAGATAAATGACCAGAACAGAGGTCTGTCTGCTCTGAGAACTGGACATGACAAACATCCGGAAGCTGAGCTCTGGCCTGGCACAGACAGAAGTCAGGTTTCACTCCTGGAGGCTCCCCTAGGCTGGCCATTATACCATGTGAGAAACCGCCAGCTCAAGGTCCTCTGCCACTCCATGGAATTTTCCAGAGGCAGCCCTGGAACATTAGCAACTATGAGCCAATGCTCCAGAGACAAGCTCTTCCTCAATCCCTCCCAGGCAGCCAGCATGCTCACATGGGGGACACTCAGCAAATTACAAAACAACTCCCAGACCTCCCCTGTTTGCTGTTCCTCCATTACTTAATGGTGCCAATCCTGGTGATGAAATCCACAGAAGAGTAGAGTCTTTGCAGGCACTCCGCTCCCCTCCAGTGCCACCGCTATCAAAATCCCTCTAAGAGCCACATCTTGCTAAGTGAAAAATGGGTTCAGGCCTGTTAACCATCACTCAATAAAAGTTATCATCACAGTTTAACTGACGAGAGCATCAGCTCTTATCATTCAAAAGTCAGATACTGTGGCATATGCTTTCGATCCCAGTGCTGGGGAGGTAGAGACAGGCAGAGATCCCTAGAGTTTATCAGAAAGCCAGGTTAGCCTAATCAAGAAACCCTGAGTTCCATGGAGAGATCTGGTCTCAAAAGCCAAAGTGTGGGCCAGCAACATGGCTCTGTAGGTATTTGATACCAAGGCTGACAGCCAGTTTTACCTTCAGAACTCAGAGCATGTAAAAAGACAAACAACTCCTACAAATTGTCCTCTGACTTCCAGAAAGATGAGAGGTCATGCAGGCCCACATACTCCACCACCACCAACAGCAACAACAATGTACAAGCACACCAAGCACACTCCCACACACAGAGTCAAACACACCTACACAGGGGTGGGGGAGAGGGAAAAAGAATAAATAAACAAACAAGCAAACAAATGTAAAACAAAAGCAAGACAGACAGTGCCTGATGAATGACCCCAGAGGGTGCCTTGTGGTTTGCACACACATGTGCACAAGGACCTACTCAGACGTATACAAATGCACTAAAATTTTTAGGAGCCTGAAGTACACCAGCTTGCTCCTACTTTGGGCTATGGTTTCACTCTGACCACTGTTCATGGTCAAGTGATCTTCACACCTGGTCCTACGATCCTAAAGTTCTAAGTGGACTAAAGCCATTTGTAAATCATTAGAACTCTTCTGGCCATCCATGTTGTTTGTTGAGTTTTCTACAGCAGGCATGCTGAAGAATTGTTTCTAGGCTGCTAAGCACTAAAATTGCCTTTGTATCTCAGAATGTATAGAAACTGGTAAGAAGAGACAGACCTTTCCTAATGCTAAACTGAGGCGTCTCCTGTCCCACCCCAAAGATCTGCTTTTGATGGCAAAGAAGTCACTTAGGCATCTCCACGTTCCTCCAAGCCTCTTCTTTTGCCAAGTGCTCCAGAGTCATGATAGGCCACCTCTCTCAAGCATGCTTATAGAAGGATGCAGTCAATTTTAGTGAAAACACAAACTCCTGGTGTTACCCTCCAGGACTCACATACTCAAGCCAATGACTGTTTTTGGTTTGGGTTGGGTTGGGTTTAGGTTTTGGTGTTTGTTTGTTTTAGTTTTGTCACCTCCTACCCTCCCTACCAACTCATGTTTGCATATTCTTATTTGTAAAACCCTCAAAGTCAATTTGTTTCACAAGTAGCCTTGGGTATGTTCTCTCTTACTGGACAGTGGTCAACTAACCAAGGCTACCTTACTAAAGAAAACTGTCTTTCCCTCTCCTAGATGTTAACGATGGCCAATCGCTATAAGGCATGAGATGAACTTCTTTGCCCAGCTCCTCACCCCCCACTACTGAATTTGTTCTGGCTTCGGTTTGCACAGGTCTGGTGTATGCTGTTGAAACTGAACTAAATTCATATTTGCAGCTACTTTGCTGTGTCCAGGAAACAACCATGATGTTTCTTTGTCATCGTCCAGCACTGGCAGGCTCTTACAACTTTTCACCCACTCTTCTGCAGCGATGCCTGAGCCTTCAGAGGGGTGTGTGCTACCTCTGGGGATGAGCACTCCATGAGGTCTTATTTTCTGAACCTTGCCTCCACTCAAGAAAGTGGTTACTCCCATGACATTGCTGCCATTATTGAACTGGTAGGCATGTTTTTTCCAGGCTAGTTCTTATTATGACATGAAGGGTATCTATACCTATAGTCACACAGGTTGTCTGTGTGACTACATGCCATATGTATACCCAAAAGAAGAGTTTTCCTAGATCTGGAGCTAACAGGTACCTATGAGCAATTTAATGTGGGTACTTTAGAGCAATCTTGGATCCTCTGGAAGAGTAGGAAGTGCTCTTAAACTCAGAACCATGGCTCCAGTCCAAATATTTACTCCATTTTTCAGTGTGTGGGGGAAGGGGATGGTTCACCTAAGTGTGGTGTTCTCAGGGGCCAAATATGTCAAATCTTTCCTAGAGTTGGAGTTACAGGCTATATTAAGCCCCCCAATGTGGGTACTGGAAACAAAACATGGGTCCTCCCCAAGAGCAGCAAATGCTCTTAGCTTCTTCCAGCCTGCCATTGCAAATAATCACTATAATTTAAAGAATAGGGTACATTTAATTGATAAAAGACATTGAGAAACATTTTCTCCAATAAACATTTAAGCTGTGGTACATAACCTAGTTCAACCAGCTAAAATCTACAGAACTTACTCATTTTAGAAATAGACCTTGTCTTTCTGGTTTTGATCGTCCATTTGAGACAAAGATTCAGATTCAGCTCCATTATTATACCATTAATATGACTGATTAAATTACTTAGAAAAAGGTTTTAACTTTTGGTACATCCAAAACTGACAGTTTAACTAATGAATGAAAGTTTTTTTTAAATGACTAATTGAAAACATTTTAAGCCATGAGAGAATCTGAAATGTATACCAACACGATTATTACAGGCTGTAGTGAAGACTCAGTGATTGAAAGCAGTTGGTGTTCTTGAAGAGGACCCAGGTTCAGTTCCCAGCATCCACCTAGAGGTTTACAACTCTCTGTAAGTTCCAGGGCATTTTCTTCTGTGGACCCCTGTATATTGTAGTACATATACATACACTGAGGCACACACTCATACACATAAAAAATAAATATTTTAAAAAACATATTACATTAAGATCAATCTCAATCATTTGAAAAATAGAAAAGCAAACTAATTTAATGATATGTGTATTTTTTATCTTGAACAAATTGGTTATTTATTTGCTGTATGAATACACTTTCTTACAGCACCTCAAACATGGCTTTGATCACATTCAGACCAGCTTACATTCTAATCTGTTTTTGCTCCTGATTTGCTTTTTCACATAAGGTCTCAGACACAGACAGAATATGGAACCTTTATGAAGCTGAAAATGAGTTTGAAATTCTAGTCCTCTAGCCTCAACCTTGGGAATGGTGTGCTGAGACTACGGGCTTGTGTGCCACCATGTCTGGCTCTTGTCACAGGAACGCAGGGGAAACTTGACATGGTAAAACTGATGTGATAAAGGATTTGCCAATAAACTTGCTTAGGAAATACAGTGAGAATTTTGCTTTCTTTGAAAACACAAAACTGTTATGTAAATGTGTCTTTGTTTGAATCTCAGATGTGGGATATGGGGCTGCTTCAGATTTCCCACAGCAGCTGACTATGATTTGTCTCCTGCTCTGGCAGGGGTGTGATTTTACCAGCTGAAGATAGTTTACATCTGGAATTCTGGGAACTCTTCAGAGGCTATATAAATGCTAGAGCCCCGAGAGAAGGGGCTGATTGAATGGCTGGTCATTGTAGTTGGAGTTTGTCAAGTATTCATATACAAAGAAACAGGGTAGAAGAAATTGGATACCCTTGCCCCAAGGAACTCAACACCCTTAATCAGCAGGAAGTAGGCTAGCAAGATCAATGCCTCCTTTTTTTCTCTAAATTTCTTTCTCTTGTACCTAGTGTTGGCTGGTTTTGTGTGTCAACTTGACACAGGCTGGAGTTATCACAGAGAAAGGAGCTTCAGGTGAGGAAATGCCTCCATGAAATCCAGCTGTAAGGCATTTTCTCAATTAGTGATCAATGGGAGAGGGCCCCTTGTGGGACCAGAGAGGGCCCCTTGTGGGTGGGACCATCTCTGGGCTGGTAGTCCTGGGTTCTATAAGAAAGCAAGCTGAGCACGCCAGGGGAAGCAAGCCAATAAGTAACATCTCTCCCTCCATGGCCTCTACATCAGCTCCTGCTTCCTGACCTGCTTGAGTTCCAGTCCTGACTTCCTTTGGTGAAGAACAGCAATGTGGAAGTGGAAGTGGAATAAACCCTTTCCTCCCCAACTTGCTTCTTGGTCATGATGTGTTTGTTGTACAGGAATAGAAACCCTAAGACAGTAGCCAAAAATCCAGCTACAAGGAAATATTAAGTTACACAAAGTAGAACTTGGACAGAGGAGCATGACGTCCAATATGACAGGAAGACAAGCACTAGCACTCTGGTGAGCAGACTTGTTAAAAATCGTGGATAAAGAGAATTCCAGTTGTAAATGAACTTTGGGATGGCTAAGAAAGTTTCTGCATATGTTTATTCACAAAAGTTGACCTGCAAATAGTCTCCCCATAACAAAAGGAGACAACCAACCAGCAATTAGTCCATCCCTATGTCAAAGACCATAGCTCAAGGGCAGTACAAAACCCCAACCACCATTAAGGGACAGCCTATCATCATGTGCCTTCCATTCTTATCAAGGAAAGCATAAGTTGGCCAAGTAGGCAGGAAGAACATGGGTAACAACTCTTTGAAAAAACTAACATCGCTGAACTTAGGAAATAATTCTGGCAATAACTTTGCTGAGTGAATTTCCCACCTGCCCAAGTGGCCAACTTTAGAGTCTCCTGTCTCAGCTTAAATTGTTCAGAGTAAGATGACCTGGGATCTAGACCTAGAAGAGATTTAAGGATAACTGTGTGTGGAATCCAAAAGCCTAAGGTGTTTACATAAGCCAGCAAAAGCTTCTATTAGCAACAGGCCCCTCTTTGGGCATTAGCCAAATCCTGCATGTGTTATATTAAAGAGCTTCCTCAATATTAATCTAAGTGTGCCCAGTAATTTCTAACTGGAAAGTATATTACTGCTGTACTGATTACTTATGGGGGAAAAAGAACAGAAATATATCCAGATGCCTATTAAGAGGTTTTTCCTTAAATGTGAGTCTTGATCATCTATTATTTCTATGATTTTTTTTTTCTGAAGGGAGTTTTCACTGTCCAAGTGTGGCGCATATTGCACTACCACATCCCTCCACAGAAATAACAAAACACAACAGGACAACAGGAACTTTATACCAATAGGCAAAATAAATAAATAAATAAATAAATAAATAAATAAATATTGCCATAAACCAGGCCATAGTCATAAACCATGTACTGTACTATTTCTTACAGTTAAACAATGGGAAATTTTCCAAGAAAGGAATAATATATTGCCTGACTAAGTTCTTAGTAAATATCAGAGGCTTTACAGACACATCTCATGTTGTATATTAAGATATGTTCTATGGGGGTGTGGTGAGGTATGGAGGAAGTGGGTGCCTTGGCAGGGCCCATGCCAAGGCATCCCTTCCCCCTGAGGGACTAAGTCACACAGGATGGTATAGTGTAGAATAGAGTTTATTCAGGGCATGCGGAGGAGAGTTAAGAAAGTAGTAGAGGCAGAGAAAGAGGCAAGGGAGGAGGAGAGAGTAGAGAAGTAGAGGCCAGCCATGGTCACATGGAGAGAGGGGGAAGGGAATGAAGGGGGCCAAGGGAGAAATGCAAGGGTAAGAGAGAGAGGAGGGGGCAAGCAGCCCCTTTTATAGTGAACCAGGCCTACCTGGCTGTTGCCAGGAAACTGTGGGGGTGGAGTCCAGACAGAATCCTAACACCTCATTCATACTACTAGCTAATAGCCTTTGGGAGGTTGTGCTCCATTTTATGCACTGGAAGCCAGAAGCTTGAAAAAAAAAGCTAAGTAACAACTACAAAAAGATAAGACAAACAGAAATGGCTGCACTTCCATAGGATTTTGGATGGCCTGGCCTTGTGCATTACAACTGCAACAGCAAGCAATTCCTCCCCACATTTTTAACATCAACACTAAAAAATAGCTCCAAGGAGCAAGGAAACATTGAGCTGGATTGTATGGCTCTATCCGGATAAAAAGAGGTAAGTATCTAAGGGGTTATCAGTGACACCAAAAACAAAAACAAAAAGGACTGGAGGACAGTATGAACGTGCTGCAGATTGCATGTTGCTACAACTTCAAAAGAGAGAACTATCAAGGGGGGTCATTCCAATGAGGAAGAGTTAAACACTAAAGAAGGGTTAATACCCAAACACAGAAGGAACTCACACAGTTCAGCAACAAGAAAATCACCTTCAAAAATTAAAGTGTAGGCAAAAGAGAACATAAAAAAATATATGTTTGCTATCTAATTACCAGGGAAGTATAAACTCAGACTGTATCACCTCAGACCTTCTTGGAATAGCTACAATTATAAAATGTAAAAAAAAAAAAAAAAAAAAAGTCTCTCACACATGAACACATGGAGGGGAGGAGGGAGGGAGGGAGAGAAAGGAAGGAAGGGGAGGAGGGAGAGAAGAGGTGGGGGCCCCCAATGGAGGAGCTAGAGAAAGTACCCAAGGAGCTGAAGGGGTCTGCAACTCTATAGATGGAACAACAATATGAACTAACCAGTACCCCCAGAGCTCGTGTCTCTAGCTGCATATGTAGCAGAGGATGGCCTAGTTGGACATCAATGGGAGGAGAGGCCTTTGTTCCTGTGAAGATCATATGCCCCAGTACAGGGGAACACCAGGGCCAGAAAGCAGGAGTGGGTGGGTTGGGAAGCAGGCCAGGAGGAGGGTATAGGGGTCTTTCAGGATAGCATTTGAAATGTAAATGAAGAAAATATCTAAAAAAAAATAGGTGAGGAGCAGGGAATACCATTCATCCTTATAATGAAGTCATACAACTTCCAAGGATGTACATGAACCTGGAGGACATGAGCTAAGTGAGAAGAGCCAGGCACAGAAAAGCAAAAGCCACATCACCACATTTGTAGGCTGAATTATTAGAAAGGTGAACTCATAGAAGCCAAGGTCGAATAGTAGTGGCAGCTATGACTGGGGTTGCGAGGGGATGAGTAGAAAGCAATCAAGGAGAACAAGGTTCCACCAATCAGGACAAGAAAGATATGATCTAAGGTAGAATGAAAGGGCAGATAATCAGCAATTATGGTACACATGAAGACTGCTGACAGTTGATGTAAATGTCCTTATCACCCAAAAGTTAACTATATGAGTTCACAAACATGCCAGTTAGCTTAATTCAATCATTTCACAATATATGAATAGAAAAAAAATGACATGATATATTATTATATGTCCAACTATTATTTCTCAGTTATACCTGGACAAAGCTGGGTGAGCAGGGAAATCTTGTAGGATCACCTCTACTGCGGGGGACTCAGCTTAGGAAGGTGTTCCCAAACTGAGATCCATCACAGCATCAGACACTGATCTAACAAAGGGTACAAAACTGCTGCTTTAGAATGATCCTGATAAAGGCAAAAGTGAGCACTGCATGTACAGTCTACGGAAGAAGCCATTAAATGTTTGCACAGGGAAGATTGCTCAGTGGATAGAGTGTGTACAAGCACACAGAGCAGAGCTCAGACACCCTGACCCAATAGAAAGCCGGGTGTTACGGTAGCATGCAGCTACAATCCCAGGGTTCCTATGAAGAGTCCCCAGAAGCTCACGGGCAGCTTGCCTGATGTGCATAATGGTGAACAACAAGAAACATAAGTCTCAGAGAAGAAGAGAAGGAGGACTATCGATGTCATATTATGATCTCTAGACACACATCATGGCTGGCATGCATCAGTACTCACTATACACACACACACACACACACACACACACACACAAGCTAGAAATGTCTTAAAATATCAGTGAACCTAGGTCTTGGTCATCACCTGCTCAGAGACTACAATACTTGGTGAATGAAGAAATGGCACCTCCTCAGTATTTGCTTTCTCAGGTCTTTGATATTTAATGTGCACTGCTTATTTCTATCTCTTTAACTGCCTTTTATTCCTGTTTCCCACCTGCCCCTCCCCAGCTCTGACTGTCTGAGGCATCCTGAAAAGCCATGCTGATACTGTCTCACAAAGCCTATACAAACGCCAACTGCTAAGTGGAATTCATGTGGTAACAAACAAAGAAATTGAAGGAGTCCAAGATGACAGTAAGATATTTCCATTATCCAAACAAGCAATCTTGCTGCCCTTTAAACTCGGCAATTGTGGATTAGGAAAAATAATCAAAATAAACTTTATAATGGTGGGATCCATAGTTCTAGATACAGATGTACCAGAGGATGACCTCATCTGACATCAATGGGAGTAGAGAGGCACTTGGTCCTGAGGAGGCTCGATGACCCAGCATAGGGGGATACTAGAGTAGTGAGGTGGGAGTGGGTGAGTGGGTGGAGGAGCACCCTCACAGAAGCAGAGGGGAGAGAGGAGAGAAGAGGGATGAGATGGGAGGTTGTGGAGGGCTAAGTGGGAAGGGGGATATCATTTGAAATGTAAACAAATAAAATGATTAATTAAAAAAAAAAGATAATTGTACACCGAAGCAAGCTTCAGTGGTCTCAAGATTTAATATTCATATGGTCACTATCCTTCCAATTAATGGAACCAGTGAAGAATATATGTATATGTATATGTATATGTATATGTATATATGTATGTGTATATGTATATGTATACATATATGTGTGTATACATATATATGAAACTTCATTTTTTTTCCAAAATAAGTCAGAAAAAAAACTCAACTACTATTTTATGAACAAGAAAAAAGTTGTCTCACATTATCAGAAATGCAGTTTGTCAAGCACATTCATACTCGTCACCAACATCTTCATTATCACATTAATTCTTTTCAACCATCTCAGGGTACATATGAAAAAGTGGCCGCTGACAATTAAGGCGAGAAACACTTGGAAATTCTTGAAATTGTGCCTAAATACGAGCAGTAAATTCAACAAATTCCTCATCAGTCAGTGTTTTACTCAGAACAGATGCCAATGTACCAGGAACGGGTACTTTTTTTTTCTCTCTTTTTCACCAAAATAAGTTGAACAAATTCCCAAATGATTGTATATTTTAAAATCTAAGCTGTGTATTTGGCAACACGGTTAAGCTGCTGTATCAACTGTCTTAGCTTCCACCAAATAAACCCTTTTGCAACTTTAGGAGAAACTTCTAAACAGAAAACTATACATCTGGACAGGTTTAATTGTTTCTGAAGCTAAAATATATTTACATCGTTTTTAGCCTTTCTATCTATTCACATTACATGTTCTTCTACAATTATGCATGTCCCACATAATTCAATGTACACTTATGTACACTTAGTTATTTGGTTTTGTTTGTTTTTGGTTTTGTTTGTTTTTGGTTTTGTTTTTGTTTTATGTGAGACCAGTAAAGTGAGAAACAACATGATGTGGGGTTTTCTGTTCTCAAGCAACTTCAAGTGATCATTTCATTACAAGGTTTTAATGATACAAAAATACTTGCTTGCCAATATCAGAAAAATTTCTAGGAAATTTTTCACATATTTTTATAGATGAGAAGTATTTTGTCTATAAGTAAGCCAATTGTCTTCTTGGTCTATACATTCTCTCAGCAGAAGAAAGACCATAACCCCCTGATTATTTTATATTGTGCCAACACATGTTTTTTGGAGCATATATGAAGAGCTGGTTGCCTAGGTACAGCTTCTAGGAACTGAAATATTTTTTATACTTTATGATATGGACTGTGAGACCTACAGTCTCATTATATTCATTGATTTAATGATACATTGTCTTACAACACAAAGCAGCCCCTCTGCTCGGTATCTCTGTATTAGTATAACGATGTGCCAACCTTCTCGCTTGGGCGTAAACTGTCAGAGACTTCACAGGACAAAGGTTCTTTGAAATTCTGATGTGGACAACAGCAAGCCTTACAGACTTGAAGTGAGAAGAGTTGGACAGTACATGGATTAATGTTGGCTATTAGATTCCTGTAGTGTGCATAGCAGCGGTGGCTGCATAGATTAGATTAGGAAAACTTCCCCTGAAATTCCACAGCTAATGGCAGTTTGCTGTCCAGTTTTGCTCAGTTTTATGCCAACTTGCCACAAGCTAGAGTCATTTAGGAAGAAGGACTTTCTTTTTCTTTTTTCTTTTTTTTCTTTTTTTTTCTTCCATTTTTTTATTAGATATTTTCTTAATTTACATTTCAAATGCTATTCCGAAAGTCCCCTCCCCCCTCCCTGCTCCCCTGTCCACCCACTCCCACTTCTTGGCCCTGGCATTCCCCTGTATTGGGGCATATAAAGATTGCAGTACCAAGGGGCCTCTCTTCCCAATGATGACCGACTAGGCCATCTTCTGCTACATATGGANAGATGTCCCTCAACAGAGGAATGGATACAGAAAATGTGGTACATCTACACAATGGAGTACTATTCTGCTATTAAAAAAATGAATTTATGAAATTCTTGGGCAAATGGATGTATCTGGAGGATATAATCCTTAGTGAGGTAACCCAATCACAAAAGAAGTCATTGGGTATGCACTCACTGATAAATGGATATTAGCCCAGGAACTTAGAATATCCAAGATACAATTTGCAAAACACAAGAAAATCAAGAAGGAAGACCAGCTCGTGGATACTTCATTCCTCCTGTGAAGAGGAAACAAAATACCCATGAAAGGAGTTACAGAGACAAAATTTAGAGCTAAAATGAAAGGATGGACCATACAGAAGAAGGACTTTCAATTGAGAAAAATGCTTCCATAAGATAGGGTTGTAGGCAAGCCTGTGGTGCATTTTCTTGACTAGTGATTGCTGCTCTAGGGCTTGGCCTGTTGTGTGTGCTGCCACCCCTGGGAAGGTGGCCCTGAGCTCTGTAAGAAAGCAGGCTGAGCAAACCAGGAGGAGCGAGCTAGTAAGTAGCACTCCTCCATGGCCTCTGCATCAGATCCTGCCTCCAGGTTCCTGCCCTGCTTGAGTTCTTGTCCTTACTTTCTTCGATGATGATTTGTGATACGGAAATGTAAGCTGAAACTTACCCTGTCTATCCAAGTTGCTTTTGGTCATAGCAAGTCTATCTAAGACACTGGTCTTACCAAACTAATGCTGTGACCATTAAGAAACATCCCAAACTTTATTTTGCCAATCATTATTATGTGCATTACACATTGTATGTACATAGGCTGAGAATTCCTAATCCGAAATCTTCTAACTGAAACATTTCTGAGCACCAACTTGATGTCACAAGAGAAAAATTCCACACCTGTCCCTATGAACTACTACCAACCAGTAGTGATTGGAATGATTTCATCAAATACCAAAAGTATTAATAAATATGAATTAATTGTGTTCAAGAATGGGTCTAATCCCAGATATATCTCTTTATGCACATTATAAACATTACAACATCCAGAAGAATCGAAAGTCCAAAACTCTTCTGATCCCAAGAAATTTGTATCAAAAATATTTAACAGGTAAAGGGCATGTATGTCGCATAACCCCCAATGAGATTCAGTTAAGCTCCTAAGCTTGAAAATGAGTTTAAATTTGAAATCCAGTCTACTATGTTATTTAACACCCCCCAGTAAAATGTCAAAGTCTACACTTTATCATTAAATCAGAAACTAGTGTTATAAATTATTTCCAAAATGAAAACTTGAATAAAAAGATCCACCAAAGAGTATCATTAGTTTAAAAGAGTTTTGCTGCCCACACACCCCGGGGTGATCCACTAGCTAACTGCTCTTAGCTCTTTCAATCTGTGTAAAAGCGGAGTGGCTAAAATTAACTCTAAGGGCTAAAGGGGACGCAGCACCTGTTAAGAAAACAATAATCAATACAAGATGAAAACAATGACAAGCAGGATAATGCAACTACAAGACCAAGGCACCAGGATTGTTACTCCTGGTGGCTACATCCCACTTAAATGCTCACTCTTTAATTTCAGTGTTAAGAGTAAACTTTAGGTCAGGTATCTTACAGACGGTGTTGCTCCAAGTAATTGTGCTCAAGAGGAAGCCCTGGTTGTCTTTTTAATAAGATACAACTCAAATGAACAGGAAGTTGGATAGCTGTATCACACATCACTCACTCGATGCCCTCTGTGTTTCAAGTGCATGCATGCCAGCGTAGGTATGTAACCTACTACAGGTCAAAACTGCATCATCCTCTGAGATATTGTTCATTGCTTCACAATAATACCTTCTTATCCTATGTATTCAATATTCCTTTGATGGAAGAAAGGTAAAGGATTTCAAAGTAAAACTAGAAGTCACACATACTGATTAAAGAACACATCTTCATATGTAACCAACCTTCAATGCTATACACATGTGAAGTAAAAACATTAGATGAATTAACACTGTAAGTTAGCCCTTAGCTCAGTCTCCCAAAAAGGACAGAGTTAATAACACTTTATATACTCAGACATTCTTCCATGCAAAGAAAGAGATCAGCTCAGATTGCTAAACTATCAGATTGAATACTTATTACTAACTTATAACTCACAAAATGGTTGGTATATAATATCTTTAAAGTATTTCTGATGAACTACCATCTAATTTCATCAAGTATGAGCACATATCTGCTATTTTCTAAACCTACAAACTGAGGGGAAAGTACATTGTTAAGTTCTACACAACAGTAACTTCAAGTGAAGTTTCCAGGCACAGCTGCTTGCCTATTTAGCCTTGTCCACCTCAGGGGCTCATCCCACACAGAGGGTCTCGAGAATAATACTGGGGAAATCAACTGAATTGTCAGTGACTAATTCCAATGAGTTAAGCACCCATGTTAATATTCAGGGGCTCTTGAGCACAGACAAGATAAAAAGCCCCCTAATGCTGAAGCAAAAGAGGAAAGACTATGAAAATCAAGAGAATCTTCTGTTGAAAAGCCTCTATGTATGTATGTATCTCTCTCTCTCTCTCCCTCTCATCATTCTTCCTCATAGTTAATGTCTTCATGAAGCATAGGAGAAAGCATGAGACAAAGGACAAAAGCTCCCCCTCCAACTTCCTTACCTCCACATTTGCAAGCTACCTACTACTGCAGTCACAGCACAAGAATTCTGTCTTGGCAAATAACATATCCCAAAATAGATACAGAAGATACATAGATAACAAAATGACGCATAGGTAGATAACAGGTGATTGATAGTTACATGATTGATACCGATAGCCAGAGAGATGATAGATGAGGAGGAGGACAGATACAGATAATAGGTTATTGATATCTAGATCAACAGATGATAGAATAACTGAAGAGGCACACTGTCTAGACCCGTGACTTAGTGACTTATAATATTTGCTAAAATTCACATTTCAACATGTCTCATCTTGCCATACCCATAAGAACAAAAGGATATGGCTGTCCCAGGAAAACTTTTCAAACTTTTCTTTTGGTGAAGAACTGCATAATAAACAGGATAGAGACAGGATTCCCTTAGCACACACAGTGGGGCTGGCTCCCTCCTCTCCAGCCTTCCTCCAGCTCCCCACACACACCCTGCCCCCAGATCTTGGCTCAGGTCTACACAGCACAGCACTTGACTGCACTCCAGTTTTCTTCCTGCCATTACATTTTTGCCATTCTAAAACACCCTCCACAAAGCTAATGTGGATCTCAGATACGCCAGGTATGGATGTCTCTTTTCTGAGAAGATTACTGAGTTTTTGTTTTGTTTTGTTTTGTTTTAACAATGTAAGTTTCTAATCATCTCAAGACTTTTTCCTAAGTGAACCTTCCGTGTATCTCCTACTGAGGCTGTCCCAGCCTGCATGTCCTCTTACTTACACTTCTCGTGGGTACTGATAACACTCCCAGGCAGCAGCCCGGAGTCAACTGAAATTCACTGTATCCAAATCTCAACCCAAACCTCTTGAATCATATTCCCCACTCAAAACCTCAAGGACACACTAGACAGACAGACAGACACATACACACAGACAGACAGACAGACAGACAGACACAGAATTTAAGCAGGTCAAAACAAAGTTTGTATTAACTTAGCCCATTTGGGATATTCTAACGCTATACCATCTTCTTTAGAACTTACTGTTAGATTGTTGTTATGAAACAGAGTGGACTTTCTGAATAATTTCATTACATGCGTTGTGTATGCCTGTGTGGCAGTGCTTTTTAATTAACTAATCCATATCATAACAGAAATGTTTGAAGGCTATACAGTGAGACAGTCAGAGCCTAGAATACTTGCATCTTCACCATCTCCAGGAAAGGGGGGAGGGGCTGGATTCAGTACTTCAAGGGAGCTACAAAGAGTTCAATTACATAACGAAAAAATATCACTCCCTTTAATTAACAAAACTTCAAGGCACTCACTGTTACTTGTGTCTGGCCTCTAGAATTTTCATTTCCTTCATTAGCGGGTGCTTCCCTGGAGCAACTCCCTACACCTCTGTGCTCAGCACCACTATTTACACCGCTCAAAAAAATCATAGGACACTTTGTTCCAAACAGTTTAAGAAAATCCGCTCTGCTCTCAACTGTTCATTAAAGGGTGAGATGTAGCCAGTCAGCCCTCCAGAGTTGAAATTCAGCACCTTTAGCTAACTCCTCTATCTCTAATCTCTCTCCTCCCCCAGAATCCTGGCTGTCCATACTGTGAAGAAGTGGCACCAGGGGCCCTTCCCCCTTACATGAAGCATCCTTCTGGATGGCTGTGGAGATAACCTAACTTCAAAAGTGCACTGGAAACAATGATGGGTGGCCTAGCCCAGCTTTATGGGCCTCTCCCCAGCCACTCTTTGATGACCACTATCCAGAGTCCATAGCCTCAAACTTAAGAGCAAAGCCAGCACTGGATGTTCTTGGAACCACAGACCTTCTCACTCTCCCAATATCAGTGCATGGAAATTTAAGCCAAAAAACACTGTAAATTTCAGGTTTTATTGTTGGAAAATGTTTCTAAGCTCACACAGAGGTGGTACTAAATCCAGGGAGGACTTGGGTAGTGGTACCAACTGCTTGGTTGTTTTCACAGCTGGCTTAATCAATCACCCTTTCTTAAAAGCACTATTGGCAGGTGAGAAATTCCTGGCGTCCAGGTCACACCCGGAACTTCTCAGCATCAATTAGAGCTGAAAGAGGATGTAGTGGAAGGGAGCGGTGCTGAAAAAGCTCTGGGCTGTCCCAGGGGAACTCTGGAGCTGGAAAGCGGATCTGGTACCAGGTAGGCTCTGGTCCAGGGAAAAGAGTCAGGACAGCCAGGAAACCTTAAGAATACGCCGGAGCGCGAGGAGAAAAGTGCACGATTCCTTGAACTGTCATCTCAGGAAGGGAGGTAAAGAAAGTGAGAAGGCAGACGTGCCAGAGAAAAAGCAGGAGGTCAGTCCCCGGGAAGACTGCGCGGCAGGCAGAGCAATGCCGGGGCTAGGGCATGCAGTCCGGCCACAGCCAGGCTGTACGGCGCAGGCGAGGCCGGCTGCAAAGTTGGTGGACCCGGGGCACCTTACCTTCTGGTCCACGATGGAGCAAGCCATCTCCCGGACATGCGCCAGGCTGTAGTCGCCAGAGGAGTCCTGCAGAAGCAGCACCGGCTCGCGGCTCAGGCCGATCTGCAGATGGAACGAGATGCCCCCCGCCGGGGCGGCCCCAGGCGCCGGGAAGGGCGCGGGCCCGGAGCCGGGGACCAGAGCGGCGGCGGCGGCGGCCACAGCGGCGGCGGCGGGCAGGAGCGGGCTAGGCGGCCGCAGCAGCGGAGGGGCGCTCATCGCGCGAGTGAGCCCCAAAGTTTGGCGGACGTGGGGCGCGGCGCCGCTGTCTGCGGCGGCCAAGAAGAACCACCAAACTTTCCGGGAAAGTCCGCGCGCGGGGACAGGGCGCGCGGCCGGAGCTGGAGAGGGCGGGAGCCGCGAAGATGGCCGAGCGGAGCCGGAGCCGGGGCCGGCGAGCGGGCGGGCGGGCGCGCGGCAGCGCGGGGGAGGCGCCCAGCTATAGCGGCCGCGGCGCGCTCCGCTCCGAGGACCGCGGCGGGTCCGCGCGGCCGGCGCCGGCGGGGCGGGGCGGGGCGAGGGCGGCGCCGCGGAGCCGAGGAGGGGAACGGGAGCCCGGCGGGGAGCCGCCCCCTGCACGCAGCAGCAGCCCCAGCCCACTCGGCGGACACCAGCGCCGCGGGCCCGCCCATTCAGGGCAGTCCTGGCCACCCCCTTCCAAGCGCCGGGCACAGGAGTGGACCCGGGAACGCCAGCCCGGTAGAGCCCACTTAACGGGGGACTCCCTCTGGGAGCCCTCGAGTTTGTTAAAGAGCCAGTCAGCTGACGTCTTTAAAACCACGTCTCTCTTGTAATAGCGGAGAGTCTGAATCCTTTCCATCAACCCCACCTGCTCCACCCACCGCCTTCTTAAGGGCAGGCAAGAGCGAGGTCTGAAAAGGGTTCTTGCTTTCTACTTTGTTTTGTGTTTGGAACTTCTGTGTTTCAGCCTCTTCAAAAATGTCAACCCAAACCTGGCTTTCTAGGAGCAATTTCAGCCCCACACCCACAGCACTAATTTTGATCTGATTATACTGGTGGCTGGGCAAAAAAACGAAGTGCTTCGAAACATTAGAGCCTGATTATACTTCTGCCCTTTCTATCAGGTTGGGTTCTTTGAGTCTGTAGATGTACAGGGACCCTGTTTGGTTTAACAGGCTGCAATGATAGTCATCAGAGGCCTTCTGAGAATTCTTAGTAAATTCTGAACCGGCTCCATCTTGGCAGCGCTTCTTCTCACTTTAGCTTCCCCAATGTGTCCTCTTACATCCACAAGCACACAAACCATTTTTGCATATTTCGTTTGCAGTGTGTTAACTTTGTTTTGGTTTGTTTGTTTGTTTGTCTGGTTTTGATTAATGGTTCTCTTCTGGACCAGAACATTGAAATGTGGTTTTCTACAGAGTTGTGTTGTATGTCAGTAATAGAATCTTGAAATTCCCAACTACATATAATCAATTCACTATTCTAGAACGCTCTCTAATTCGATGGTACAAACGACTATTTGGGTAGACGAGATAGGGGAGTTGTTCCTAAGTTTACAGAGTGCTTTAAAGGAACTAGTTGTACCTAAGAGTCGCCAGAATGGGAGCCAACTGTGCTTTCTAGCTATCATAGCTCTCTACAGAGGACTTCTGTCCCAGAGTCTGCGGGCACTAGCTATCCACTTATGAAGTCAAACTATGTTCTTGCCATAACAGATTACATTGAAAATATAAAAGTAAGGCAGTAAATAAAGTTAGTTCTGATAGCAACAATTGCCATAAATAACAGTAATACAGTGGTTAACAGCAGTAACCATGAAAACAAATCTTTCCTAAAATATTTCCATTTGAGCCAAGGCCTGGTTGATGGGAGGGACTGGTCTTAAGACAAGCTTAGGTAATGGTCTTCAAGTCATATAGCATGCAAAAGACCCCAAGAGAAGGCTGACTGCACTTGCTTAAGGCACAGAAGAAATGAGGCTGGAGGGCAGGTAGAAACCAGTTCTTCAAAGCTGTGCTTAAATTGTTTGTGGTTTATTCTCAATGCACCACTGAACCACTGGGAGGATTTCAACAAGCCAGTAGATGTGATGAACATGTTTTAAAGGAACACTCTTTAGCTGTTATGCAGGAAGCAAATCATAAGAGAAAGGAATAAAAACAGAGGCAGTAGGTTAGGGACCCTAGCTGTTGCCCCTCCCTCTGCAGGATCCTTGTGATGGTAGTGGAGGTGCTGAGAAATGAGAGGCTACAGTTCTTAATCTGGAGGCAGAACGAAGACCCTGCTGTTTACACAGATTCTCCAATGATAGGGCAATAGAAGTGTCACAAAGGACTCCAAGGTTTTTTGAGAAATGTGTGTGATTCTCTGCTGCTAATAATTGAGACAGAAGACAGAAAAGAAGCAGGTTGGGGAGAAGGAAGATTCATTCTCTAAGCATTTTGTTAGAAATGACACTAAACATTCAAATGGTAATTACCAGAACCTGATTTATGAGCCCCATATTCAAGAAAAAGAAATGAGTCAAAACTACATTTGAGGTCATTTCAAAGCTAGACAAGGTTTCTCAGAACAACTTCACATACTCATCAATTTTATGAGAGAGAGAGAAACATGGGTGAACCACTTTGGAAGAAAAATCTGTGAATAACTCCTTATGTTGTATCCGTGATATGAAAGATTCTTGTAGTGTGCTGGAAATAGTTGAAAAGGAAGCAAAAGACAGAAACAGACCGGGAAATTGAAATTATTTTTAAGAACCTAAGCCATTACTAGAAGAAGAAAAAATAATGTCATCACAAAGACACAACAAAAAATTAAAGCCACTTGAACTCTATAACCAGCAGAACCTCACACACACACACTCACACTCAAACATACACACAGAGTTAGAGGGTTCAAGTTTCTTTCCTATGGGGAGCCGGATGGATACAGCATCTTACTCTGTAGGCAAAGATGACCTCAATGGGCTATGGTCCTATTTCCTCCTCACTGGAGCTGGGAATTCAGCCATGTGCCACACCCAGTGAGTGTGGAAATTGTTATGGTAGGCATGTGAAGACTGGAAGGCTGCCAATTGGTACTAACTTTTGCTGATTGGCAAAGGAATGAGTGGATATATCTAAAGAACCTGGTATATTTCTCTTTTGACTACAAAATAATGTGCAAAAAACTTGGAGGGCTTGGGAGGGCTTCAGTGATTTCAAGCCCTTCTAGATATTTTACCCTTGGAAAACAAAAGAGTATTTAGGAAATAAGTTGTGACTCAAATTAATGACAGAGTCTTTTATTCTTTCCAGTTTGCATTTTGGCTAATGTTGCTGAGATAACTCTGGTGATGTCTAAGGAGATTGTCCAAGAAGTTTCAAAGCTTTAATCAGCATTCTACCCTAAAGGAGTGACCAGGATACATAGAACAATGATAATCTTGCAGGTGTTTTTCAAACAGGTTATCCAGTAATTTAAAATCAACAATAGAAAGCAGTTTGAAAAAAGAAAAAAATAAAAAGCCTGATTTGAATAAAAGTCAGATTAGGGGAACTTGAAACTTGGTCCAAATAAGAGGGGTAGCAGAGACAGAAAATAAAATTTAAAATCTTACATTTCTGTGGATGAAGGGATTATACACTTTAGTCTAAACATTTACAACATAAACTGAAGACTAGAGGAACTATATAAAAATTTTGAAAGTATGAAACTCAGAAATATGAAGCCAATATGATTATGAAGCCGATATGATTATAGCATATACTTTATATATATCATTGAACTCTAGAAGCTGTGTGCTTAAGGATAAATATGGAGAGATGAATGTATGAGTGGATAGATGGTTAGAGGGATGGATGGATGGATGGATGGATGGATACGCATTTTATTGTTGCTTGTTTTAAAGTGTTCAGAATAATTTTCTGTCAACCCGGGTTAGATACAGATAATGGCACAAAGGGCACAAAAGAAAAATAAGGTTCTAATGGTATGCTGCATAATTTTATGTCAACTTGACACAAGCTATAGTCCTCTGAGAAGAGAGAACCTCAATTAATAAAATTCCTCCATAAGATTGGATTGGACACAATCCTGTAAGGCATTTTCATTAATTGGTGATTGATGGGGGTGGGACCAGCCCATTGTGGATGGTGCCATCCATTGGCTGGAGCAAGCTGAGCCAGCAAGCTGAACAAGCCATGATGAACAAGCCAGCAAATAGCACTCCTCCATGGCTCCTGCAGCTCCTGCCCCAGGTCCCTGTCCTGACTCCTTTCAATGATAATAGCAATATGAAAGTGCAAAGCAAGCTGGGCGGCGGTGGTGGACATCTTTAATCCCAGCACTTGGGAGGCAGAGGCAGGTGGATTTCTGAGTTCAAGGCCAGCCTGGTCTACAGAGTGAGTTCCAGGACAGCCAGGGCTACACAGAGAAACCCTGTCTCAAAAAACAAAACAAAACAAAACAAACAAAAAAAAGTGCAAACCAAATAAACTCTTTCCTTGTCATGGTGTTTCAGCATAGCAATAGTAACCCTCATTGAGACAAATGGAGACATCAGTTACGGAATTCTCTGACAGAAATATGATACTAAAACCAAGGGTCCTGGTTCAACTTGACACAAGCCAGACTGGGAAGAAGGAACTTCAACTGAAAAAAAAAAAAAAAAAAAAAAAGGCCTCTGTCCTCTTAGCTCACTGGCAAGTTTGTGGGGCATGTCTGAATTATGCGCATTGTGGGAAGCAGTATGCAAAGGCAGATGCGCAAGGCTAATACAAGAAAGACTCAGCAATTGGGGGAACAAGCCAGTGAGCAGTATTCCTTCATGGCTTATGCTTCAGTGAGTTCCTGCTTGAGCTTCTGTCCGGGCTTCCTTCAGTGATGGAGTGTCACCTGAGAATTAAAAGTTAAAATAACTCCCCACAAGTTGTTTTTGGTCATGGGGTCTTTATCACAGCAATAGAAACAGAACCAAACAACATATTGCTTTATCATGCTGATAACTTCAAGGGGATGAAAGGGGACAAAGGAAATCTGTGAGCTTAACTTGTTCACCAGGGAGAAAACCTTATTTGTTCTTTTAAGCAGATTTCACAAGCTTAAGAAAAGATAGATGTGATCCTACAATCAATCACTTCAAACATGACAGGAGGCCATTGAAGACAAGCTTCCAACTGTCACATCAAAACTGATCCAGGTGAGGTATAAACTCCAAACTGGTATAACCATATCAGAAGTTCTAGATCAATAGAGAGAGGGCTTGTAGAAACTAGAGATGAGAAATATGAGAAATTGTAAGAATTATTGGAAACTAAAACAATCAAAATGGCTTTTATGAGACTATTTCATGTATTAATGATGTTCTTAAAATTTGTGTTATATAAGATATAGACATAGACATGGCTTTTTATGAGGAATGGGGGGGGGGGTTCTAGACACCCTGCCTCACTTTCAACCAGAAGTCACTGCTTTCAAATGCTAATTGTAACTTTAATTTTTCAAATCCTATTTTTAATGATGGTTCTTAAAAGCTTTGACCTTCCTTGTACCCCTCAACCCACCAGAGGTATTAGAAAAGAAAGGATATGGGGTGAGTGGACCTGTTTAGCAAGGTTCTTTGGAACAACTCCTGTCTGTGTTGTCTGATGATAGGCAGTTCAGTTCACAGGTCAGCAGGCAGCTCAATCCACTCGAAAACACTTCACAGATAAACCAGCTATCCAGTTCAGTAGAGTCGAGTTAGCAACAGAGGTGACATGACCTAGCAGAGACAGCCAGGCCTCAGCCTAGGCTAGAGTCAGCAGGAGGGACCAACAGGAACATCAGGAGGAGTTCTCAGCTGTGCCTCTCTTAGGAAAGCAAAGATCAGGGAAGACTCCAGACCCACAAGCATTGCACAGCTAGCTGTACTAGCACCAGCAAGCCAAGCTGTGTCTCTGTCACTCTGTGGAGTCCTATATATACCCTCCAAACAGCTGGTGTCTTCCATATGCCTTGCCACAGCATGGGCTCTGTCTCAGTGCGTTCATCCAGTCAGCCCCAGCCCAGTCCTTAGAAGTAGCAACAAACTGCAGCAACACCACCAGAAGTGTTTTTGATGTGTTTTTCTCTATGGGGTCCCCGACAAATGCAGCTCAGCTACACAGGGTAAGGCAGACCAATACATGTGCATCATTAGCAAAGCATCCTCCATCACATGTCCTTTCACAGGCTTGGCGTTAGCAAAACATCTTGTGTCTGCTTCAGCAAAAACGTTCCTTCACCAGTCTGCCTTAACCTTTCACACCTGTGTCCACTGTAACAAAACATTCCTTCACGTGTTTGTCCCAGCAAAACCCCATCCAACCGACTTTCCAAAGAACCCGTAAGTTTCCACTTCAGGTAATATTTCAGGATCTCACAAATTTCATTTAAAATAAAAGTTCCCATTGCTAACAAGAAATCTGAAATTCATTGTAGGTGTGTGGAGAGCAAACACACAGTGGAGGAAAGGCTGCCTGGCTTCATGATGAGCAGTGTATTCGCCTGTGCTTGTGTACCACAGGGGTTCACAGACTCTGCTTTATGTCTTCCTCTTCTTACTTCAAAATGGAGAATGTTATACTTTATCTAAATTTCGAGTAAAAGTCACATTTCCCTTGTGACCTACTGAATGGAAGTAACTTATAAAAAGTTGTAACTACATGATAGAAGTAATTAAGTCTCCATCAGCTTTTCCTAGAACATAGCAAGTACTATGTAAAACTCATATTAAATTGCTCTTAAGGTGCTGATGTCAGGACCCATGTGGGAAGTCCTGATGGATGCCTCTATAGACGCTCTGACTTGTCAATCAAGGATTTAGATCTAGATCAAAGAGTGAAAACAGGAGCAATGCCATGTGAGAGTCACAGTGAGAGATGGGTTGCTGAAAATGTGAGGGGTAATCATTTTCTACAATCTGTAGAATGGCGATGTGCAAGATAAATATACACTATCAATAAATATTGCTTACTCAGCTATGATTGCAAGAATTATTACATTCGCAAATATAAAGAGACCACACTTTAATACTAAATAACAGGTTTTTGTGGAGTCTGCTTATAGTATTATTAGTAAGTTATCATCAGATTTTACTCTATTCATAAATTTTCAGAGAAATTGTTCTAAAAGTCAATTTAATCAGAGCTCTTATTACTTAAATTCCAAAAGTTAAGTCTCCCAAAAAGAGATGCATGCGCCTTAGCTTTATAAATCATTTTGACAAATAGGTCTATAAAAAAAAAGAACTTGCTAGCCATGTCAGCTCATAAATACTCTGCCACCTAATAATGAACTATTAATTTTTTGTATTTTCTATTTGTTTGTTGTTTGTTTTAAGACAAGATTTCTCTGTGTGACCCTGGCTGTCCTAATATCTCTTTCTCTGTAGTCTAGGCTGGCCTTGAACTTGAGATCTGCCTCCCAAGTGCTGGGATTAAAGGCATGTGCCACCACTACATGGCTGCATGTATTTTTATTTATTTATTTATTTATTTATTTTGGTTTTTTGAGAAGTGAGATTAAACACCTCAATATCCTTACTGATTCCTTGTATATGAGAATTCTAAATTCCTTAAGTGTCCTGATATATTTATGAAATGTCCTTTTTACTGATGAAAGAAAGTTTGTTACACAGAGAAGAAATGAGTTGCTACATACAAAATGAAAAACGTGCCATTTATAGCTTAATTCTGTGGAACTGTGTCTCTAAGCTGCTTTCTGAATATAATGTTTGCCTAGATTTATTTTTGTTCAATTTTTATTGGTTATTTTATGCATTTACATTTCAAATGTCAGCCCTCTTCCCTGTCTCTCCTCCCTCCCCCTGCCTCTATGAGGGTGCTTCCCCACCTGCCCAACCCCTCCTGCCTTAGCACCCTAGCATTCTCCTACCCTGGGTCATTGAGCCTCCACAAGACAGAGGGACTCCTCTGCTTGATAAGGCCACTCTCTACTACATATTCTGTTGGAGCCATGGGTCGCCCCGCCCCCCCCATGGTGGTTTGGACGGGGTAAGAAAATAATCTTGGGAAGTAGAGGGAGAAAGGGATCTGGCAGGGAGAGAGGAGGGGGAGGGAAAAAGGGGGTCTGGTTCAGATATGGAAGGAGATGGGGGAGAAGTACCAGAGGGTCAGGATTTTGAAAGGAGGTATGTAGCAGTGGGGGAGGGGGAGCTGGGGAGAGGCCAATAGAAAGTCCCAGATGCCAGGGAACTCAACAGGGAGGACATTAGCTAAAAAGCCCAACAAAGGGGAGATAGAACCTGTAGAGACCATACTCAGTGGATAGACTTGGCCTCCAGTTGAGGGATGAGGCCACCCACCCACCTCAAAAATATTAATCCAGAATTCCTCCTGTCAGGAAATGCAGGAACAAAGAGTGGTGCAGAGACTGAAGGAAAGGCCATTCAGAGACTGCCCACCCAGAAATCCATCCAATCAGCTGACACCAAACCCAGACACTACTGCAGAGGCCAAAAAGAGCTTGCTGACAGGAACCTGGTTATAGTTGTCCTGAGAGACTCTGAGAGAGCCTGACCAATACAGATGTCAATACATGCTGCCAAACTTCAAACTGAGTACAGGAACCCCAATGGAAGAGTTAGGGCAAGTCCTGAAGGAGCTAAAGGGGTTTGCAACCCCATAGGAAGAACAACAATATCAACCAACCAGCCCCTCCCCCACAAACTCCCAGGGACTAAACCTAGATTTATTTAAATTTCTGAAAAAGGTATACTTTCCTCTGAGATCAGGTAGGTATCCACCGATAGATATTATTCCATTAATACTTTTACTATTATTTTACTTTTTAAGAACTTTAATCAGTTGTGAATTTGAATAAATATACAAAATATTTAAAAATATTGAATATATTTATACTGAAAAGTACACACACACACACACACACACACACACACACACACACATATATATATATATATATATATATATATATATATATATATATATATATATAAATTTCTAGACCTATTTTTCAAAAATAATGGTTTTTAATATGACATTTGATTTTCATTTATATTAGTCAATAATACATCCAGCTTCTAGGAAATTTATACAAGCACTCTAACCTATATTTTCTCATTTTTCATTCTTGAATGAGATCTAAATTTTCTTGCTCAAAATGTTAAAACTTTTAGCTGTAAACATTTTATCCACATGCTGTACTGGCTGGTTTTGTGTGTCAACTTGACACAGGCTGGAGTTATCACAGAGAAAGGAGCTTCAGTTGAGAAATGTCTCCATGAGATCCAGCTGTAAGGCATTTTCTTAATTAGTGATCAAGTGGGGAGGACCCCTTGTGGGTGGTGCCTTCCCTGGGCTGGTAGTCTTGGTTCTATAAGAAAGCAAGCTGAATAAGCCAGGGGAAGCAAGCCAGTAAGGAACATCCCTCCATGGCCTCTGCATCAGCTCCTGCTTCCTGACCTGCTTGAGTTCCAGTCCTGACTTCCTTTAGTGATCAACAGCAATGTGGAAAGTGTAAGCAGAATAAACCCTTTCCTCCCCAACTTGCTTCTTGGTCATAATGTTTGTGCAGGAATAGAAACCCTGACTAAGACACATGCCAAATACCTATATTTACCTTTCCCTTTCATCCTCTTGGTTTTGATAAGACTTAGATTCCCTAAACACATCTGTCCCAAACAATGAAGACTGACTATAGATAGGAACTAAAATGTGGTAGAAACTATTCAGAATTCCCTATACAAAGCAGACTGAAATTACCAACCTGGCAGTTTTTTCTTTGACTTCAGTATACTCACAGGTTGTCGCTTAGACTTCCCAACTGTAACTGTGGACATCATCTTCTGCTACGTAAATCTAATATTCAAATTCAAAAGCTGCTAACACTTATCTTTTGTAACAATATTATTCTAATAGTACATGCAAGGCCCAGTTCCCAGGGGTTAGAAACCTTTCTTTCAAATGAATGTCATACTAAACATGGTCTACCATGAATACTAGTGTTCCCAATAAACTCAACTTATTCTCTTGGGTATATATCATTTTGTGAAACTATGTATTCTCTTTTTTAGCATGTTTAAAACTCATGACCAAATTTTTAAAACTTAATTTTAAAGAATAAAGAAGACAAATTAACCCAAAATTATCTGGGGAACCCTCCCTGAAAAAAACATGTTAACTGAAATTTCAGTTCAATGTTTGATTTGGAAAATGAAAACATATAATGGAAAGAAACTGGCAGAATTCTTTCTTACAAACAGAACCAGGAAAATAGTTTTTTCTGGCTTGAAAAAAAATAATTTGCTTTTCTAAATTTTTCTCTAAAAGTTTTTAAAATAGCATTATTTCTAAAACTCTTTATTATTAAAAAAATCAATGTGCATTTCACCAGTATTAAAAGTCTACACAATTAAAATGAAGTTTCTTTATGATATTGAAGCTATATTTCATCTAATTAATCTGTATTTCTCTACCAATTCTTCTCATCAAATGTTATCTTTTAAAAGTAATGTAAGTAAAGTCTTCAGTCCTTAAAACATGAACTTAATTTTTTTAAATATTTAAGCATTAAAAATAAAGACATTTTCCCTATATTAAGTTAAGTACTTCCTTCAGTAACTATCTCACATGTAACTATAGAGAGTAGTTCCATATGTATATATTTTACTCACATTTTTCTGACCCCATTCTATATTTTTTAATTTATTAGATATCCAGAATAACAAGATATCATAAACAACAACAATAAAAAACCTCACACTTATACTTGTTTTTAAATGTGTGGAAGAAGAGATGCTGGAAGAAGACGGTCCTTGGGCATCTTCCCTTTGCTGATGTGTTGAAGTCCACACTGAAAAGCGTACACAGTGGGGTTTGAGCATTGTCTTCCATCTGCTAGAATTCCCTTCAGTGCTTTTTGTCTTCTTTTAATTTTGTCTCAATTCATGTTCATCACGATCTGACCTTGTAAATTGAACTTTAAAAAATCCAATTTTTGAAATAAAATGTACTTGCTCTGAAGAAATGAAACAATTTAAACTAGCAATGAGAAAAACATTTTTTAGCCTTTTCTTTAGCAAATAGCTTGTCTTTGTGCAAAGAATTCTAAAAGCTTTCTAATTAAATGATATGTTTGTCTGTGTGTTGGTTTAAATTTACCATTTGTTATTTGTCTTCCAAAATAATAAAGCTGTTTTAATGAATACAATTTTTTATCAAATAATAGTACAAACGTTTTCAATAAAATGCATGGCTGAAATTATAACATTTACTTTGAGAGTACTTCACAGCGTAAACAAGGAAAGGAAAACATGTTTACTAAATTTTATTGTCTTTGTTTAAACAAGACTTTATATGGAATTATACTCTACGTACTATACAAGGCAGAGACAAACATTAAATGTTTGCCTTGGACGTCCTAGGTGCCAGCTCTTGTCCTATCACTGTTGGACAGGTATGCTTTAGTACAGGAGCACAGACAAGTCCACTAATGGACCCTTTGAATAAATCTATTCAACTCTAGTGTGAAGAGAGAAAACTTACAAGCACTGTCTTCTGGTCTTTATGCGTCTCCACCATGTTCAAGAGTTCAGGTCACAGAAACTGTAGGACTCCTTAAAGAGTTCCAGATAAGGTCTGAGTCACATGACTCAGACTCGCCATCCATACTTGGTATGTGTAGTGTCTGTGTCCTGTCTAAACAGTAACAATTTCTTGGAACAGTTATTTGTGAACACATGCAGAATCACACTGAAGGCATTATTTTATAATCTTATTTTGTTACTATTTCCATAAACAAAGGAAGGGCCCATGTGAAAAGTCACATTTCACCAACATCCTGACTTCTTTGAGTTGTTTCCTCCATAAGCTTCATAAGTTTATAATATTATCTTTTAATTTAATATACCAACACATTTTTCAAAGCTATTTACTGTTTTTCAGAAATATTATTTGGAATGGCTGCAGCACGTTCCAGACTCACCATAGTGGAGCACTTACTTCCTGTGGGTCTTTAAAAATGATTTTAAAATCCAGTAATTTCACTATAACTTGGCCAGAGTTTATATTTATTAAATCAAGATTTAGACAGTTGCAGGGGGGAAATTACTAACAAGAATTTCTACAGGTTTTAAAAATAGAATCACTTCAATTGGAGGGGGAATCTAAGAATTGTGATGGTGAGATACATTAAAATGACATAAAATCTTAAGAGTCATTTAATTAAAACACTTCATAAATGTTTAAATTGAATATTCAAATCAAATTTGACACCTTAGGAGAACATCAGTTATGCTGTCAGAATTCAAAACAGTGATGTATGCTATATTTGGAAAGTTGTATCTCTCTCTCTCTCTCTCTCTCTCTCTCTCTCTCTCTCTCTCTCTGTGTGTGTGTGTGTGTGTGTGTTTTATGGCAGAAACTCATTAACTTCTTAAGTGTTTGCAGTCTTAACTAATAAAACAGCAATACATAATGTATTTGACTATAAAGATGACAGAAGAAATAAAAAGAAAATAGAATATAATAGAAGGCAAAGCCTTAAAATATCAATATTTATATTACACGTGCATGAACTTAAAAATTAACTAAAAGACTTTGTGAGATTGGATTGAAATTATATCAACTAGTCAGTGAGATGACTCGGTGCATTAATTTTATAATTAAATTTAAAAAATGTTTTCACATAAATAAAAAAAGGATAGTAGAGGCATCTTTTCTCATTTTGGGGGGAGGGAGTCTGGGCCACTATGTGACACTATGTGACACTATGCAGTTTAAGCTCGTGTCACAGACTCAGTAGAATATCCTGAACTATTGTAACAATCACTGAACATTTATGAGAACAAATGCACTAGATACTTAGCTCTAGACACACTTGAAGATGGCTATTTAAAGATGATTCCAAAATGGTTTCTGTCAGTATCCGCAGCAAGTGAAACCAATACCATGCACTCCATGCTAGAGTACTTAGTGTCATTACCTAGAATACAATTTTTAGTTTTATTTTAGACTTCATTTTATTCAATGTCTAAATTAGGATGCATTGAAAAGAATATCTAAATTCGTTCTTTTGGAGCATGTATTCCGTAACTGTGAATTTGATGTTGGTTAATGGTGGCGTTGTTTCTGCTATGCACCTGATGATTTTGTTTAGCTCTGATATCAATTGATAATGTAAGGACGCTGACACTGCCACCTCCTTTCACATCAATCGGACTGTTTCTTGAATTTTGTAGTTGGACTCTTTGAAGCACATATTTCTACGCTAGCTATGCATTCTTGGTATACAACCTTGTTTGTTTGTTTTTGTTTTGTTTTGTTTTGTTTCTTTCATGTCCTTGGAAAACTGTTTTTACTCTGGAAGCTGCACTCCAGATGTAGTCACTCTGAGATTTTTTTATTGATAATTATATGACACACACACAGCCATATGTTTTGTTTCTAATTTTTCTACATTGTCACAGTTGAAGTGGTTTTGTTCTTGTATGTATGTATATATGGTCTGTGTGGGTTCACATGAGCCACAGCAAGCATGTGGAGGTTAGAGGTCAACTTATTGGGGGTTGGTTTTTACCTTCTACCTCAAGGAGGAATCTCTCATTTTACTGCTGCACCGTGCAGTCCAAGCTACCTAGCCTACAATCTACCAGGGCATTTCTCTTATCCCCTAACTCTGCCATAGCAGTGATGCTGCTATAGATGTATGCTACTGCGCCCAGCTTTTTGATACAGGGTCTGTAGACATTAGCTCATATAAACTTTATATAGGGCTTGTGTAGGAAGTGATCTTTGGGCCGTCTGCAGGTATTCCCACATAGTGTGCCCTTCAGCCACACTGTAAGGCCACCACGCACTTTGTTGCCTGCCCTGCATTCCCAGAATTTCTTGTTTCCTTTTCTCCTCTGATATCATTCCCTCTGTCTGTTCTAAAGAATTCCTAGGAATTTGACAATATTTAAACACCTTCCTTCTAGCTAACCGTAACAGTTTTATTGTATGTAGAGTAGCCGTGAGCATTTCCAATACATAGAGCCTGGGCTTTAGGAGTGAGTAGTTTTAGAAGTGCTCCTTTTTCTCGTGGGTAGACAAACTCACCTATTCAGGCTCTGGACTGCACCGCATCTTTCTTTAAGGAAAAGTATCTAGATCCCCAAGTACTAAGAGTCGGAATACAAAGGATACAGCAACAGAAACTCCCTTATTCTGAGCCAGAAAATCAACTGAATGAGGAAAAAAAAAAGCCAAGGGATTCCAGAACTTTGAAGAATCACTTACTGAAGTTATCTGACAGAAATTAAAGCAACCATCTAAAACCTACAGTAAGCAGCATTCTTTAGAATAATTAAAAGACAACAAGTGAAAGTATAAAATAATTATAAAGTCAAAGTTATACAACAAGGGTGGGCTGACTGGGTAGAAGAGTGAGTATGAAGAGGAGTCAAGAGGATTTATGAACCTGGCATCCAAAGGAAAAATGAATAGAAATATAAAAATCAGATGTCTGGTTGACGTATAGAGAGGTACATATGCTTTGAGTTTCAAACAGACAGGGTTACAATATAGAGGGATGGATGAATTATCAAGAAAAGCAATAGCTAAGAAGGACTCAATTTAATGGAAAGGGAAAGCTACAGATTTATGATGTTGAATGAATTTTACTCAGGATGAATCTAAAGAAATTCACACTCAAATACATTTAAACTTCTGAAAAGTAAAGACTAAGAAAACATGTTGAAAGGAGCCAGTGAGAAATGTCAGCAACCTACAGGGGAAAAATTCTGAATGGCAGTGGACTTTTCCAGGAACCAGGAGAGGCCAGAAAGAGCAACACATTTTTAAAGTGAGAAGTGAAAAGAACGGTTGCTAGAAAAGTCTGTATTCCATCAAAATACCATTCGTGAATGGGGGGATAGGGATAGTCTCACATAAAAGCAAACTAATAGGATTTTTCAGAAACCTGTTATTAAAGAATAGCTAAAAAGAGATTTTTTTAAAACTGATAAAACGATTGTGATTGAAAATTTAACTTTAGAAATGAAAGAAAGAAGGCTAGGTAGTACATAAATAAGTGTCAATATAGCATTTCTTATGAGTATATTAAGTCATATTTTATAGTTGCGGCAAAAACTAAAACACTGTTCAGTGTAGTAGCTGATGAGTTGAGAGGCAACACTTGATATGATCATTTTTAAGTGTGTGTGGGGGAGTTAAACTGAAGTAGGTGGAGCCTAAATAGAACTCTTTCTGCATGTAAAATAGGGAAATATCAATAATAGCATATTGTAATAAATTTATGCACAATACATATACAATTGTAATTTAGTACATCTAGTATATATGGCAGCCTTGAACAATTAGGAAACCATACAAATCGATACCCTAATGAATACTGCAAGTAAATAAGACATAGTCTACATTCTGTTTGGGATAGCTGCAGCATATTCCAAAGGAATCTGCACACCAAGATTGGTGAAGTTGTGACCATATTTTGCAGCTCAGCACAATTATCAAACAAGCTAGGGAACTTGCTCTGACTGGAGAAGTTGTATTGTAGATTTTTTTTTTTTGGTGTTATTTCACCACAGGAGGGACATCTAGAAGGCTTGTCTAGGAGGGTTTCTAGGGGGCATCTAGATGAGCATCTGGGGCGGGCAACTAGAGGGGGCGTCTATGGGCACTTGGGGTGCACCCAAAAAGGACATTGAGAGGGAGTGTCTATTGGGGGGGGGCGGCAATGTGGCATTTTCATTCTACCTCTCATCTATTCCTGGAGCAAACACATCCCCACACTGTGCTTGCACCCTCTGTAAGAGAAAGATGCTTGGTGTTCCACATTGAAGAAGAAAAAGAAGCCCTGAGAAAATGCAGGAAGTTGGAACACTGCATTATCTGCTCCAGTAGGTGCAGGGCAGATAAGTGGATGCTGGTGACCACACTGGTGGCAAACACAGAAGCTGAGGTCTCTGTGGAAAGAATGAAAGATGAACTATGATGAACCCATTGTGCCTATAGCACAGCTAGCTGGATGCATAATTCTGGAGAAAGAGCAAAGAGGCTCCAGTCCTGTGTCCTCAGAACATTGTTTCTAGGGTAGAGATTAACACTTCCTCAAGGACAGTATGATATTATTGTGTTCTAATGAATAAAAAGAACTGTTATTTCTTTTAGAGTCCTACATTGCTGTGTAGGGTATGGAGATTTATTTGTACCACCCATACATATAGGTACATGTGCTGTATGTATCTGCCTATGTGGGTATGGGACACATGAGACACACAGGTATTTCTATCATGTTGAATTCCTTTAAACATATCAAATGAGCCAAACTCAGAAAATGCACTCATCTCCTACTTATAACTCAGTGAAGACCTGTAATTCTTAAAATGTAATAATTCCTCTTGACAGATAAAAATTAGCATGATAAAGTTGGTGATTAATTACCACTGAAAAGCTTTAGTTTTTTTTTTCATATAAACTCTGCGTGGTGAGTGTGATGTACATGGACTTCAGTCACACTAGCAGAAGCTGCTGCACATGTATGGTGTGCTTTATGTCACCCCATCTTGAACGGGCATTCATGTGAAAGTGCAATTATGGTTACCATGCCGAAAGTTTGACCCCATTTACTTAAGAACTGGATTATATGGACATGAAATAAAGGTACATATAGTATGTACATACCAAAGGTACATAACAAAATATGTTCAGAATAAGTTTTACAAACTTATTTCAAGCAGAAAAGCAGAGATAGTATGTATTTGCTGGTTTGGACTATACCGCACCATTTGAAAACTTATATTTTGGGATTGACTACAAAAGTAATACTACTTTCCTAAGACAGAACCTAAAAGCTTCACTTTCCTGTGCTTAGAGTAACAAAGGGCCAGAACCTACCAATAATTCTGCCCACATGAAACTTTAATTTGAGTGTGATCAAGTAAGAAAAAGCTCTGTCCGTGCACGTATTATTTTCTGTTGTCTGTGGAGTTGACATGGCTATTAGGAGCTTCTCTTATGGGACTGTTAGGAAGCAGTTCTGATATTGGCAATGGATTATGGGTTCCTCCCTAGTGAGCTTAACCTATTTCCCCTTAGTTATTTGAAATGAAAATACAAGCTGTCTAATATCACTAATAAGTGCATTTTCTTCCTAAACTAGACAGAATTAATATGTTTGCAGCAAAAGTTTCTTAATAACAGAACAATTTGTTGTTAGAAGTAGAAGGAACCCTCAAGGAATGGGTATCTGGGATTCAATTTTTGGCAGGTTGTGTTTGAAGACTCCACCATAAAACTCCTACAGCTAATAAACATACTCTGTAAAGTAGCAAGATACAAAATTAAAATCACTCAGAAATCAGTAACCTTTTAACACACAAATGACAAAGATAACAAGAAAAAAATAATCAGACAAACATTCCCATTCATAATAACCTCAAATAAAATAAAATGTCTTGGGATAAAACTAACCAAGGTAGAGAAACATTTATGCAATGAAAGCTTTAAAACACCGAGAAAAGAAAGCAAACATGGTGGCAGATGGTGAAAATATCCCCATGCTCATGGATTGGTAGGGGTAATGGTGGAAAGAGGTTTAAAGCAATTTACAGAGTCAGTGCTACCCCCAACAAAACTCTAATGCATTTCTTCACAGAAATTGAAAGAATCATCTGAAATTTCATTTGGAAATACAAAAGATCTAGGATATAAAATGACAATTCCTGAACAATAAAAGACCAACTAGCAGTATCACCAACCCACATTTTCAGTTTTACCAAGAGGTGTAGTAATAAACACAACACAGCAGTGGCATAAAACATATCTATCAATCACAGGACTAGAGCTGAGGGTCCATATAGAAACTCATACTCCCACAGCTGACTAATGTTTTTGTTTTGTTTTTAATAAAGAAGCCAACAAGCCAGGTGTGATGGCGCACGCCTTTAATCCCAGCACTGGGAGGCAGAGGCAGGCAGATTTCTGAGTTCGAGGCCAGCCTGGTCTACAGAGTGAGTTCCAGGACAGCCAGGGCTACACAGAGAAACCCTGTCTCAAAAAACCAATAAATAAATAAATAAATAAATAAATAAATAAATAAGCCAACAATACATCTTGAAGAAAAAACAGAATCGTCAACAAATTACTATGATCTACCTGGATGGCTATAAGCAGAAAATGTAAAGTGGTTTCATAGCTTTTATCCTGTAGAACAATCAACCCCAAATGAATCAAGGACCTCATCATAATACCTGATACCCTTCATCTGATAACAGAGAAAATATGTAATAAACTTGAATTCATTGGCACAGGAAAAGACTTTCTTAAAAGGACCCCATTAGCACATGCATTGAGACTAACAGTTAATAAAATGGACCTCATGAAACTAAGATTTTGAACAGGAAAAGACACATCAGTAGATATGTGTGTTTCGTTTGGAATACACATAGAGGTTTGGAAACTAGTAAGGGGTCATGGGGTGCAGGGAGAGTATCTTCCAAGGAAGAAGAGACAGAATACAGTAATATAAAGTATTTGTTCTATAAGGAGAATAATGGAATAGGAGGTCAAGAGGGGGTGGCTAATAACTCCTATTATATTACTGAGAACAAACCTAAATTTAATTCCAATCTGAGTGTCTTAGTCAGGGTTTTTATTCCTGCACAAACATCATGACCAAGAAGCCTCAGTTGCAACTGATGGCCCAGGACTAAAGAGGCCATGCACTGTTTTGGAGATGCCGGTACCATGAGATGACCACCAAAAACAGCAGCAGCAGCAGCAGCAGCAGTGGAATACAGGCATCTGGAGCCTAGAGGACAAAGCTGTGTGCTACAAAGGACAGGGCTGGAGAAGTGACCCAAGCCCTTGGATGAGCCCAGAAGATCGTGAGTTGGATCCTAGACATTGGACACTTGGAGTTCAATTTTTGCTTTTGTTTGTGACTGTGCCCTGATACTTTTCCCTCTTGAAGGAAGAAAATATTTTAGTGGAGCCCACAGTTAAGAGACTTTTAATTGTAAAAAAGACTTTGGACTTTAAAAGAGACTGGATATTTTAAAGAGACTGAAATTTTAAGAATTTGCAAAGACTGTGGGACATTTAAAGTTGTTTAGCTCTTGGGGATGAATAAGAAACTAAGGGTTGAGGCTTCCTAGTGACGTGTTTGTGTGTCAAGATGACAAGGGGTGAACTCACAGTGCCGAGTCTCAGCTGCTCCGCATGACCCCTTCATGCCTTGAAAACCAGTACCACCTGGGTAACTCTTACACATTAATAAGTCCAGCCACAGCTCAAGGTACAACATGGATATCTCTGGAACACACCCTCTGTGCTCTCAGAAAACAGTTCCCAGAAGATGTCAGCTCAATGATGCTGGTCTCTTCTTAATCACCATTAATTTCTTAGCTCCAGCTAACCAGCATCAATAGTCCCAGTAATGTAAAGGTTTTGCTTTCGTAGTTCTGGTATCTTGTTAATCACAGCTGATTCTTCAGTCCCAGCTAACCAGAACCACAGAATCTTCACAATCAAAATAGCATCGGCCCTGAAAAGAGTCTTTAATCTTCCCTCTGAAATTTCACAAGCCATGCACAAATGTCTGCATTGTTCTCAACATTATCTTCCAAACTCCTACACAACATCCCACAGAGCTCTTAACACCGAATGGATCTTCTAGCCCAAAGTTCCAAAGTCCTTCCACAGTCCTCCCCAAAACATGGTCAGGTTGTCACAGGAATACCCCACTATGCTGGTACCAATTTGTCTTAGCCAGGGTTTTTATTCCTGCACAAACATCATGACCAAGAAGCAAGTTGGGGATTGGGTTTATTCTGCTTACACTTCCATACTGCTGTTCATCATCAAAGGAAGTCAGGACTGGAACTCAAGCAGGTCAAAAAGCAGGAGGCCATGGAGGGATGTTCCTTGCTGGCTTGCTTTCTCTGGCTTGCTCAGTCTGCTCTCTTATAGAACCAAGACTACCAGCCCAGAGATGGCAACACCCACAAGAGGACCTCCCCTCTTGATCACTAATTGAGAAAATGCCCCACAGCTGGATCTCATGGAGGCACTTCCCCAACTGAAGCTTCTTTCTCTGTGATAACTTTAGTCTGTGTCAAGTTGACAAAAAATTAGCCAGTACACTGAGTTACACAGTGAATTCCAGACCAGTGTGGACTCCAGTATAAGACCCTGTCTCATACAATAAAAATGGAAAAGAAATAGAGCAGCCAAACTTCATCATTCCCCTTTCTGTTGCTATCAGAGAATACCTTAAGCAAGATACTTTACAAAGACAATAGGTGTACTTCTCAGTTATGGAGAATTCCATTCCAAGATCAGCAAGCTCATATGGTTGGGATCCAGTGAGTACTTTATGCTGTACAGAACTCAAGGGCAAGGATAGGAAGCTATAGCAGAAGGTATTTGAGGGCCCCAAATTAACCTTTTTATAATTCACTCTGTGGGAACTAACTGAGATCTGAAAAAGAACAGTATCAATACCTCCAGAGAACAGCACCTTCAATGATATAATCACTCTCTACTGGGTACCTCTTCAAAGCTCCACCACCTTTTAACATGGCAACACTGAAAGCTGACCTTCCAGGACCTAATCCTCTAGGGGACATAATCAAATCTGCTCTACAGTAGGTTGCCAGGCCATACTGAAAGTAAATAGTTATTTTATTCATCTGTATTCTTCGTTCTCTGTAATAACCTGACTGCTGAAGCCAAGAGGTGGAGAATGATTGTTCTCTAAGAATAATAAAGTTATTATTATGTTCTAATAATAATGATCAGGGTGAGCTACAGAGGACCTTCACTACTGACGTGCTGAAACTTTGAAAGTTTTACAATCCAAGCTCAAAATAGTAAAAAAGTCAAGGTGATAAAATGATGATGCTAAAATTAGCTCTCATCTCTACAGGGCTGATGGAACTGAAAACCAAACGCAGTCGAGGCCTGTGGTTTCTGAATTACATCATTTGAATTCAAATGATATCATGCTTTTACTGAAGGTTAGGACCTTCAGATGGGATTGTGCTTGGTGAAAATGGAAAACCCTGACAGCTCTGAATCCTTTAAACACACAAATCCACTGAACGTCATTACCGTGGTACTCTGAGAAAGTGCATTTTCTCCAGCATCTACCTTACCTGGAACGTGAGTAAATGTCTGGCCTGAGACGAGTACTTCACTAGGAGATATTATTTTCCTAACAACATACTCCTTGTACCTCTCAATTCCTCATAGCCATGACTCATGTCAGAATCCAAAGAATCTCTAGGAAATTAAGCCCAGGAAGGAAAGCTCATCATCAAAAACAATGACATATGTTTCTCAAGTAACAGTGGCAGAAACCTGGTGGAGAACATAGTGGATAATATTCTGAGAGAAAAAATATTAAAAATTTGAACCCAGGAAGAAAAACCTTGCCTCCAAAGAAGAATAAAATTTTTTCTAATTTACCCTGACAGCTACATCTTCAGGAATCTATACGGGGGTAAGTATCCTGAGTAGCTACATTGGAACAAATGAAATATAATTCTAGATTAATATAATTTTAAATATGAATTAGAGAATAGGGGATTTTTTAAAAAGCAGCCAAATACAAACATCTTTGAAAAGCACATAATGTGATCCCTGGAAACGGAAAGGATGGGTGGGTTAACAGACTGGAAAACAGCAATGAACCCACACACCAATCAGGAAAATCCTTTGATGGAAGATGCTCGATATATTGAGTGCTCCTGTGCCAGGAAATCCTTGGTTTTCAATGATCTCTACAAGCAAATAACACTAGTAGTAACCAACCCAGCCTGACCAACAGACTCTAGGATGGTACTTCCCAGCGGTGGCTCTCCGGTCGGTTCACATCAGAGCTTCCTGTAGGAAAAATAGACTGAGAAATCTTAAGTAGTCTATGATGATATTGTTCTTAGCTGGGTTCCTTAATCCAGAAAGCAAAATCTGAAATAAGGATTCCTGTGCTGGTGATGTGCTTTAAAAAGTCTCCCCCAAAGAGACTAAAAAAGAACCAAATAGATAGAAAAACATGGAGAGGAAAAAAAAAGTGAAATAGAGAATAAGAAAAGCCCAGCTTTAGGTTGGTCCTGTAGGGATGTCATATTTGTTTCAATTCATGGAAGAGGAGCAAAGAGAAGAGCTTTTACACTTTGCATTCAGATACACTAGCTAAGGCTACTCTTCAGGTAGAAGTACCTAGTCTAAGTGCTTTCTTCTCTGCACCTGCAGGGAAAGTGACTCCATTACACTAAGATACTTCTTCAAAAATTAACATTGCTGGATATTACATTCAGACACAATCATAGAGGGTGGGAGAGGACCACAGAAGTTAAAGAGCCAAGCAGATGCAGGTGGAACACAGACAAAGCCCACTGTAAATATCATAGGGATTGATGTAACTACTGCTGATACTTCTGTCCTAGTTAACTTTCCATTGTCATGACAAAACACCAAAACTACGGCAGCTTATAGAGAGTTTATTGGGCTTACAATTTCAGAGTGAGTTCATGGTGATCACATTGGGGATCATGAAAGCAAACAGACAGGCATAGGGTGTAGCTGAGAGCTCACATCTAATCCACATGCACAAAGCAGAGATTTAACTGGGAATGGCATGAACTTTTTAAACCTCAAAGTCTCAGAGTGAGAGATATTCCTTCTTCACCAAGGCCACGCCTTCATTTTCCAAAACAGTTCACCAACCGAAGCAATGGGGCACAGCCTGAGCCCAGAAGGGTTGGTCTGGCAGTAAAATCATCAGAGTAGAAATGGATATCACTTGGCTCTCAGGCATGAAGCTAGATAGAATGACTGAGGGGGGAATTGGGCTATTTGTTTCAGAAGAAGCAAAAGAGACCTTCAAGAATAATTCTTTGTGCAATATTGTATTGAAGTTTATTCTTGCTATGCTGTTTGTAAATTTAACACTGTAGAAGAATATGTATTGATGCTTATCAACTAATGTAGAAGCCTCCTTTCCCTATGCTTATAACATTTGGAATGTCTGCTTTGGAGTTCGATTCTGTGCCGCATTTTAAAATCTGCCTTGCATGCCCATTACCTTGGGAGCAGACCTGTACCTGCGATTTAATCAAGCAGAAACATTCACATGAGACAATTTAAAAGTGGGCTATATGCAACAAGCCTTTCTGTTTTTTCTCTACTGCATCATCATTCTAGGAGTAATGGTGACAGACTGGATATCAGGCTAATTCTGTGCTGAGTTCCTGTTCATCCTTTCTGGAAAGCATGCAGGGCTCAGTTCCCTCTCCCACTTTACTCCACTTAGCTTTATAAATAAGAGTAGATTCTTTTGTCTCAAACTAAAAATTTTAACTCTATCTTGCAATAAATATATTTTAATCTAGTCTTCAAATATCTTATAGTAAGAGCACAGAGATCACAAGCTCTCAACATATTTTTTATGTTTACAATATGCTACAGCCCCCCCCCTGCCAAATGCATTACTCTTAACTGCCAATCTTGCTAAATTGGCAAGATTAAGCAATAATGATATTTTAGAAGTATATAAATTTTTATGATCATGACTGTTTTAAGGAGAAAAAAATACACAAAATATTTTCTGGGATATTAATTTATTTTTAAATATATATTTAATTTAATGACTATCTAGGGCCTTTATCATCTCTTCTAGCCTATAAGATTCAGTAGAGCAAATGGGACAAATCTAACCTACCTGACTCCCCATGTTCTCTTCTCTGTGATTATTTTTTTGCTCCTTGTTTTTTTGGGATTTTGGGGGTAGGTACCTCTTGAAGGAGCTGTGATACAGTTACTACCCACTTTCTGGCATTATGTTAATGTACATTGTTGCACAATATATGCAAGAAAAATTGGCGAGGCACTATGAATAGACACCATGGGTTTTTGAGCCACTCATTTTTTCATTGTGGTAAAACCTTCCAGGCCTGCTAAATATCACTAACAAATTTGTCTTTTTTACTTAAACCTGCCATTCCATTATACATATTTAACCTAATTTTGTGAATCATGTAATAGGCAGTCCAGATTATATAGTAACCAAGTTCAGTGGTCAAGTCTTTTGTCTGTACAATATAAGCTAGCAGCTCTCTTACAAATGGAAGATAATTAAAGGCAAGAGATATGACACCCAAAGGAGTGTGGGATTGTCTACCAGTGTTTACCAGGTATTCCAGAGACTCTTTCTGAAGGCCAGAAACTCTTCAAGTACAGTCTGGATGCTATGGCATCACTCTCTAGGACATTTCAGTGTTCTTGATACAGTTCAAAACTGCCTTTAGGGAAGAATTAATTAATCAGTGGGGCTAAAATTGGTATATATGGCACCAAGTATAAAATAGATCTACCAAAGTATATGCATTCTTTGTGGCCAGTGGCCTCCATCTTCATTTTTAGAAGGGAGAGAGCTACACTCTCTAGACAAGGATACTTACAATCTTCACTCAAATCTCCATGCTTCTGTGTCATCCTTTAGTGTGTGTATTTAAGGCACACATCTTCCTGTCCATTTGATAAAAATGGTGACAAGGCTACACATGTCACAGCTACTACAGCTTTCTGGCTCTTAGAATTGGGCCACAGCTTTGGTGCTTACCCAAGTCTACTCTGCAGCTAGAAGAACTAAAGAATTCCTTTGGGATAATCACAAAGGGTTACTCACTTGTTCTTTAGAACTTGAATTATACATTCAAGGCATTTAACTTTGTGTTTTGCTTCATGCTCTAGCATAGTGAAAAAAAATCCATTCTGGTATAATTTCTTTTGCTGTGATAAATTGCCCTGACAAAAAAGAGGCTTAGGGGCAATGACCCCAAATTACAGTCCATTTTTGTGGGGTATGTCAAGTCAGGATCTTTAAACAGCCAGGCACATCCACATTCAAGAGCACAGCGTAATAAACTCATATGTGCTCAGATGCTTACTGGCTTTCAGTACTCAGTTGGACTTCTACTCCTCCACAGCTCAGGAATTTCTGTGTAGGAAGTGATGCTGCCCACAGTGGGCTTTGTCTTCTCATATTTGTTAATTTTATTAAGACAGTTAATACATATTCCTTATAGGTATTCTATTGTGTGTCTTTATTCCTGAAGAAACATGAATAGATCTCTATTCACTCCAGATAGGGAACTAATGACAATCCAAAGTAAGGGTAACATCAAGTGAAGCTTGTTGAACCAATGGATTGATCCGAATTATTTAACAGTAGTATAGTTGAGGGGTTACTTACAGGTGCAGAAATCACCAAAAACTATAGCTTTTATCACCAAAACCCCACCCCACTGTGGATACTGGCTCTTGAAAGGTGGAATGCTGGAGCTCACTGCTCTGTATCTGTTCTTTATCTATAACTACATAGGTGACAATGATGGCACTATATGCCATAGATTGTTTGTCTTATTTTCCTGGAGGGGAGGTAACATAAGGATATCTGCATATTAGCTATTAAATTAAACATTCCATTTTTCCACTGAGGTCACTCCACATGTCAATTACATATTGAGAGTTTCTACAAGAAAATATGTTACACTCAAAGGGAGAGATGAAAGAGAAATTCTTAAAGAGACTATATGCAGATCTGTTGGGAGGCTCAATGAAGAACAGAACGTGATGGAACTGACCCCACAGTTAGTATCCACAGGAAGTCACTATGATAGACACAGATGGGCATATTCACATATGTGAATAAAATGTATAAAGACCTCAGATATGAAGAGAGATCAGTAAAATGTAGTAAAGCAAAATGACAACACTGATTTGAGTTTTGCACAATGCAACTGTAGGATAACACTATTCAAAATTGTGTGTGTGTGTGTGTGTGTGTGTGTGTGTGTGTGTGTGTGTATGTAGAGTTGACATCTTCATTTACTTTTTACTGACTTCACAGACTAGAATTTTTTGCGAGGAAATGTAGAGATTCACTGAAATGGTAGAAAGCACCTCCTAAAAATGTTATACCATATCAAAGATCCGATGATTATTACTTTATTTGGACACTTTTTAAGATATAATTAATGAATGAATGCATTGAACTTATGTTGGATTGTGTGGATAATCCCAAAAGGCAATGGCAAATATCTTTCTAGGAGAAGCAGAGGAAAAGCACACAGAAGGCTGTGTGAAATGAAGGCCAAGAAGCTACTATAGGCAAAAGCAATGAACTAATTCGTTTCCAATTTGATGTCAGATATAGATAAAACTTCAAGGGTGAAGAGCTTATTTGGGATTCATGGAATCTATGGATGAATTCCCTGGTTACTTGAATCTTTTTTTTTTTGCATTCAGACCACTAGTAATGCAATAGTACATCAGGCAGGAGCCTAGAGCATAAGTCATGATCACCAGGAACTGAAGGGACAGGGTGCCAGTTCTCAGTCTCTTCTTCAAGAATGCTCCCAGCAGCCTATCTTCCTTCCACAAGAACCCACTTCCTAAAGGTTCCCATCTCATAATAGCACACAAGTTGGTAATCAAGCATTTAGCCAATGATCCTATGGGAAAACATAAACATTCAAACCATAATGAAGTAGAAGACACAAATGTAGTCTGCCCTAACTTTCCTATGGCATCTCCATTTGTCTGAAGAATGTGCTGAGGCACACTGTAAAACCCTTAGGCACTCTCACAGGGAGTGTGGTATGACTCCTTTGGCAGCTCTCCCCTGAACCTGACAGCAGGGTACCAAGTGGTGATGCTAGCTAGCATTGGTTCTGATCCTTTCAATCTGAGGAAGGGTGCGTGCTCCTGTGTGCACCAACCTGGGATGATATGAGAACATTTCATTTTAAAGAATCATTAAGCTCTGGTAGAATTTGCCAGTCCTTACTAAATAGTACATTTTAAATGTGAAAGTTGTTTACCCTGGTCTCTGTTACTTGCCATTTGGAGAGTTGCTAGTGGCGATCTGGCTAACTGTAGAGGAAATCAGGCAGGGCGAAGGATTCGCATTATTTTTTAAGTTAGGTTACCTCATGTTTGCCTGTATGAGGCTCATCTTAGACTCACCTAGTTCAACTCCAACTTTTTTTCCTAGCAAAGAGGACAGGGAGTGAGAAAGTAGGTACTCAGAACCTCAATTTGACATCCTAAGTACATAATAAAACGCATGGTTTTACATTTTTATTCATAGCAAAATTGAATGAAATGTGCAATGTGCTTTGTAATTAGATAAGCCTGAGCCCATAGATGAGTTTGGAAATGATCTAACCAAGTTGGGTTTCTACGTCTTTGTTTGGAAGATGTTCATGTCAATATTTTGTTTACAATCATATGTATAATAGTAACTGATGTAAAATTCTTTGTACCTAGTAAGAGTGATTGTCACCCTTCCGTCACGATTGTTGGAGGTCATCACTGTGTGGGTTCAAAACATTCCTTAGTTTGCACACAGAGTATGAGACAGTAATGGTATTTGTATAAAACGGAAATGGTAATTGTATGCTCTAGAATTAGACTTTCCTATGGAAACAGACACTTTTATGTGCATTTCTGGTGGGGCAGATAGTAAGAAAGCATTCTCACACCCAAAATGCTGAGTTTTTATGTGTTGACTGAGACAAAGTTCATTAAAGGGTGGAAAGGCCCACGCAGAAAGAATTCAAGGTGTTTCCAATTAAAATGTGAAAGTTGGCGAGGTTTCATGGATTCCATGACACATTCTCCCACCTTATTCCTTGCTGTGCTCACCTGAAAGCAGAGACAAGCATGCGGAAAGTGTGATTACTTCTGTTGTTCTGGGCAACTGTTGCAATTCTTAGCCCTACTTGCTAAAATTACATTGAGAGTTTTCAAAGTCTCTTCACAGATAAAAGATAATTTTACTTGGGGCAATCACACTCACCCCTCCAACAATAACTCCTTTCTTTGAGAGGAGTTTATGAATGTTGTGAAACAAGTTACAAGTGATTAAAAGTGTGTTTTACATACAGAACTGAATTAGAGTTCAATTGCAGGAGCTCAAAATAAGGACCAACTCTTTCAGCTTGATTGAAATTTCTCCAACAATGTTTTATGCAAGCTATCTTAACTACAGTGTAGGTAAGTTAAAGATAAAAGGGTATTTGCACAGTTTAACTTTTCCCTTTTGGAAATCCAACCATTAATAATCAGTTTTAGTCCAGATTTGCCTAGTCTGGTAAAAACTGAATACAGTTTGTCTGTATTAGGGAAGTAGTGACATTAATAAATTTCCTTGCATATATTTTTATTAAAAGATAAAAATGATAATGTGCATATGAAGGTGCATGTGTGTGTGTCTGTGTTTGTGTTATATGTGTGTCTATGTGTAAAAGTATATATATATATATATATATATATATATATATATATATATATATATGTGTATAATATATACTACATGTGTATGTGTGTGCATGTGTGTATATGTATGTGTGTATGTGTTTATATATGTGTATATGTATGTATATATTATGTGTATGTGTTTCCATATGTAAATGTGTGTGCATGTGTGTGTTGGGAGATCACTAGGTATATGTAATGTTTAGAAATGAATGTTCTTCAGAGAAGGGTTCCAATGGGAGATAAATAGAAATACTAATACATTTGCAAAGTTAACATTCAGGAAACAATCAGACATTTCTAGTGATAAATGTACTTAGTTTTTGAATAACATGTTTATTTCATGAAGCGAAAGTTACCTATTTTGCTTCAATAAAACTTGTTTATCTTGTTCATCAGCAACCAAAAGCTCAGAAAAAATATTTTCTCAAGAATGTTCTGTTCTGAAAAACAGGGTCATTTAAACACTTGATAACCTGGTGAAAGCTCCAAACATTTTGAGCCTGTACACAGATCAAAGGACCCTGAACCTTTGATATTCATATTCATCACCATGGCTGCTGCAGAGAGCACTTGCTTAATTATATTTTTGTTAAGAAATATGTGTATTACTTAAAAATTAAATTGAAATAAATATTCATTTTTCCCTAACTAGATACACACAATCTAATATTTTTCAGAGGATATTGAGCAAGACCTATGTGATATATTTTCTTTGAAGATAGACAGACAGGTAGATAGAAGACCTAAGTGAGTTTGAGTCCATCATGCATTATAGTCCCTTCCTTTGTGTTTGCTGTTATTACATAATTCAAATTTCAGTGCAGTAAAGAAACATATCTACTCAATATTTTCTGTTACCATAAGAAAATACCTGAAATAAATAATGTATAAGAGAAAAACAATTTTTTTTAAGTTTCTAGAATTAGAAGTTAGCAATCCAAGATAGGACAGCCCTTGACTTTGGGGCTTCAAATGAGATAGAATCGTGGTAGGATCACACATCAAAACAAAACTCCTTATGCTCATTAGCCTGGAAGCAAAGCAAAGAAGAAAGAAAACAGGAGTCTCATAAACACATTGAGGGGGTGTTCCCTGTGACCTAATAAATCCCAAAGTACCCACTGTCAGCATCTCCCAATAATAGTGTTATATTGGGGACCAAATCTACAGCATATAGACTTGAGGACTCTTGGCTAAACCAGTGACACTTACCTTTTTAGATTCACTTCTCACTAGCTCTCCTAGTTTCTTCCCTCCACTATAAAGATGAAAAGGGAAAAGAAATTACCATCTCCTTAATAGAAGGATTTGATCAGCAGTTGTAACTTCATACCTAGTTTGTTCTTATTTTCCATTAAAAAAAAAAAGGTTGGGGTGGGGGTGCTGCTTCTACAAGTCCAGCTTTGCATCCTTTTGAGATTCAGCTATCTCTTCTGCTGGCAACGATAAAGTCTTTCTCCAAAGCCTGTGCTTTCTGTGCTACATTGTTCAATTCTCTGCCCACGTTAAAGCACAAATGTCATACCTACTGAAGGCTTAACTTTGCATTCTAACTCCTGTGGGAACTTGTAGCTTGGGGAAGGCTAATACTGGCCCATTTCATCTCATTCTGCTGAATGCCATCTCTAAATGAATCAGGAACAAAAACATTCCTGGAACTAATAATAAAGTTAATTAAGGCCACAAGATAACAAAATAAAAGGGAGAGAAAATTGACTAGATTTCTATATACCAGAAGTGATTACGTGTGCGCCAAAATTAAAATATATAATCTACAACTGCTACTGAAAATTATGTAACGCTGTTGAAGGAAAGAAATCTAAATACATGGAAAAACATCTATTTTATGGATTAAAATTGTATTATTATAGACTATTAATTATCTTCATTTATATACAGTTGACAGAATGACTATCAAAATTCTTTCACTATTTTTGTTTATGTGGATAAAAACTTTGTAAAATATTTTAACAAAGAGTCAAAGAAATTGGACAATTAAAACAATTATAAAAACTAAGAAGGCTGGTAATAATCAGCTTGCCCAGTTTCAAGACTTGTTTTATATATCTTGTCCCCAAGTCTGCATGCTACTAGTAGATATAGACAAATTGATCAGTAAACTGAAGACTCCAGAGATCCGTTGTGCCCAACTGGCATCTAACAAAAGTGTCCAGAAAGCTCAAATGACTTAAAAGGAAAACTTTAAACAAAGCAGTTGAGCTATAAATTTATAAAGAAAATAGCATTCTCTAAACCTCATATTTTGTGCAGAAGTTAAATGTATATTTGAGCCTGAACATAAATATACTGTATACTCTATAAAACGTATTTTAAAAGCAGAACTAAAAGAAGTTTCATAAAGCAGTAGTTTTTATTTTTAATTTTTTGAAAATCCCATACATTTATGCAATGTATGCTCATCATATCTACCCACCACTACCTCCCTCCAACTCCCCACTAGCGCCCCATTTAACCTCTTTCCAGAACCTCATGTCCTCTTTTAATCTATTTTTGATAGAAACCACACCAAGTCCAATTAATGGTGTCCCTTTGTACATGAAAGTGTGCCTATCCACCAGACATATGCAACCTGCCAGTGGCTACCTCCCCAAAGGAGAATGATCTTCCCTCTCTCAGCAGCCACTAACTGCCAATGGCTCCTATGATACAGATGCAACCTCAGGAAGCTCTTCCCAGTCTGTGCTGAGATTTTTTTTTTTTTTTTCTCCA
>LR749714.1:602633-614094 GCA_902729485.2 Mus minutoides
CTGCTCCCCTACCCACCCGCTCCCACCCCTTGGCCCCTGCGTTCCCCTGTATTGGGGCATATAAAGTCTGCATAACCTAGGGGCCTCTCTTCCCACTGATGGCCAACTAGGCCATCCTCTTCTATATATGCAGCTAGAGACGTGAGCCCAGGGGGTACTAGTTAGTTCATGGTTATTCTTCCACCTATAGGGTTGAAGATCCCTTCGGCTCCTTGGGTACTTTCTCTAGCTCCTTCTTCCTTGGGAGCCCTGTGTTCCATCTAGTAGCTGACCGTGAGCTTCCACCTCCATGTTTGCCAGGCATTGGTATATTTTCCCCTGAGACCTCATACATGTCTTATGCAGGCAAGCACAGCTTCTGTAAATTAACGGGTGCAACATCCACATCATATCTAGAAATCAGCATTTTAGAGTTTTCCTCCCTGTCTGCCAGGTCTTACATTCTCAAACCCTACCTCTGGAAAGTTTTCTGTACCCTGGATGGTCAGAGGTTGATATACATGACAGATGAGTATTCAGAGTTATTTATACTCTGTATTTTGACTGGTGGTGTATCTCTACATTATCCACTGGACTCACATAAAGAAGCTTTTCTGATCAAACGAGAGCAGCATAAGTCTATGGTTATAAATATAAATGTGGAGAAGGCAGCTTGACATCATAAACATGTGGTAAAAGAACAACAGTCTGTCCATAGGACATATGATCTCCTCAGTCATGAGTTTTCAACTAAATTTACAGTACCAGACATAAAAACCTCTCTTATAAAGCAGTCCAGGAAAGTGGTCCCTTAATCCCATAGCCTTTATGCCAATTGCCAGTATTTTTGAGTTAAAGTATGCATCATCCAAGGCTGAATCAAACCACTGATACATTCTTCTCCCAGAAGCCTACAAAACACCTTTTGCACAATATAAGCTAGCTAAGGCAATAATTTTTAGTCTTGATACTAAATCTACAATCTACAATAAATAAGGATTCATAAACTCTAAATATTTTCTCTGTAAAAGACTCAGAGTTTACACAAACAAGCAAAAGACTGGGGAGGGACAGAGGAAGGGTGCAAGGAAAAGAGTATAGATTATAGCATACAAGCATCCATAGATTGCACCATGAACACAATGAAATTAGAAAACTCACAGAAGACCTGTTGAGAAGGCAATAGTGTGTGTACTTTGGGGGGTATTCTATCAGAAACAACAGGAAATTCATTAACCCTGGATTATTTCTAACGAACAATGAGAAAATAGAAGCACACTTTGCAGAGTAGAAGGGCATGGCATGAGAAGGAGGCCATATGTATGGTAGCCTGGAAGGCATTTTTCACAACAGTGGGTAACATTTTCCCCTTCCACATTAATGTACACGACTTCACTTGCCAATACTAGTCATTGGAAGTAGAGGTTCCACAATTTGCCCTTGAGATACTCAGTGTCTCAAGAGCATCATAAAAGCATAACGCAGGCTCCAGTGGAAATGTCTGTGTCTATGAATGCGGACAACTGACACATAACTAAGACATGACATGAACAAAATGTGATAAGGAGTCCTCAGTCAACCCACTCACGGAAGCTGGCCGTCCCAGAGGATGACCGAGAGAAGCTTATATACAATTCTTCTTCAGTTCCTACTTTTATAATTAGCTCAATGTTCCTTTATAGCCAGCCTTTACATGACTATCCAAATACTAAGGACCCCCCACTACTCAACATTGCACTTGGCTTTCTCCCCATATTACTTTAGTGGAACTTTATGAATGCAACAATGAATTGCTTCTCTTGTCTGCTACAGTAGCACAGTCATGCCTTACCGATACCTCTACTCTTCCTTTGTCAAGCTTCTGGTTCACTCTTCAATAAGCTGACACCCTCTGAGCAAATAGACTTACACCTCTAAGACATCTAAACAAGGTCCATCACGTGATGTTTTGCTCTCCAAATACTGCTCAGAATACTGAGCCTGCTGTTTCACATTGCTTCAACTTTGATTTTTATCATTTTTGAGCACATTTTAAAGCAAGCAGTTTTTCAGTCAGCGAGGGACTCTTTAGATCTTGCTTTTTGTTTCTTTGGTTTTTTTTCCCCCGGACCCTGGTCTATCTGTGTGATGCATCTGTCCTAACAGAGAGTTTGAAAGAACAAATTTCACCTAGTCCCAAGTTCTAATTAGTGCAGAAAATTTCCCTTAGCATTCTTTACTGCTGACAATTCTTTCTCCCACCATCATCTTTTTCTTTTTTTCATCGTTTTTTTAAGTAGCAAAACTACCTATGATTGGAAATGTATGCTAGGAGCTGTGACAGAGCTGAAGAGTTTTGATTCCTTTTTTTTTCTTTTTTTTTTATTAGATATTTTCTTTATTTACATTTCAAATGTTATCCCCTTTCCTAGTTTCCCCTCCAAAAATCCCCTATCCCTCCCTCCCCCTGCTCCCCCAACCCACCCATTCCTGCTTCCTGGCCCTGGCATTCCCCTATACTCAGGCATAGAACCTTCACAGGACCAAGGACCTCTCCTCCCATTGATGTCCAACAAGGTCATCCTCTGCTACATATATAGCTAGAGCCACAAGTCCCTCGGTGTGTTTTCTTTGATTGATGATTTAGTCTCAAGAAACTCTGGGGGTACTGGTTAGTTCATATTGTTGTTCCTCCTATGGGGCTGCAAACCCCTTCAGCTCCTTGGGTACTTTTTCTAGCTCCTTCATTAGAGACCCTGTGCTCTGTCCAATGGATGAATGTTATCATCTACTTCTGTATTTGCTAGGCACTGGCAGAGCTTTTCAGGAGACAGCTATATCAGGCTCCTGTCAGCAAAATCTTGTTGGCATCTGCAATAGTGTCTGGGTTTGTTGGTTATTTATGGAATGTATCCCCAGGTGGGACAGTCTCTGGATGGTCATTCCTTCAGTCTTTGCTCCAAACTTTATTGCTGTAACTCCTTCCATGGGTATATGTTCCCCCTTTTAAGAAGGATGGAAGTATCCACACTTTGAGCTTCTTTCTTGAGTTTCATGTGTTTTGCAAATTTTATCTTGGGTATTCTGAGCTTCTGGGCTAATATCCACTTATCAGTGAGTGCACATCATGTGTGTTCTTTTGTGATTGGGTTACCTCACTTAGGATGATATCCTCCAGATCCATCCATTTGTCTAAAAATTTCATAAATTCATTATTTTTAATAGCTGGGTTTAATAGCTGGTTTAATAGCTCCATTGGGTAAACAGAACACCAATGGCTTGTGCTGTAAGATCAAGAATCAACAAATGGGACCTCATAAAATTGCAAAGCTTTTATGAGGCAAAGGACACTGTCAATAAAATAAAACAGCAACCAACAGATTGGGAAAAGATCTTTACCAATCCTAAATCTGATAGGGGCTAATATACAATATATATAAAGAACTCAAGAAGTTGGACTCCAGAAAACCAAGAAACCCTAATAAAAATGGGGTGCAGAGCTAAACAAAGAATTCTCAACTGAGGAATACCAAAGGGCTGAGAAGCACCTGAAAAAAATGTTCAACATCTTTAATCATCAGGGAAATGCAAATCAAAACAACCCTGAGATTCCACCTCACACCAGTCAGAATGGCTAAGATCAAAAACTCAGGGGATGTGAAGAAAGACTAACACTCCTTCATTGCTGGTGGGATTGCAAGCTGGTACAACCACTCTGGAAATCAGTTTGGCAGTTCCTCAGAAAATTGGACATAGTATTACCAGAAGAATCACCACTCCTGGGCATATATACCCAGAAGATGCTCCAACATGTAATAAGGACATATGCTCCACTATGTTCATAGCAGCCTTATTTATAATAGCCAGAAGCTGGAAAGGACCCAGATGCCCCTCAACAGAGGAATGGATACAGAGTTTTGATTCCTGTAAGGCTTCTCTAAAAATGTCACCTCGTTTATTTGATTCTAGAATGTCCTTTGAGTGGCCGCAAAGAAGCAGAGGTGAAGTACCTGACTGAGCAGGCAAGTGAGCAAATGAGACTGAAGACCTGACAAAAGAGAAAACCCACCTTTTGGACCAAATGCATTCTCTGTTCGAGAGCTCTATCTACTCAACTTCATAGACACTGGCTAGGCTTGTGTTACTTGGGTGTAATGGACACACCTGGAGATAATTTTCCAACACATGACTCACCTCTTCCCACTATCAAGTGTCATAAGAAGTGGGGGGGGCACTTCCTCCCTTGTTGCTGGATTGACTGGATGGGTCTAAACTAGTCAAAGGAAGACTGAAATAAGGGTGTGGAAATTTTGGTTCAATGGCTTTGAGATGCTCATTCTGAAATGGGTAGGGTGAAATAATCTGATGCATATGGTCTGCCTCTAAGTGGACCAGGGAAAGTACCAGAGTGCTCAACAGAAGGATGGAGCACAAAGACGGAGAGATGAACAGAGAAGGCAAATCCCAGAGAGGGGACACTGTGGACACTGAGCCCTACTCTAATCTAGCACCTGAGGAGCTATGCTATATTGCTGGCTTTTTTAATGGAAGTTATTTTTTCATATTCAATCTGTCTTGCTCTGCTTTCATCTACAGGAAGCACAGAGAGCCTCCAAAGTAGATTACTTCGGAATGGATTTGAGGCAATATTCTGAGATTTTAGAATAACTTCTGACAGATACCAAATAAACAAGGAAGATTACAATTCTGCTTTAAATGAACTAAAAATGTCTCTTAACTTTTTTTTTTAATTTTAAGGATTTCTAATTGTTTTTCAAACTGACACTTACTACTTGGGTTATAATTTGGTATTATAAGCTTTTCAACCTTGCCAGGTGTGGTGGCACACGCCTTTACTCCTTGCACATGCAAGGCAAACATCTCTGAGTTTGAGACCAACCTAGACTACGAAAACTGAGTTCTAAGACAGCCAATGTTAAATAGAGAGAGCATGTCTCAAACAAACAAACAAACAAACCCCCAAAATACAACCTGTAATGAACCAATGAGGGTAATTAGCATGTCCCTGTTTTTAAACCATATACCATGTCTTCATGAGTCCATAATATTTATGTCACACATAAGTTGCTCATACACAAGTTGTGTATATGACTGAAACACCATCAGGATAGTAGCTCTGGAACTTTCAGGAACTTTGAGCTTCCCCAACATAACATTCTATAGTTGAATACTTTCTTTACTTTTATTTGTCCTTCTCTTAAACTGTAAGCTGATTGGCTTCTTCTCAACAAATGGTTATATTTATTATTAAGTCCTCAATGCTTTAGAATAATGTCTGACACTTGATGTATAATTGGTGAATAACAGATGAAGGGGTGACTGGATGGATTCACTGCACGAGCCTGGCATGTCTGAAAGCCCTGACTACTTTAGATGTGTTAATATACATGTACTTTTAATGAAAGCATGTATATTAATGGATGATACAGTATTTTTCAGCTTTTACAAAACAAACTTCTTCCTGTTTTAAGGAAAATCATTCTAATGTTTTTATCTACCCAAGGCCAGCTTTCTTCTTTCTTACCTTAGCTTATAGACAGAAACTTCTGAATATACTAAAAAGAAATTCATATCTATAGTAAGTGGGAGAAATTATTATGGGATTAATTATTCATGGAAAACGAAGGGATGGTTGGGATGTCTATGTCCACATGTACACATCTACATTTGTACTCCCGCCATCCATGAGTCTGGCTTAAAAGGAGAATAAGTAAAATGTAAATGGAAGCAGATTAGAACTGTCTAATTGTCATAAAACAATAGTTTCTCATCCTCCAAAATTTATATTTAAAAATTGCTAAATGTATCTTTGTTCACAAAGCACTTTAATTAACACCTATAACATGGTGATTATATTATTCAACATTTAAGTGCTTAATTTGCAATCTGGAATTACAGGCATTCCCTGATAAAGATATATTTTCATTTGTTGCATTTGTATTTTTAGTAGAAGACAAAAATAAGCAGATACTTATATGATAATATAATGCTAGATCCATAAACACGAGTTTTCCTCCCTCCCTTCCATTGCACTTGAGATTAAAACACAGTAACAATCTATTTTTATGTGCTGAGCGATTGGATGTTTTTTCACGCCGTGAGAGGTTGGAAGTACTGTACCTGCCATCTACTGGAAGTCTGTGGGAGGTACATTTTCCTAGGAACAACTCCAGTCCTCTAGAGAGAGGCTAAAAAAAAACACTGCTTGTGCTAGTTGAGGAAAGTGTATCACAGATTTTGAGGTCATTTATTGCTATTAAAGCAAATTAAAGAAAAAAATGACCTCATTAATCATGGGCACAAAATGGACCTAGCTAAATCTGAAAAGGAAAAAAGGAAAGAGTGACTCACCTTTGAAATGTTAAAGGTTCTGCAAGGCCAAGTGGAGGAGGGGAGAGTAACAGCTGTCCTTCCCTGCATTCTCACTAGGAGGAGAGCTGTGTGTGTGTGTGTGTGTGTGTGTGTGTGTGTGTGTGTGTGTGTATCACAATTCTTGCAGTTAGGTCTTGGCTCATGCAGCAGCCAGGATTCTCAGTTTCTTTAGTGACTTCTGTTGAGCATTTCTGGGCTTCATTGGACTGTTTGACAAAGGCCAGCTGTTAAAGTGAGAGGAGACAAGATATGGAGAGTGTTCTGAAATGGTGAAGAATTGCAAGAATTGAGATGCCATGGTTAGGCTTTTAGTTACAAGCTTTGGGAACTATATTTAATTCCTCCAACTATGTGCGGGGTCAGATAGCTCCTTTCCTGTAACCTGCACACCTATAGACACCATTAATAGACCCCTATTCCAATCCCATCAGTCCACTTTCTTGCCTAGATTTTAACATAACCTATGTAAGGACTCCTCTTTCCTGAGATGCAAAAAGACAAAGGAAAAGCACCTCACTGAGTTGCCATTTAATTCCATTTTTATGAATGGCTTTTAAATTGGTGTTTTACAGACTTAAAAGCAGAGTTCAATGCTTCCATGCTTCTGGTAGTTAGTTGAAGATAACAAAGGAGTTGCGATCAGTTGCAGATTTGCACATGACACCCTCACAGCTTTCGAGTCTCACAGGGAATGGAGCAGTGCCAGGGAGAATGGCTTCACTGAGGTCCCGTTGTAGTGTGCAATGTCCAGTTCAGGTCACTTCACACCAGTTGCTGCTATTTCCATGACCTCGCATTACCTCTAACAAAATTGTAAAATAAACATTGGATTTGGAATTGAACCAGGAATGTCCTTAAGCCACTGTCATGTGAGCAAAGACAAAGATAAAAAAAAAAAAGTATAAAACTATGTGCTAGAAGTGTCCTTGACATTGTGCCCTAGGAGTATCCACTTCAACTTGGAAATTCAAACAAGGAGATCACTTTCCACACACGTTTCAGCCTTCAATTAGCATACTTCAGCACAGGAGGGAGAACACAGGGGCAGCTGTTATTTCCAGGGATACTGGGACAGTGAGGAGGACGGACGAGTGGCACAGAGGGCTCCAGTGCTAAGTGATGAAACAGTGGGACTTTTGTGTTGAGCAGACAGACAGTCCAGAGACACAGAAAATCCTTCCGCCACAAACATCTGGAAGTACTGGGGAGCTGGGGGGGGGGGGGAAGCCCGAGGAGCAGTGTTTAAAATGCACAGCCAGACTCAGAAAGAAATACATCCAGTCCACAGAGGCTAGAAGGAAGCAGAAAAGAGACTGGATTAGGAAACTGTGCTGCACCCTGATGGCTGGTCGGGAGGTGAGGCATGGGGAGGCATTAGTCAGTTCTGGAAATTAAATGAAGGTGGCAGTTCTAGGTTCTGAGTTGCTCTGTTTGGTTCCCTGGATACCTCATTGTATCCTGTCAATGTGTCACCTAACTTTCTTCCTATGTATAAAAGTCTGATGCTCGATTTGACACATTACATTCAGATCCACACTTCTTCGTGTAGTGTCTGTTTGTCATTCGCCGAATCTTTACCCACTTTGCTCCAGAGAATGTGACCCATGCAGATAAGGGACACATGCGCATGCGTGCACAAGAGCACATGTATACATATAGAGATGCTCAATGGTGGTTAAGAGCACTTTCTGCTTTTCCAGGGAACCAAACAGACCAACTCAGAACCACCTTTGCTCCAGGGGATCCAGTGCTCTTTTCTCATGGGAGAAGGGCTACACATATACATGGCAAACACATATACAGACACTCATAGCATAAATAAAAATAACAGTAAATCTTTAAAGTAACAGTAAGTGTATTGGGGCTGGAGAGATGGTCCAATGGCTGAAGATACTGGCTGATCTTCCAGAGGTATTGGGTTCAATTTTCAGCATCCACGTGGCAGCTCACAACTGTCTGTAATACAGCTTCAAGCGATTTGATACCTTCCACAGGCATAAATGCAGATAAAACAGCAATGTACATAAAATCAATTAATTAGTTAATTAATGTATCACACAGTATATAATTTCATGGGTGTTTACAACAGTAAAAAGCCACTGTGTGTTTCCATAAAGGATGTTTATTTTCTTTATATTAGACTCCATCTAGCTGCTTTGTTTCTTATAATTTTTATTGAGTATAATTAAAGATGTTTGCTAGGAAAAACTTGAAACAGAAAATTTTCAGGGGGAAATGTATAATAACTTATTAAAAAGTCATTGGAAAGAATTGAGCATGACTGAAGAGTAACTCACTGTTCAGAAAAATTAGTTTGCTAGCAGCGAAAGGACTCCTAATGACATCCTGCTCTACCCTTAGATCAGGGCCTCACTCAGCCAACATCTGAGAGGTTTCCTCTTGGAATAGATAGAAATGAACACAGAGACCCTTAAGTGGACAGTGTGAAGAGAATAACAGACTTTGGAGCACTCAACCTTATACAGAATGTCTTAGATGAAATCCCTCCCCTCAAGGTCAGGAAGTGATCTGGAAAAGGATGTAGAAAAGTGTAAGACACAAAGGGGATGGATGACCCCAAGGAAACAGTGTCTTGCAGACACATCAGGACTGGTGCACATGTAAACTCACAGAGACCTTGGCAGTATGTGTAAGACCTGAGGGGGTTCAGAGTCCCACACACTAAGTAAGAGTGTTCTGCAACTGGTACCCACTGTCAATAGGGAAAATTGATTTTCTCTAATAGAACTATCACTGGGTACTTTATCTATGCTCCAAGGCAGACCCCAAGCCCAGGAGTTGTTTTCCAATACAACACACCCTCAATGATATTTCTGTGAACCTTTTGTTTTGATTTTTTTTGTCTTATTGGTCATTTGTTTGTTTTGATTTTTGGTTTTGTGTAATTGTGTTGATTTCATTTGGTTTATTTATTTATTTATTTTTGCTTTTTTGAGAGTGACAGTAAGAAACAAGCACACACATACAGAGACAGAGAGAGAGAGAGAGAGAGAGAGAGAGAGAATGTTGGGTGGGGGAGTGGGAGGAGTTAGGGAGTGAAAAATAATAAAAATATATGAAAAGATAACTATAAAAATAATGTAAAAGAATAAAAAAGTAAAATCAGTTTAATAGTTGAACAAAAACACAGAGACTAACAGAAAAAAAAAGAGGCTGAAGATAGAAGAAAAGCTAGAAGGTTATACACAGTTAAAGAGCTGCAGGGGTAGACTGTGAAGTCTATTTCAAAGTGGCTTGAAAGCTTCAATAAATGATAAGAGCATCTCAGATTCAAGAAACCCTATAAAACACAAAACGTCTCTGTAGCAGAAGATGCAATTAGATGACTCTAAAAGCAAGCTAGGAGAAGACACAGACAGCTATCAGCAGATAAGGACCAGTTTCTCAGCACAGTCATGAGGTGGGAAGACAGTGTCTTGCCCTCCTTAGTGAGTTGAAGAAAATTTAAATTCTCATAAACGACAAGTATTTAGGATTTACTTCATATCATTTAAATTAGAATCAAGTGACATTTGACAAATGGAAGTTGATTGCAAGGACTACCAAAGAACTTACAGAAGGGATTTCTCACTAATACACTTCATAGAAAAAGATGTCACTTCAGTAAAGAACTTAAGGTGGAGGAATAAATTGTGAGTTAACATTTTGGTACACAGTAGACAAGTCTGAATGATCATAGCTTAATTATCATGGAACAAGATCAATCATTAATCCGAGAAGGGGAAACACACAATAAGACAAATTCTCAACAAGTGACATAGTGTCACGTAACCTTGACTGGTACTGATGTGCTAAGGGCATTCTATTTCTGAGTCTTGAGAAGAAACCAATTTCTGTAAGATACTGACTCAACTGGATATGCTATTTAGTTTTTTTCTTAGTCAGTGTTCTGTTGCTATGAAGAGTCATCATGACCGCAGTGAGTCTTATAAAAGGAAAGTGTTTAAATAGGGATTGCTTACAGTTTCAGGATTGCTTAAAGTTTCAGAGGTTCACTCAGTTTTCATCATTATGAGAACAATGGCAGCATTCAGTCAGACAGTGGTGCTGGAGAGCAGTGATATTCAGTTTGGCAGGCAGAGGGAGACACTACACCTGGCTTGAGCATTTGAAACTGAAAGCCCACCCCTAGTGACAAACTTCCTCCAACGAAGCCACACCTCCTAATCCCTCTCAAGCAATGCCTGCCCTAATTAACATACGTTTTTAACATATGAGCCTACGGGAGCAACTTTTATTAAAACCACTATGACATTCACACTAGTAGAGAGGGTGGGAGATAGCAAATATGGTCAAGAGAAAGTGGAAACTGTATCCCCTTGATCTCCTTTTGTTGTCGAATTGCTCTGGCTAGGACTTCAAGTACTATATTGAATAAGTAAGGAGAAAGTGGGCAGCCTTGTCTAGTCCCTGATTTTAATGGGATTGCTTCCAGTTTCTCTCCATTCAGTTTGATGTTGGCTACTGGTTTGCTGTAGGTTGCTTTTATTATGTTTAGGTATGGGCCTTGGATTCCTGATCTTTCCAAGACTTTTATCATGAAAGGGTGTTGGATTTTGTCCAATGCTTTCTCAGCATCTAAGGAGATGATCATGTGGTTTTTGTCCTTGAGTTTGTTTATAGAGCGGATTACATTGATGTATTTCCATATATTAAACCATCCCTGCATTCCTGGGATGAAGCCTACTTGGTCATGATGGATGATTTTTTTGATGTGTTCTTGGATGCGGTTTGCGAGGATTTTATTGAGTATTTTTGCATCGATATTCATGAGGGAAATAGCCAGAAGCTGGAAAGAACCCAGATGTCCCTCAACAGAGGAATAGATACAGAAAATGTGGTACATCTACAAAATGGAGTACTATTCTGCTATTTAAAAAAATGAATTTATGGCCATCTCTCCTCTGAACCCAGCGGTCGCACCTAGGGCCTGCCCTGGGCTTCGCATACCCCAGGACTTTAAGATCTCATCGGGGTTACGCGTGAGTGGACTTCAGCAGAGGTTTGGGGAGCAGTGGGCCAGCAGTTGCCTGCAAGGGCAGGATCTGAGAATTCCGCCCGACCGGAGGCTGGGCCTGACCCAGCCATA
>LR749714.1:632646-665611 GCA_902729485.2 Mus minutoides
GGCCTAGTTGGCCATCAGTGGGAAGAGAGGCCCCTAGGTTATGCAGACTTTATATGCCCCAATACAGGGGAACGCAGGGGCCAAGGGGTGGGAGCGGGTGGGTAGGGGAGCAGGGCCGGGAGGGGGGAGGATATAGGGAACTAGCTGGATAACACTTGGAATGTAAATGAAGAAAAACAAAAAAAAAATAAAAAAAAAATAAAAAATAAAAAAAAAAAAAAGATTCTCAAGAAACAGGAAGAGAGAGTGAGAACTGAGCATGGCTTCTGAAACCTCATCCTGGTACACACTTCCGACAACAAGGCCACAGCTACTCCAACAAGGCCATGCCTACAATAATGCTACTCCCTCTGAGTCTATGGGGGCAAATTTCAATCAAACTACCACACACTTCAAAGTGGGTGTCCAGAAGAAGAATAGCTGATGAATTCTACCCCTTGGGGCACCAAGATGGCCATGGCTCAGTTAGCCCATGCCTGAAATGATTGCAGCCTTAAGTTCCAGTTAAAGACAACTTGCATACTTATATTCTTTGTCTAACCCTTAATAGTATTAAGGACTGTAATGCTATACAAAACAACTACTTAATCATGTAATTTTAGAAAGAAAATGAATTTTAATAAGTTTTTTAAGGAATGAAATCTATTTTTGCATTTAATTATATCTTGTTATCGACGATGAGCTATAATTCTCATATTTGCTTTGTTCTCACCACCTGAAATTTATACTTTGTCCTCTGCTTATCGAATTAGCCTCCTCCTCCTCTTCCTTTTCCTCCACTATAGTGTTGAAAGTTAAAATGAGTTCCTTCTATTTTCCAACAAAGGACACAATTTCATGTTTCTCTGTAGTGGAATAAAACTCGATTCACCTGTTGGTGACACCTAAGCTGATTCTATAGCTTGCCTATTGTGAAGAGCATTGCAATAAACATGTCCATGTTTCAATGGCAAAAAAAAAAAAAAAAAAAAAAAAAATGAATTTATGAAATTCTTGGGCAAATGGATGTATCTGGAGGATATAATCCTTAGTGAGGTAACCCAATCACAAAAGAAGTCATTTGATATGCACTCACTGATAAATGGATATTAGCCCAGATACTTAGAATATCCAAGATACAATTTGCAAAACACAAGAAAATCAAGAAGGAAGACCAGCGCATGGATACTTCATTCCTCCTGTGAATAGGAAACAAAATACCCATGAAAGGAGTTACAGAGACAAAGTTTAGAGCTAAGATGAAAGGATGGACCATACAGAGACTACCCCACCAGGAGATCCATCCCATAATCAGTCATTAAACTCAGACACTATGGCATAGGACAGCTAGTGCCTACTTAAGGGACCCTGATATAGCTGTATCCTACAGAAGTGGATGCTCATAATCATCTATAAGATGGAACACAGGGCCCACAATGGAGAAGCTAGAGATAGAACACCAGGAGCTGAAGGGGTCTGCAACCCTAGAAGAGGATCAACAATATGAACAACTAACCAGAACCCCCAGAACTCGTGTCTTTAGCTCCATATGTAGTAGAAGATGGCCTAGTTGGCCATCATTGGGAAGAGAGGCCCCTTGGTACTGCAATCTTTATATGCCCCAATAGAGGGGAACGCCAGGGCCAAGAAGTGGGAGTGGGTGGACAGGGGAGCAGGGAGGGAGGAGGGGGAGGGGGAAGGGGACTTTCGGAATAGCATTTGAAATGTAAATTAAGAAAATATCTAATAAAAAATTTGGAAAAAAAAAGAAAGTGGAAACTGAAAAGTTAGCAACATATTATCAATACTATCAATAAGTGTAACTAAAGTAAGATGACATGTCACAGACCTGAGTCATTAAAACTTTTTACATTGTTTGCAGGAGACAAACCTGATGTGGAGGAGATATAAGTATCAAATGTATTCCTCATAAGGTCTTTAAAATAATTTTTAAAGATACCTTAAAAGTTAAGAAGTATAAATAGAATTGCAAGTAGACATGCAAAATCAAACTGGAGAATTCCAAAAGTTCTCTCTTCCAACTTACCAACTTGATAAAAATTCATGAAAAGAAAGCAATTTAAGTGACACAGCTAAGTATGGTCTACTTGCTACAATTTAAACAAACAAACAAACAAACACCAGAAAGAGGCGTCAGCCATCTTTAGACCTCTCAGGATTCCTAGTTAAATTTGGTGAAGCACCATGGCGTTATTACAGCCAATACTTCTAATGGATCAAGTTGAGAGGAGTGAGCATGTTTATTTCTGAGGCTGAGAAAGAAAGCCAGCTGGTTGGAAATGTGACCAGAGGTCAGTGGGAGAGAAAGTGTTACAAACATGGCCGCTGTTCATGGGTTTAGGGCTAAGTAGAGAAAAGAGCACACCACCCAAACACATTGAGTGAGTTTTTGCTTGTTTTCATGAACTCTAAACAGTAATCAGCAATTTTTTTTCATTTTTTTTTCTGAGAAATCTTGGGGCATGAGAGATCACACTGATAAGCTGCCAAAGTACAGTGGGGTAGCAGGCTGGCTCAGAGAGCTCTTGACTCTCAGCAGGGGTCTTCAGTGGTCCCCAAACTCAGCAGTGGGGATAGATGTGTGGGCTGCATCCCAGAAATGCTGACACCTTCTTGGTCTGTTTGTACTGCTTTTCCTTTTCCTTTTTTTTCCTTTTAAAAAACTCTCTTATCCTTATTTACACTACCCCACCCCCAACTACTTCTGTATGCTTTTCTTCCTTCCTTCCTTCCTTTCTTTCTTTCTTTCTTTCTTTCTTTCTTTCTTTCTTTCTTTCTTATATATATTTTTCATTTTTTCAATAAATTCTCTGAATTAGAATATTTGGCACAATTGCTACTCTCATGAACTGATCATAATTGTCATAATTTAATCTAGGGATTAAATAACAAAAGTATGCTTACCCTTGTTGCTTCACCACAAAAACACACAATACACCTTTCATGATGGACTCAAGAGCTAAATGTTAAAAAAGAAAAACCGAAAAACCTTTTAATTGAACAAACAAAATAGGACAACATATTCTGATCTTGAAGAAAAAAAAAGCTACATTCTTTTATAAAACACAATAAACTATAATCCAAAAGGAAACTATTCACAAATTTGACTGAAGCAAAATTTAAAATTCTATTTATTAAAAGAATGAATGCAAACTGAAATTGGATAATGCCATTAATAGGAAAAGTCACTTCTAACTCATTTAACAAAAAAAGAAAATACATACATTAATAAACCAATAAAAATAAAAGACTCCTAATCAAAAAGGGAAAAACAAACTTCAAAACTGCAAAGGACAAAAAAAAGTTATGGGAGAAGACATCCAAGAGTAACAACTGGACATGCTGTCAGCAAACTTACAAATCTGACAAATGTAAATTAAGACCACAAGGTCTTTATTACTTCACTGAAGTGGAAAGCCAAAAGCCAAAAGCTGGATAATACCAAATATTCATATGAAAAGGTACCAATGGGAAAGAATACACACCAGTCCTGGAACAAGGAGACACAGAACCTTTGTGAGCAATATGAGAGCATCCAATAAACCTGACAAAGCAGTGCTCTTGACCAATTAATCTACTGCCAGCAGAGATTTCCAGAGTCTGTTACACACAGTTTATCATTACCAAATACTATTGCTACAATACATTGTTATAATGGATGTATAGGAGAATGTGTTGGTGATTCTAATACAATTTACACAGGCCAGCTGAGTTGCTTCTTCTCATAGGGTTTGTAGACTACCTGCAGGGCAAGAGCTCTTGGAGATACTGCCTAGGAGCAAAATTTACTTGAAGCAGTATGCCATACAATTGTGATATGTTTATAAGCATAATATAACTTGAAAGAGAATAGAAAACTCTTTTAAATTATCAAGTCCTTATTCATTTTTATGTGATTCAAGATTTATTTGTTTGTTTATTTGTTTTGGGTTTTTTACTAACCCATATTTTGCAACGGTTCCAAGAACACCTTCAGTACTTTCTTCTATCCATCATAGTTTCTGTATGAAATTTAGATAGTTCTTGTCTTGCCATGGCCAACACAGAAAAGATGATCCCAGAGACCCCAACAAGACATCAGAAAGCTGGGAAGCTAGCCATCCCTAAGTGTTCAGTAGACAGGATCTTGGCCTCTTTTCTTCTGTATTGTTCTAGCTTCATTAGGAACTATGAAACTGGTCTTCAGAAGAGAAGATGGCCACCATGAGGAACTGAGTGGGTTTATTTGCTTTCAGCCCATATCAAAATTAACTGGGCACTCTGAAACAACAGAGGGTCAAAGAAATTAGAGTGAAGAAGTTTTTTAATACAATAAGTATAATCCATGTTATAATAGACCAATTAAGGAAATTGATCTCCTCCAGTCTCCTAGGGTCCAAGGTAGTAGTCATTTTGAAAACTCCACCTTCCCATAAGAAACACGAAGAAAACAGGGGCTATTTATAGTACCCAAATATTATTGAATAACTTTCATTTGTTTGACTCAAGGATGAGCTTTCCAAGGGGCTCATGCATCAATTGTCTAGAAAAACAGCAGCCCCTAGCTCCTTTCAACAAGTAAAATTGAAGATAAATTAATCATTATATAGTCTAAAATATAAAAATATATAAATGTGCCAAAATAAAAAAAACAAGAAAAGGTTTTGTTACCTCTGGTAAAAAACATATTTCTAGGTCAGGCATTAAATACTTGGCTATTAAAAATACAAACAACAAACATTTCTTCACAGATTAATAGAAAAATGTCAAATAATTGAAGACTAAGGAGGTTGGAAGTCATGCATAATATAATGTACTAATGCTCCTACCTGAAAAGATTATTGAAAGATGAACATACCTATGGAAAAAGGTCATGAGCTGATTATGAAAACATATCCAATAAATATAAAAACATTTAACTGTACTAATAAAAATTCTATTTATAGGAGTATCATTTTTGTTAAATTGACAGTGACATTGTGAAAAATCTCAACCTGGAACCCAAAGTAGCAATGACCATATATACTTTCCTAGTCTGTGGGCACTAATGAATTTTACCCTTTGTTATGAGTATATAGGTAAGTTAATGTCACAACAGGAAAGAGGGCATTCATTGAGGAGACTATGGGAGTTCAATAAAGAAGCTGTTACATATAAGCATGGCTTAAGCAACCAAGAAGATATGGTACTCAATGAGTAGTGACAGTGTGACGTGGACACTACCTCAACCTGAAGGTAAAAGACAAGAGGAATTACTAAAACCTTAGAGTTGAGAGACATAAGTAGAGGTTGCTTGCTAGGGCTGCATCTCTTGATGGAGGGCTGCAGTCACTATGAATAGAAAACTACCATGCACATATCTGGCAAGGTATACCATAATCTCATGCCACTGCCACCCAACCACAGTGCCCAGTCATTGCTTTCCCATTGGAGGAATTCTCCACAAGGCAGAGTGCAAGGATCACAGGTACAGTCTATCCAGGTCAGACCATGGGACACAGAGGAGGGCAGAAAAATATGTGAATCTGAAGGCACACATAGAGTTTGCAACTATGCTTACCAAAACTCTTGGGGATTGCCCCGAAGAATTACAAGGAACACACAGGTAAGAAAAAAAAAAAAAAAAAGTCAGTGGTTGCTAGGGGTTTTTTTTTTTTCCTCTTAATATAAAATCCTTAACTAGTTTGGAAGATGTAGGAATCATTATTTCTTACATAAAGGGAAAGAACATCCTTCACTCATGAAAGAAAAGACAATGAGAGTTTTTCATCAGACAACATGGTGGAAACTGAGGGATGATGGTGTAGACCTTTAATCCCAGCACTCAGGAGGCAGAGGTGGTAAGAGCTCTGAATTCGAGGCTATACTGGTCTACCAAGTGAATTACAGGACAGCTAAGAATACACAGAGAAACCCTACCTTGAACAGTCCTCAAAGGGAGAAAAAGAAAACAATGTCAAAAACAATAACCCATTTACTCCCTAAATTCCTACGTACTTTAGAAATATGATCCAGTTCTCCAAGGAGAGTCCCTTACTAGTTATTTGCACAAGAAGTTCTATCTCTGGCATGAAATGAACAATGACACCTGAGACCAGCATAATTTCCTTGACTAAATGTCACTACTATTTAGTTATATGGCTGGAAATAAGACAAGTATCTAATAACTTCTTGTAAATTATGTTTGAATGAGAATTACACGCATTAATATTTGAACAGTGGTAGTGTACTAAACATTTATTTTTCCTAATTTATATTAAAAACTTGAAGTCTAGCACAGCGTAGATCTGATGAAGTACCAAGGACATGACTTAATCCTTACTTGTGGCAGAAAAATAAAAAAAATAAAATAAAAAGTTGAATTCATCACCAGGTGAATCTGGGTCTGGCCATTGTCTCCATGGAAACAGGGGGCAAAGAAGAAAACATGGGTTCTTTAAACTGGCAATTGAGTCTGAACCTGTAATTTTTTTTTGTCTCCTTAAGGTGCTAATGGTACTCAACCAACAGCTTCTAAATTCCACATAGTTCTCTTTGTCCTGAGACTCTAAGCACTGCTACCCGAGTTCACCGCTGGTGACATTCAACACTCACATGGCTAATATCCAAGAAATGACCAATACTCTACCAATATCCAGGAATGAAAATATTTTTATGAATTTTGAGATCTCTGGCTAGAGAGCGATCTATCTCCAGAAATGCATTTATGTAGACTGCTTTTCTAGAACTGTTCCTCATACTGCCTTCAGTTAAGTCTCCAGAAATCAAAGCTAAAGAATGAAACTCTTGTGCAAATGATTAGTAAGGGGAACTGGATCGTGAGGAAACAGGATAGAACCGAAATGAAGTGCATCCTCTGAAGACAGGGCAGGCAGAATTCCAGACCTCTACCTGATGGCCTGAGAAACTCTAAATTGTGAGTGACCCATTGAACCATTCCACCATGAGGCAAGATGATTGTGTGCCCAGATGAGCCTTCTCTGAGAAGTATAACTTTCTTGGAGAGAGGTTCCAGTAGGCTAGTGGCTGTCCGAGGGCGGATGGTCTACTGTGCACCAGCTGCTAGCAGCAGACTCTTTTTCACAGCTGGCCTGTAGAGAGGGATGAACAGAGCACCAAAGCTCAACTGCAGAAGGAAGCAAACTTCCTGCTGAAACATTCACAGAATGTTCCATGAAGATGCCACTTGGCATGTAAAGAAGAAAAAGAGGCAATTAGGCAGACAATGAGGACGCCAGAGTATTCAGGCAACAAGTTCACTAAGGTCAAGTGTGGAGAGGATTTATATTCAGAATCAAATACACCTAATTTTAATTCTTCTGAATTCAGAAGGAGCTTATCTACTGGGTGTTAATTTTTGTTTCATTTCTTTTCTTTCCTTTGGATTATTTTCTTTAAGCTAATAGCCTGCCAATTCTTCCTGGCAGTAGTGTCATTGAATATAGCTAGTTAATGAGGTACACTGGGGTTAGTTTACAGGATTCGTACCAATTAAGGTATTTAAACATCTCACTGGAGTAAAAATACACACCTTATAGGAAGGCTGGGTATTTTGGCAGCTTAAAAAAAGTGTTTTAAGAAAGTTGTCTTGCTATTGGCTCCAGACTTTCTGAAACCATGTGACATATAAAGGTTCAAGTTTAAAGTAAAACAATCAGAGGGAGTTGCAAAGAAAAGAGAAGCTTGGAAAACATTGAATTAACCCAATTTATTATTTGAAATATGAGAAAATATTAAAAATAACAACAGAACTATAGTATCTACTTTTAAAATATCTGTATCTAAAAACTGATATAATTGAAGTAAATATGTCTTTTTATTATATTTGCCCCTTCCCAAAGAAAATGCTTTAGGGAGGTATGAGTTCTAGACCAATTTTATTGTTGCTGAGTACACAAATTTATATGCATGCATTTAATAATATGTATTTGTTTGTGTTCATGTGAACCTGTATGAGAGACAGAGAGAGGAGAACAAGGGAGGGAGAGAGAGAAAGAGAGAATTATATCTGTGTCTTTATTTCAAAACCAAATATAAATTGTTAAAATTCTAAATTGTATGTGCTTGTGTACCTCTGGCATAAGCATAGAGATGATCAACAGTTAACACCACAATAAGGTTAGCTTTTGAAAGGTGAGAAAAGCCTACCTTTAGAGCTTGCCAGCCAGGATCTGCTGTTGTGCAGTCAGGAGCTGTGGGCTATTAAATGAAATCAAAGGCACATCAGGCCAGCAGCATCTTACAAACCATTAGTGTTTCATTTAAAGGGAGTGTCTTGTTTCTGAAATATTCATAGCTGGAATCCACCAGCACTGCTGAGATTTACATCTTCTTTCTCCCTATTATGCCTGCTGAATCCCCTCACTTGCTATTGTAGGAAAAATATTCAAAGATTTATAGGCAGCAACGAGAAGGCAGCAAATTATGACATCCATTATTGGCATCTGCTCTTGTCTGTATCCCCAGGAAATGCAAATACAAACTGCTTCCAATTTCCTACTACAACTGAGTTGCAAAGGGAACTGTTATATGCAGATGAGGCAACTTCTATTTGGACAGAGATAAAATGGAAGAAATTTCATTCTACCACACTTGGCACTCCATTTGCATAACTCAGGGAAAGCTGTCACAAAGGAATAATAAAAAATCATAAAGCGTTGAAAGAGCCACATGCAATGCCTGTAGCTAGACTGCTTACAGCAGAAAAAAGCATGGCGGTGGGTTGTATGGGCTGGTACAAGATCTAAAAACAAAAGGAAGCCTAAATTTAGAAGCTTCTATATTCCCCAGTACAGTGATCCCACTCCACATGCCTGGAAAATGGATTATGATAGTTTTGAAAATAACTTATAATTCAGTAAGCAAAAAAGACACACCCCACATGACCAAGTTTTAAGATGATTTTGGATTTTTCTCTTCTGGTACAGCATGACTATAAAGATGTTTTCCATGATTTTGTAGGATTTTTTTTTTTTTTTTTGAGGGCACAGGCTGTGTGTATCTACTCTACGCTTTATTCTGGGTGAGTTTTAAACATAAATACATGCTGTAAGTGTTTACTGATCAGAATTTATAGGGCATCGGAGATGGCGCTCTAGAGCAGCCTGGCTCCCTGGGAGACTGATGCTTTGTTGCTGTTTCTGGCCTCACACATCATCCCCATTCAGTTTCTATGATGGTTTGGATGTTGTTTGTCCACTGGGGTTTCAGGTGCTAGAATTTGGTCCATGGAAATTGTTGAGATGCTGGAATCTTTCAGAGCTAAAGTGCAATAATGCTCAGCACCTTAATCTCCAATCTACCTTCTCCCAATCTATGCAGTTCTAGCTTACTGTTCTACCAGTTCTCCTGAAAACCCATGTTTGAATCTGCGTTACCTCCCTTTCTAAGAACTATTGGAGAGAAAATATGGAGCTAATTACTCCATTATTATCTTTCTCCTCTTTACCAGTGGTTATAAACACTGCCTAAAAGCTGGGAGGTGGTGGTACATGCCTTTAATCCCAGCATTTAGGAGGCAGAGGCAGGCGGATTTCTGAGTTCGAGGCCAGCCTGGTCTACAGAGTGAGTTCCAGGACAGCCAGGGCTCTACAGAGAAACCCTGTCTCAAAAAACAAACAAACAAACAAACAAACAAACAACACTGCCTAAAATTTCAGGACTGTTCTCAAGAACTAATTGGTTCTAAGAATTACTGGCATGGGCCATGCAGGACTTGAGAATAGTGCTAATAATTCTATCTATACTGAAACTCTACCTTTAACTTCAAACAAAGGGGCATCTCTCCTGTCCCTGTGACCCAATCCTACATTTGCTCTTGTGCTGGGACTTCTCTCCTACCTCATCTCTTTGACAAACTCATGCTAGCATGTTTCCCCTTTCTTGGTCCTCAGTCTCTGACTCAGTTTCTCTCCCAGTTTTTTCTATCTTAAAAAACAAAACAAAACTATCTTTGAGCTTTACCTACTGCCATATCATTTTTTTTTCTCTTCATAAACAGGCTACTTTGAAAATAAGAGTTCAATTTTAAACATAAAAATCTTGATCTACATTTTCTCAAGCGTTATAGAAACATTATCTGCCTACATATGCAGACAAACTGGCTTTATCAGACCTCCTGGAGCCGTAGACTCTTACGTGTTCTAAAACATGGGGTAGTCAACTCCATTGTCCACTTCATATTTTTGTGACACCTGTTTTCTAACTTTCTGAATTATTTCTTATAAATTTTCTCTCTCCCATACTGCCCACTTTGCATAGTGGACTCAGCTGTGATCTGTGACCCTGAGAACAATGCTGTTCACACCTCTATGATGGCCAACTCTCAATGTTATATTCCTACCCAGAACCTCTCCCTGGGCTCCTCAAGGTCTGTTTAAGTAGCAAATGGCTACCCTTTGCTTTGTGTGTCTCCAGAACTCAGGCCACACTAAGCTCGCTACTTGGTTCTTGCACTCATCCTGTTATGCTCCCAAACCACTTGTATGGCTGCATTTCATCTCCTATTGTGGCCATTACATCAACATGTGCTCCTCCTTGCTTTGTCTTTGCACTTACAAATCTCTCTGTACTTGTGTTTCTAAGAATAGTGTCAGAGCTTTGACCAGCAGAGATGTTTTAGTTCTCCATGGAGTTGAAGATATTCTGTTTGGTGGCTTACAGACCTGATCTAAGCCAGATACCATAAAAATATATTATTTTTAAAATAGATTAATTATACATACAAACATGTTCTGCCACTATGCATGTAATGAGTCAGGAGGACACAGGAATAGCATTCATTTGAGTTTGCTTACTAACCTTTCCCCAGGTAAACACTGGATGCCTCAGAGTAATTATAGTGCATAATGCTATGTATGAAAAGTGATAGCTCTTGTAGGACTTGCAGAATTGCTTAGAAACTGACAGAATGCTGTAAACATGATCGTCACATAGAATTCAAATGGTGGGGCTAGGTTGAAAACTCAATTGGTAGAGTGCTTACTTAACATGCATGAAGCCTTGGGTTTGAATCTGAGAACCAGCTAAATACCAATATTCAGGAGATGTAAGCAAGAGAATCAAAAATTCAAGATAATTTCTCCCTATGTAGGGATTCCAATCCAGGATACATTATACAGAGAGAGAGAGAGAGAGAGAGAGAGAGAGAGAGAGAGAGAGAGAGAGAAGACCTTATGAAGATGATTCAATGCACCAGAGTGTTTCTCTATAATCCCTATACCTACAATTCTGGTTCCAATCTCTGACAACAACATGTAAAGCCAGTCATGGTAATATGTGCCTATAACATTAACAGGAGAGGACAAAGACAAGATAAAGTAATGGAGGAAAACTCCAGACAACCTTCCCTAGCTTCTACATTCATATAAACATGTTTATACAACCACACACCCATCTGTACACAAAACACATAATAAATAAAGAACATTAATAATATTCAAAATTAACTAGTCATACACACATCTACCTATACTTGATAGTACCTCTGAATGTATTTGTATGTACCCACTATTATCCCCCACCATCATCCTCTTACCTAGAAAATGACTGACAGCTACCTACAGTAACCATGAAACTCAGAGTATTAGTTCCTATTCATCAGATCACATTATAATCTTATAGCATAAGCAAAAAAAAAAAATGAGATTCTTGAGGTTTTCTGACTCCTAGTTCTGCATAGTTTTTACTGAACCAGTTCACTGTCTAAATCCTAGAGACAGGTTATCATCGTGTCTTCCTTAAATAAGTCGTTCCAGTAGCTTATGGAATTAACCAACATCTCATTTCCTCATTATCAGAGTGTTCAGGCAATCAAATCCACTCTCAAGCCTGTGCCTTCCAAATCAGAAGAAGGTTCAAATCTGAGAAGTGAATACATTTATCTAAGCAGAGCCTGTCAGAACATTTTTAATAAAGACCTGGCCCAATTTCAGAGCTTTCTTTTCATTAGGGCAGGTCTGAAAGCAAAGGCCTTGAAAGTGGTTAGAAAAACATAGTGTAATCACTATGGTCCCATTATCCTGTCCCTGGGTAATCATTAGGCATCGGGTTGCGAAAGCGAAGGGCGGCAAATTACTCATTTATTGTTGCCTGAGCTGTGCAGAAGATTGAAACTGGACTACTAATGATTTTTTTCACCTTGTTTGGGAGATTCTGTAGAGGAGTTCACATGCAGCACCGAGTCTGACTGGCCAGCGACGGTGCTTTAAGAAAAATATGAACAGGCAGAGAAGCATTACTTTCTCGAGTGAGGCCAGGAAACTTCCCTACCTCTCTACAGCAGTTCTACAGGATGAACGGAATTGATTAAGCTGTACAACCAAAGAGGAAACTAGTGGGTCCGAGTACTTCGTCGTGGACTCCAAGAGACCAAGTACTTAGTTGACATGGAGTCAAACACAAAACAGAGTTAAGATAAATACTTACCAAGTATAGGGAAAAAATATTTTAAATGTATCATTTAGTTTTATGTTCAATAAAGAGTCCAAATCTAGGGGTGGGGAGAAGCAAGCAAATGCTCCCACCTTCGTTCGAATGTTTACAGATTCCAGCATGAACAGGTAAGCTTGAACACGCCAAGTCACCCATTACTAAATTCATATCCACAGCTGAAACAAACATATGCAGTGACCTTCTGACTAGACCCTCGACACTTAGGAGCAGAATGACATTTCACACATCACGTAAAGGAGTACAATGGTCACTACAAGGCAGCTCTGAGTATTTATATGGCTGTTCTAACTGAAGTGAGATTACTAAAAATATAATTTACCAATCTGGATGAGCAAAACCGCCCTATTATAAGTGAAATGCAATTTAGGGATGGAGTCTGATTCTAAGGTATAAAGGTGCTGGACAGTCACTGAGACAGGAAAGGAGGGAGGTTTAGAAAGTCTCAGAGAGTCTTTTGAAGTCAAATGTTATATTTGGAAGTACAGATAGAAAGCTTCTTGCTTCTATAGGAAATGGTACATTGTCTGGAATGGGGATGCAGGAATCAAAAGGCATTGATTTCTATTGCCAGCTCGGCTGGTGACTGCTTCTGTAGTCAGAGGCAATTTCCTTAGCCTATTTGTGACTAAATCTCGGCATCTATAAAATGAGGTTAGTAATCTTTTTCTGCTTGAGAACAGGGAGTATTATTATTAGGACTTTTGTTCATGTTATTAATGTTTGCGATGGCTTCAGGGATTTTCAAATAAAAAGCATTATGGAAGTCCTAATGTACCATTAATACTATTTCCTTGTATTCAAAAAGCGTACTACGGAAGCTGATGAGTTAACATTTACAACATTTTCTTTTTTCTCTATTTTCTTTTTTTTGTTGTTGTTTCTTTCTTTTTAAAGAAGTAGCTGGAATAAGCAGTATTATTAAATGCATGGATTTTGCCCTGAAATAACATTTAGAAAGCCTACAAGGGCTAGCTTGTGATCAACCTTATATTATGCAAATACTAATTTTGGAGCAGCTAGCAAAAGATCTTATTCTCTAAACTCAGGGCTCTATTTCACTCATATAACTTAGATAAATTACTAATCATGATTTGTTCAAAACTTAGAATGCTCTTGTTATTTGTAAATCATAATCCTTTCTTTGGCTGTGGAGTTCTTAAAACATGTCTGATAGATCATCATCCAGTTTTCTAACTGACTGTAACATGGCGACACCCTTCAAGCCTTGGGACTTTGCAGAGCTTGCTTAATGTTTAGTGTCTTATAGATGCTGGGTGCACTCTGATGGCACCTGGCTTTCGGTGGCTATTAAAGTGTGCATTACAGACATAGGACTCCACTGATTTTTACCTACAGAACCCATTTCTAGAGCTCTCTATTGTAACATTATCATTAAGGTTACCGGCCCTAGGCTGCAGACAACATAATTAAATCCTATTGCAATTACTCTTTTAAGGAAATCTTCTGCTTCTTGGCACTAAAGATGCACAGGGCTTTGCAGGTGGCAATAGGAAGAGGGACAGTGCTAAGCCAAAAGGTTTGGAAAGCTCTATGCTGCAGAGAGAAAATGGATCCCTGAAGCAGGGCATTATTGGGCTCTCTGGGGGATACATTTGCTTTTGAGATTTATTTTATGATACTAAAGAGGGTTTTATTCTTGTTTTGTTTTTCTCCCTGGAGGAGTGAAGGAGAGGGGCCTAAACAAGAGGAAGTCTTGCCAAAGAGAGACACAGAAAAAGGCCCGAGGGGGACTGGGAAAATGACGCAGTGTTTTAAGATTAAAGAAGAGACAGTCTAGCCAATAAAATCATGCCTGCTGTCTCATGTACAGTGGTGACGTCCCTTGCATCTGCATTTAACGAAATGTGAATTATGATTCACTGTCCCCTAGCTTTGGTGGTAGAGAAGGATTCGGCAATCACCACCTAGTAACAACATCTGTACCACAGCGGACAACAGGGCAAAGAAGCCCATTTAAAAAAAAAACAATAGTCTAACCTGACCTAGTTAGTCTCTTGATGTAAGTAAGCATCCAGACCCCAGACAAACAGTTTGATCCTAGTGAGGACCACATGTATCCTTGCACATGGTATCATGTGCACAGGACTGTGCGCGGTAGCGCAGAATGCTGGGTAAAACCCCCCCATACCTAGAAAACTGTAAAATTTACTCCCTGCCTCTAGGGCTTATTAGGGTCTTTTTCTTCTGGAGAATGCATTTCCCTATTTATGTTCTGTGTTTATCTCCTCATCCCTGTAAGGGTTTTCAAGGATTGAACTAGTTGGTACTGAGGAAACACCCCAAACCACACAAGTGCTCTTGAAAGTGCCATCCTATATATGGTATGCTGCACTGTTAAAGTGCTCCTCAAAGTTGCCAAGCACATGGATATTTAAGCGAAGAAGTGCAAAGTTAGGTTTATACATTTTCCCCTATGGTCCTTTATGAACAGCCAGTTGTGAAGAAACCCAGCAAAAGTAAATAGAACATATGCATATGAAACTATAAAATTCTCTAGAACAGAAGATGTTTAACATAGTAGTAACAGCCAGTAAGTATTAGACAGACTTGAGCTAGGCGAAGTGTGTCATGTGTCAAGTGCACCAGTTCACTGAGCCCTTACAGTGTTTCCCTGAGTATTAGCTTGGGTTTACTAAGAGAAAATAATCACAGAGGGATGAAACACACTGCTTCATCATAAGGAGCTGGGATTATCCTGAGTTCATGCCTCCTACTTAGCTCCCATAATGTGTGCATGTGTGTGTGTGTGTGTAAATACACATTTAGTTTATAATTACACATATACAGTTTAGTTCAATTCACAATTCTTATTCTTTTTAAAACAAACTTTATTCTTGTCCATACATCTTGCATACACGTCAGTTACAGATGCAAAGTTCTAGGCCCTATTTTGATATAACCATATCTTGTGTACATTCGTGTGTACATAGGACTATAATAATTGGCTGTCTTCTTGGGACACACTATGTTTGCTGTCTCCTCTCCTAAGGCACCTGTTTGTCCCAGGTGTGGGCTGTAAAGAGTCGCACTACCTACAGAGAACTTAAAAACAGTAATAAAAGCCAATTGATGTCCAGGTTTTCTTTTCTTGACATCAAGCAATTCTAAATTATGTTAGTAACGATGGCCTGACCCTCGCCAGGTAGTCTTTGTCTTCTTCCATCATACCCACTTTAGGAAGCTACTGCAGGTTACACAGTAGTAAGTTCGAGTCACACAGTAGGAAAGTAAAGTGTGATCAAAGAAACCACATACTAATAGTTCATGCTATCAGTCACCCATCTGGTCTGCATATTTCATTGCAGAAGAGAAACTAAAGCTCTTATGTAAACAAACACTCAGAGACAAAGACAATAACTGTCTGCAAATCTCCACTGTTGTTCAATCCGCCCCTCATCCTACAAGGAATTGGAGACAGGCATATGCTTCCTTCTGTTCAATTGTTTGGCAGGACAGTGTGTGGTTCTTTGATGATGAGAGGAGAGAGTAGATGCGGTAGTTAAGGATAAACCTTTTCCCATTTAGCTGTTCCATTCTTCTCTTCTCCCCAAGGAAGTATATGGAAAGGAATAAGAATTCAGAACAGTGTGACTAAATCACACTTGTTAAAGTTAGAAAAGCCCCGAATAGGTCAATTTTACTGACTTCACAGAGCGAAACAGCACAGGGACCTTTTCATGAAGAGCAAAAGGCACGGCACCACCCACCTGCGTTTACAATTACTGTTTACTCTCCTGCCTACCGCTATTATTGTCATCAAACTTTGTTGATAAGGTCATCGCATGTCAAAACTACAAAGATGGGAGCTCTCCTTTAGGCTGTCTTTCAAAAGGCTCCTGCAGTCTTTCTAGGTCCCATCCTTGACTGTCCACCAGCCTGCCAACTGTTTCTAGCATCTCTGTCACCACCAATATAATCTGGAGGATTTTGCCTGCATTTTATTTCCAATTTCCTGTCTTCTTTCCCTCAGGAACATTTCACCTTTTGTATCCCACTCAACACCTGCCACGTGAAAACCCATTGATGGGAAGTAAATCAGGTAAGCCAATTTCTGAAGACAGGATGAATAGCTACTTTTGCTAAAGCAAAGATATATTTGTTTTGTATGCAGACTAAAAACCAAGAATCAGAGTTTGGAATGTTTAGTATAGATGTAACTCTAAAGTGAAGTACATATTACGTGAACATAGAGTAAAAGATTAGTCTGTTGTCTACTAGAAATGGTATTAAAATAAGTATACATTAATATAAAACATATACCATATGCACTGTTAGCCATTGTATTTTTTTTCTTTTGTGAACTTTCTATTCAGATTTGTAGTTCATGTTTTAATATATTTCTTAATTTTTAACTAAAAGATAATTATGTCATTTACCCTTTCCTTTCAGTCTCCCACCTCTTCCTTGTACTCTGCCTTGCTCCCTCTCACATTCATGAATTTATCTTTTCATATATGCATCAATGCACGGATATATAAATACAACCTCCCCAGCCTGTGCACTTTTGCTTGTGTATATGACTTCAGAATTAGATAATTAATTAGATAATTAGTTGGAATTAGATACCCAGTTGGGGGATCATCCTTGGGGATTGTCATTTTTAAGAATGAAAGAAAGGTGAGGCAAGGTGTTTGACTCCAGGTGAGTCTACTGTGATACTGTGTTTCTACAAAGTCTGGGAACTCTTAAGTATTTACTATAAAAGGATTAAAAATAACTCAGAAACTTCAGCTTCAGGCTCTTCCTCTGAATCCTGTATAATAGTAGAAAATGGTAGAAAGGAGCCAGAGAAGTATCTCTGAGGGAGACTGCAGTCCTACCATGTGCAAGGTTCTTGGTTTGATCCTCCAACATCACAAAATAAACAGGAATAACAAAAATAAATGTGAAAGGAATGGGTCAAAAGGACCACAAGCAGCCGAGTATACAGATCCCTCTTGTCTGACCAAGTTATAGAAAAGGACTGATTGTGTTCCCTCAGATCTTATTAACTATTAGAATACAAAGAAAGAACACTCAATTATACCACATATCTCAAGTGCTGTGATCTTAAAACACAACTTAAGATGTATTTGTTAACCACTGCTTGGAACAATAGGTTGGCTAGTTTGGTGGTGTCTCTAATTCTAGGCCTTCAACCTTTCTTTTATTTTTCCGGTTGTTGTGTTTGATAAACCCTCATCATAATAACCTCTCACAGAGACAAACTCTGAGAGGAAAACTGGTCCTGTCATTTTACTGCCCATAGACTCTATTTCTTTCCATAGCCATTGACATTTTGGCTCTAGTTTTTATCTGCTTTAGTTAGTTTTGTTCATGTGAGACTTATGCCTTTGTTTCTTTTTGCTTTTCTTGTCTGCTTTTTTATCTCTTAAGGATGCTTTTTTTTTACATAGTCTACTGTAATTTCATTGATTTGTAGGTATTTTAGAAGAGTGAACATATAGCTAAGTTCAGATCACATAGTCCTGACTGCCTGAAATACAGTGAGGGATCTTTAAAAGCATTTGTACGGGGACAAGAAGTGAGGAAAGATGCTTCTATAACTTAATGTAACTATGGACTAGAAGACTTACAGCCAGGGATCCATAACACTGGAGAAATTAGCAAGCTCCCTCTTATGGCCTGGGCCTCAAATCAGACCAGTTATTGGTCAGACACTGCCACCAGCTCCCAAGCACATCTTGTAGGCAGGACAGATTGGACAGATTGTAGGATGAAGGTTTTGTGGCTGGGTCGGTGTCCCAGTCCCACTACTGGAAACCTTGCCTGGTTACAGAAAATGGCTAGGTCAGGCTCTGTATTTTCCATTACTATGAGTCTTTGCTAGATTCACTTTCATAAAATCCTGGAAGTTTCTAGTGCCCTAGGCTTCCATATGGCTGTCAAATAGCCTACAATTCCAATCGTCTCTATCCAGACTCTCTCCCTCCATCACACCCCAAGGAAATCCCTCTTGTTCCTATTCCCACCAGCCTTTAGTCCAGCTATAAAATCTATTCTAGTTCCCTTTCCCAGGGAGATCCACACATCTCTCATAGAACTCTCCTTGTTACTTAGCCTTTCTGGGTCTGTGGATTGTAGTAGCATGACTATCCTTTAATTAATAGCTAATATATACTTGTAAGTGACTGGATACCATGTTTGTCTTCCTGAGTTTGGGTTATGTCACTCAGGCTTTTTTTTCTAGTTCCATCCATTTGCCTGCAAATTTTATGATGTCATTTTTAAGAGGAGATGAATAATACCATATTGTGTAAATCACCACAATTTCTTTATCCATTCTTCTATTTAGGGACATCTAGGTTGTTTCTACTTTCAGGTTATTATGAATAAAACCACTATGAACATAGTTGAGCAGGTGTCTTTGTGGTATAATAAAGTGTCCTTTGGGTATATGCCCAAGAGTGGTATAACTGGGTCTTGAAGTAGACTGTTTTCCTGTTTTCTGAGGAACCTCCACATTGATTTCTAGTAGGTTGTACAAGTTTACACTCTCACCAGTAATGGAGGAGTGTTCCCTTGCTCCATATCCTCAGCAGCATGACTCTCACACATGCTATTTTTCTCAGCCATTCTGGAAGATTAAGATGGAGTCTCAAAGGAGTTGTGACTTGCATTTCCCTGATAGCCAAGGATGTTGAACATTTCTTAAAGTGTTTCTCAGCCATTTGAGGTTCATCTTTTGAGCATTCTCTGTTTAGATCTGTACCTCCATTTTCTAATTGGATTATTTGGCTTGTTGAAGTCTACATTCTTGAGTTCTTTATATATTTTTAATATACGACATCTGTCAGACATGGAGTTGGTGAAAATATTGTCCCATTCTGTAGGTTGTGACTTTGTCCTATTGAGAATATTCTTTGCCTTACAGAAGCGTTTTAGTCTCATTATGTCCCAGTTATTAATTGTTGATCTTAGTACCTGCTCTATTTATGTTCTGTTCAGGAAGTTGTCTCCTATGCCAATGCATTCAAGGCTATTCTCCACTTTCTCATTGATCAGGTTCAAGTATATTTGGTTCTATGTTGAGGTGTTTGATCCACTTGTATTTGAGTGTTGTCCAGGGTAATAAGTATGGATCTATTTGTATTCTTCTACATGGCAACATCCAGTTAGAACAGCACCATTTCCCGAAGATGCTTTCTTTTTTTTTTCATTGTGTTTTTCTGACTTCTTTATCAAAAACCAGGTTGTTTACAGATGTATGAAATAACATCTAGATCTTCAATTCAATTTCATTGATCAACATGTCAGTTTTAAGCAAATACCATGTTATTTCTATTACTAAGGCTCTGTGGTACAGCTTGAAATCAGGAAGGGTGATATCTCAGGAAGTTCTTTTAGTGTTCAGGATTGTTTTAGTGTTCTGGATTGCCAGGAGCCATCTAAGAGTGGCTAAGACTAGCAGATGACTTTTCTGAGATGGCCACTGTTTTGCATAGACTTTGATGGATGAGCTTTGGAGGCAGGCCCTAAGAGAGTAACTTCAGGTTTGATTCCTGCTGCTGATATGCTTTCCTGTCATTATTAAATTAGCATAACAATCCCTGGATATTAGTCCTTCCCTATTAGGTAGATTTTTCTGTACATCAACAAAGGTGCACTGTCTGGTAGTGATACCATATAGAAAAATAGATAATTTCTTAATTCCTAATGATAATTCTATAAGAATTCCTAAATTTGTACTAGCAATTATTGAATTCTTTATAATAAGGACATCAATTAGAGCCCTCTGTGATATGAAAACTGCAGTTAGAACCCTGCCAGTCTTCAAGTTAATTGCTCTGAGATAGAAAGCAGGCATTGATACAGATTTACAATTTAGGAATACATTCCTTTAGGCCATAAAACCATTAACTAAGGCTCATCAAAGGAATGGAAGGATATATTGTAGATACAAGGACAGAAGATAAAATACTGACTTGGTTTATCTATACAAAACTTCAATGCTGTAAGAAATATAGTTTTAGACTCGCAATGAAACTGTGGAGATATTGACAGATACTTAAGGTCTAGTTACGTAACCAGTCTTAATAGAAGCACATGTAAGCATCTCTGTTGGAACCTCTTGTTCAATTTATGATTCAAATTTATGTTTAAATTTGTTGTGAATTTTTGGAATACCATGTGATATATTCTCCTGAAGAGATAAAAACAAAACAAAACAAAACAAAACAACAACAACAAAAAACCCCTAGGAATGATGACATTAAAAAGGCAGGAGAAGCATTGCAGAGATGAGGAGATGAGGAGATGAGGAGAGACAGAGAAGAGAGCAGAATTAAGGCTATAGAAGGAGTATAGTGGAAAAGCAGAGTAGAAGCAAACAGGAGCAGAAGAGACAACAGAACATAGAAAAATATAACAGGGACAAGGAGGGAAGAGAAGGACCTGCAGAGAGAGCAGAAGTCAGCAGACAGGTTTTCTGACATCAGGACAGGGGTTTTTTTTTTTGTTTTTTTTTGTTTTTTGTTTTTTTTTAAATTCATTTAGCAATAAAAGGGTAGAAGCTTTTTCTTTTTCTATGCAATAAAGGTTGAAGCTTAGTCCCCTGTCAGATTTAGGATTGGTAAAAATCCTTTCACAATCTGATGATGGCCTTTTTGTCTTCTTGACAGTGTCTTTTGCCTTACAGAAGCTTTGCAATTTTATAAGGTCCCATTTGTCAATTCTTGATCTTATAGCACAAGCCATTGCTGTTCTGTTTAGGAATATTTCCCGGGTGCCTATAACTTAAAGGCTTTTCCCCACTTTCTCCTCTATAAATTTCAGTGTCTCTGGCTTTATGTGGAGGTCTTTGATCCACTTGATCTTTGTACAAGGAGATAAGAATGAATCAATTAACATTCTGCTACATGATAACTGCCAGTTGTGCCAGCACCATTTGTTGAAAATGCTGTCTTTTTTCCACTGGATGGTTTTAGCTCCCTTGTCAAAGATTAAGTGACCTTAGGTGTGTGGGTTCATTTCTGGGTCTTCAATTCTATTCCATTGGTCTACCAGCCTGTCGCTGACCAGTACCATGTAGTTTTTATTACAATTGCTCTGTAGTACAGCTTGAGGTCAGGGATGGTGATTCCACCAGAGGTTCTTTTATTGTTGAGAATAGTTTTGCTATCCTAGGTTTTTTTGTTATTCCAGATGAATTTGCAGATTGCCCTTTCTAAATCTGTGAAGAACTGAGTTGGATTTTGATGGGGATTGCATTGAATCTGTAGATTGCTTTCAGCAAGATAGCCATTTTTTTCTTTTAAGATAGACATTTTGACTATATTAATCCTGCCAATCCATGAGGATGGGAGATCTTTCCATCTTCTGAGATCTTCTTGGATTTCTTTCTTCAGAGACTTTAAGTTCTTATCATACAGATATTTCAATTCCTTAGTTAGATTCACACCCAGGTATTTTATATTGTTTGTGACTATTGTGAAGGGCGTTGGTTCCCTAATTTCTTTCTCACCCTGTTTATCCTTTGTGTAGAGAAAGGCCATTGATTTGCTTGAGTTAATTTTATATCCAGCTAGTGCACTGAAGCTGTTTATCAGGATTAGGAGTTCTCTGGAGGAATTTTTAGGGTCACTTATATATACTATCATATCATCTGCAAATAGTAATATTTTGACTTCTTCCTTTCCAATTTGTATCTCCTTGACCTCCTTCTGTTGTCAAATTGCTCTGGCTAGGACTTCAAGTACTAAATTGAATGGGTAGGGAGAAAGTGGGCAGCCTTGTCTAGCCCCTGATTTTAGTGGGATTGTTTCAAGTTTCTCTCTATTTAGTTTGATGTTGGCTACTGGTTTGCTGTAGATTGCTTTTATTATGTTTAGGTATGGGCCTTGAATTCCTGATCTTTCCAAGACTTTTATTACGAATGGGTGTTGGATTGTGTCAAGTGCTTTCTCAGCATCTAAGGAGATGATCATGTGGTTTTTGTCTTTGAGTTTGTTTATATAGTAAATTACGTTGATGGATTTCCGTATATTAAACCATCCCTGCATCCCTGGGATGAAGCCTACTTGATCATGATGGATGATCATTTTGATGTGTTCTTGGATTCGGTTTGCAAGGATTTTAATTGAGTATTTTTGCTTAGACATACATGAGAGAAATTGGTCTGAAGTTCTCTTTCTTTGTTGGATCTTTGTGTGGTTTAGGCATCAGATTAATTGTGGATTCATAGAATGAATTGGGTAGAGTACTTTCTGTTTCTATTATGTGGAATAGTTTGAGGAGAGGTGGAATTAGGTCTTCTTTGAAGGTCTGATAGAACTCTGCAGTAAACCCATCTGGTCCTGGGCTTTTTTTGGTTGGGAGACTATTGATGACTGTTTCTATTTCTTTAGAGGAAATGGGACTGGTTAGATCGTTAATCTGATCCTGTTTTAACTTTCATACCTGGTATCTGTCTAGGAAGTTTTCCACTTCATCCAGGTTTTACACTTTTTTTGAGTATATCCTTGTGTAGTAGGATCTGATGATGTTTTGGATTTCCTCAGGTTCAGTTGGGATGTCTCCTTTTTCATTTCTGATTTTGTTAATTAGAATACTATCCCTGTGCCCTCTAGTTAGTCTGGCTTAGGGTTTATCTATCTTGTTGATTTTATCAAAGAACCAGCTCCTGGTTTGGTTGATTCTTTGAATAGTTCTTTTTGTTTCCACTTGGTTGATTTCAGCCCCGGAGTTAGATTATTTCCTGCCTTCTACTCCTCTTGGGTGAATTTGCTTCATTTAGTTCTAGGGCTTCTAGGTGTGCTGTCAGGCTGCTAGAGTATGCTCTCTCTAGTTTCTTTTTGGAGGCACTCAGGGCTATGAGTTTTCCTCTTAGGACTGCCTTCAATGTGTCCCATAAATTTGGTTATGTTGTGGCTTCATTTTCATTAAACTCTAAAAGGTCTTTAATTCCTTTCTTCATTTCTTCTTTGACCAAGGTATCATTGAGTAGAGTGTTGTTCAGTTTCCATGTGAATGCTGGCTTTCTATTATTTATGCTGTTATTGAAGGTCAGCCTTAGTCCCTGGTGATCTGATAGGATGCATGGGATAATTTCAATATTTTTGTATCTGTTGCGGCCTATTTTGGGGCCAATTATATGGTCAATTTTGGAGGAGGTACCATGTGGTGCTGATAAAAAAGTATATCCTTTTGTTTTAGGATAAAATTTTCTGTAGATATCTATTAAATCCATTTGTTTCATAATTTCTGTTAGTGTCTATGTGTCTCTGTTTAGTTTCTGTTTGTAGGATCTGTCCAACAGTGAGAGTCAGGTGATGAAGTCTCCCACTATTATTGTGTGAGTTGCAATGTGTGCTTTGAGCTTTACTAAAGTTTCTTTAATGAATGTGGCTGCTCTTGCATTTGGAGCATATATATTCAGAATTGAGTGTTCATCTTGGTAGATTTTACCTTTGATGAGTATGAAGTGCCCCTCCTTGTCTTTTTTGATAACTTAAGGTTGAAAATCAATTTTATCTGATATTAGAATGGCTACTCCAGCTTGTTTCTTCAGACAATTTGCTTGGAAAATTGTTTTCCAGCCTTTCACTCTGAGGTAGTGTCTGTCTTTTTCCCTGCGGTGGGTTTCCTGTAAGCAGCAAAATGTTGGGTTCTGTTTGTGTAGCCAGTCTGTTAGTCTATGTCTTTTTATTGGGGAATTGAGTCTGTTGATGTTAAGAGAAATTAAAGAAAAGTAATTGTTGCTTCCTGTTATTTTTGTTGTTAAAGTTGGGATACTGTTCTTCTGGCTGTCTTCTTTTAGGTTTGTTGAACAATTACGTTCTTGCTTTTTCTAGAGTGTAGTTTCTGTCCTTGGGTTGGTGTTTTCCCATTATTATCCTTTGAAGGTCTGGATTCGTGGAAAGGTATTGTGTGAATTTGTTTTTGTCATGGAATACTTTGTTTTCTCCATCTATGGTAATTGATAGTTTTGCTTGGTATAGCAGCCTAGGCTGGCATTTGTGTTCTCTTTGGGTCTGTATAACATCTGTCCAGGATCTTCTGGCTTTCAGAGTCTGTAGTGAGAAGTCTGGTATAATTCTAATAGGCCTGCCTTTATATGTTACTTAACCTTTTTCCCTTAATGCTTTTAATATTCTATCTGTATATAGTGCATTTGTTGTTCTGATTATTATGTGTCAGGAGGAATTTCTTTTCTGGTCCAGTCTATATGGAGTTCTGTAGGCTTCTTGTATGTTCATGGGCATCTCTCTCTTTAGGTTTGGGAAGTTTTCTTCTATAATTTTGTTGAAGATATTTGCTGGCCCTTTAATTTGAAAATCTTCATTCTCATCTACCATTATTATCCGTAGGTTTGTTCTTCTCATTGTATCCTGGATTTCCTGGATGTTTTGAGATACAATCTTTTTGCATTTTGCATTTTCTTTGATTGTTGTGCCCATGTTCTCTATGGAGTCTTCTGCACCTGAGATTCTCTCTTCGATCTCTTGTATTTTGTTGCCAATACTCACATCTATGGTTCTTGATTTCTTTCCTAGGGTTCTATCTCCAGAATTGTCTCACTTTGGGTTTTTTTTTTTAATTGTTTCTACGTCCCGTTTTAAGTCTTGGATAGTTTTGTTCAATTCTATCCCCTGTTTCGTCGTGTTTTCTTGTAATTCTTTAAGGGATTTTTGTGTTTCCTCTTTAAGGACTTCTACCTATTTAGCAGTGTTTTCCTGTGATTCTTTAAGTACTTCTCCATCTTTAGCAGTGTTCTCCTGTATTTCTTTAAGTGAGTTATTAGAGTCCTTCTTAAGGTCCTCTACCAGCATCATAAAATATGATTTTGAATCCAAATCTTGCTTTTCGGGAGTGTTGGGGTTTCCAGGACTGGCTGAGGTGGGAGTGCTGGGTTCTGATGTTGGTGAGCAGTCTTGGTTTCTGTTGGTAAGATTCTTACATTTGCCTTTTGCCATTTGTTAATCTCTGGAGTTAGTTGTTATAGGAGTTAGTTGCGGGAGCCTGTTCCTTCTGTGATTCTGTTAGCCTCTGTCGGCTGTCCTGGGAGTCCAGCTCTCTTTTGTGTCTCAGTGGTCAGAATACTCTCTTCAGGCAAGCTCTCCTCTTGCAGGGAAGTTCACGGAGGTCTGGCATTTAGACTTGCCTCCTGGTTGAAGATGAAGGCCGGAAACAGGGCATGTCTCAGAAGATGGGTTGCCTCTTCAGTCTGCGCACTCACCTGCACAGACTTTTGTGGGGGTCACAGCCCTTCCTGGCAGCCACCTCTCCTCTGGCAGGGAAGGTGCCCGGATTTCTGCAGCCAGAAAGTGGGGTCTGTCCCAGAAGCTGTGTTGCTTCTGCAGTCTGCTGCTCACCGTCTGCAGTCTGTGAGCTGATCTGCACAGACTGGTCTCAGAGGGACCCGGGAGACAAGATGGCTCCCTTACCTGTTCTGGGGATCACAGCTCTCCTGGGTGGCCACTTCTCCTCTTTTGGGGAAGGTGCCCGGATGTCTGCAGTCTAAAATGGGGGTCTGTCCCAGAAGCTGTGTTGCTTCTGCAGTCTGCTCGTTCACCCTCCCCTTCCATTTTCTGATATCTTCTTCAATTACCGTCTTCAAAGACTTGAAGTTCTTGTCATACATGTCTTTCACTTACTTGGCTTGAGTTACCCCAAGAAAGTTACCAGAGTGGCCTGGAGTTGACCAGGTAGCCTCCACCTGAGTATAGTGTTGGGCAACAGTGTCCTCAAGATTCTGGTCCCAAAAGTAGATACTTCCCTTTGATATGTCATCATGTTTATTAATTCTTTACTTTGAAATCTGCAGTTGAGTGACGTTAGTGCAAATTTTATTTTTGTCATTGAACTTTTTAAGTCTAAAATTCCCATTTGTTTTTTTTTCTTTATGGAGGCTGCCAATTTATTACATTTTATGCATTTATTTATATATTTATTTATATTATATATGCATGATTTCTTTCGACCATTGAACATTTTTCCTGGTGCTATACCAACGTCTCTACCTGATTATACCAAAATGTAAACCTACTCAAAGGCAGGATCTCTTGACTGTTTTTTCCTGGAGTGTGGGTTGCATTTTTGTTTCTTTCCATGTTCTCCACTTTGGTCAAATACTTTAGATGATACATAATATCAACTCTGAACTCTGATATTTCTAACTGCTTGAGTTAAGAGTTTCTCTCTATTGCATTTTTATTCCTGTTACTTGGTTGAACTTAGACTGTATGACTCTAGCCCTTGCTTTATGAGCCACCACTAATGTTTCATTAAAGCTGTTTTATTAATTTTGGCTTTTGAAATAGTCACCTACATGATTTAGCAATCAACTCATAACTGGTCAAAGATTGTACTAAATACTGTGAGTCTGCAAAATTGACCTTTAACTAATAGAAATGTATGTGACTTAAAGAGGACATTGAAAGTTAAAAGGGATTTCATGACTTTTAAAGCTTTATTTCCTTCTCAGCACTCTTGGGTAACTCTGAGTTACAAGCAGCTCTCAGTACATATCATGGATATATATAAATTTCATTCCTCTACTGGCCTCTCACTTGCAGTAGCTCCTACCATGTGTTTTCTTTGATTGGTGATTTAGTCCCTGGGAGCTCTGGGGGTACTGGATGGTTCATAGTGTTGTTCCTCCTATGGGGTTGCAAACCCCTTCAGCTTCTTGGGTCCTTTCTCTAGCTCCTCCATTGGGGACCCTGTGCTCAATCCACTGGATGGCTGTGAGCATCCACTTCTGTAATTGTCAGGCACTGGTAGAGCCCCTTAGGAGACAGCTATATCAGGTTCCTTCAGCAAGCACTTGTTGGCATTCACAATAGTGTCTGGGTTTGGTGACTGTATATGGGATGGATCCCTGGTGGGGCAGTCCCTGGATGGCCTTTCCTTCAGTTTCTGCTCCACACTTTGTCTCTGTAACTCCTTCCATGGGTATTTTTGATCCCCCTTCTAAGAAGAACCCAAGCATCCACACTGTGGTATTCCTTATTCTTGAGCTTCATGTGGCCTGTGAATTGTATCTTGGGTATTCCACTTTTTGGTGAGTGCATACCATGAAGTTAGGCTCCAGAGAACCAAATAACCCTATTTTAAAAATGGCATACAGAACTAAACAAAGAATTCTCAAATGAGGAATACTGAATGGCTGAGAAACACCTAAAGAAATGTTCAACATCCTTAGTCACAAGGGAAATGAAAATCAAAACAACCCTGAGATTCCACCTCACACCAGTCAAAATAGTCTAGCAAATATAGAAGTAGATGGTCACAGTATTCTATTGGATGAAACACAGGGCCCCCAATGGAGGAGCTAGAGAAAGTACCCAAGGAGCTGAAGGGGTCTGCAACCCTTTAGGAGGAACAACAATATGAACTAACCAGTACCACCAGAGCTCATGTCTTTTGCTGCATATGTAGCAGAAGATGGCCTAGTAGGCCATCATTGGGCGGAGAGGCCCTTGATCTTGTGAAGATTATATGCCCCAGTACAGGGGAATGCCAGGACAAGGAATCAGGAGTGGGTGGGTTGGGGAGCAGGGTTGGGGGAAGGTATAGGGGACTTTCAGGATAGCATTTGAAATGTAAATGAAGAAAATACCTAATTAAAAATTGTCTTTTAAAAAAAAAGATCAAAGTCAGGTGATAAGAGATGCTGGTGAGGATGTGGAGAAAGAGGAACAATTGTCCATTGCTGGTGGGATTACAAACTGCTACAACCACTCTGGAAATCAGTCTGGTGGTTCTTCAGAAAACTGGAAATAGTGTTACCTGAGGACCCAGCTATACCACTCCTGGGCATATACCCAGAAGATGCTCCAACATGTAATAAGGACACATGCTCCACTATGTTCATATCTGCCTTATTGATAATAGCCAGAAGCTGGAAAGAACCCAGATGTCACTCAACAGAGGAATGGATACAGAAAATATGGTACATTTACACAATGGAGTACTACTCAGCTATTAAAAACAATGAATTCGCTCGCATTGCTTGCTCCGGGTTTAGCCTTTAAAGCTGAGCCATCCCTCCAGCCCCCCAAAAAACCAAAACCAAAACAAACAAACAGACAAACAAAAAAAACAATGAATTCATGAAGTTCTTAGGCAAATGGATGGAACTAGAAAATATTATCCTGAGTGAGGTAACCCAATCACAAAAGCAGTCTCTGTTCCACTGTGGCCTCTTTTTCTGTCAGTTTGAGTCATGGAAGAAATTGTGATCTACAATGTCACAGAGAAAAGGTACAGAAAGTGGGGCTGGAATTCTTCCAAGTAAAGAGAGGAAAAGAATCATGCCTATGATGCAAGGTACCATAATGCTGTGACAATCTGGAATCTTTGGTTCTCGGATGGAATACTGATAAAATACAAAAGGTATTGAAACAAAAGTCCAATTTTAGAGACTTTTGAGACAGAAAACAATTTCTGTTAGTATTCAAAGCGAGCCTACATCTTCATCTCATTGTGCTCTTAATTTGGTTCCATGTCTACTTCCAGAAAAGTATCTTTTAAAAACAAACAAACAGCTGACTGAAAGTGCAGCTTGCCTCTCCTTATAGTCGTTTCTCTCAGAGGGTTCTCTGATTGGGCTTTGATTGAAGTGGCATGCTCTATGCTGTAGCGCCACCCCACCACCACCACCCCAAGCCCAGCAGGCCTCTAAACTCTAAACTCTAAAGAGGTTCATCTCATTTCAAATCAGGTAAAGTCAGTCATTCCAGAAAAAAAGAGAAACAAACAAACACCAAAACCAAAAGCAACAAAAAAGCTGCATGATTATTTTCTTCAAAAATTGATCACTTTTTCTGGTTGCAGTAGACAAAAGGACATACAGTTTTAGAATAGAGTATTTTTACTGAGTCCAAAAATTACGGAATAAAAAACTAACCCTAAGAATATGAGCTAAAATCTTAAGTGTTATGACTAATATTATCGATGGTGCTTTAACGAAGGGTGCCATAGCAGATCTGAACTTAGAACAGCTCATCTTAGTCAATGTGCTACTTTACTTTGTGGATCAGCTTCTTTTGGTCTATGGTCTCTGACCCTACAAAATGCCACAGTCTTGGCTAGATGTTGACTTTGATTTGTCTACAGTCACTGCAGGCCCCACCACCCGCTCCCGCCTAGGTAGACTACAGGCACTTCAGGCCCTCCGCCTCAGTAGAATACAGACACTGCAGGCCCTCCATCTCGGTAGACTACAGACACTGCAGAGCCCCCACCTCGCTAGACTACAGACACTGCAGCCCTCCCCCCCCCCCCCCCGTAGACTACAGACACTGCAGGGCCCCCACCTCGCTAGACTATAGACACTGCAGGCCCTCCCTCCACCTCGGTAGACTACAGGCACTGCAGGCCCTCTGCCTCCGTAGACTTGCTTAGTTCTCACTTTTCAGATGGCAAAAGGAAAGCTCTGAGGTGTCCACTTGTTCAACTCTCTGTGGCTGGCAGGTAGGACATTAAAGGATGCATGGTTATCAATAGTCCGCTTTTATGGGACATTAAGGAAAGCACAGTTATCAATAGCCTTTATGAAGGAATATTTGTGGAGGAAATTTTCTTAGAAAGAAGCATAGACTAAGGACTATGATTAACCTCTATAATTTATTAAAAAATGAATTTCTCTAAAGCTATTTTTCTTTCTGAGTCAGATTCATATAAAAAGAATTTTGGTGGAATTAGCTCTGGATCATACGTGGATGGAGACTACTGTATTTTGTTTTCAACTTGCTAAAGTTTGGATTTTCTTCTCTACTTTGTTGCGAACCTCAATTTTATTAACAGATAACTTAACATAAAAGCTTGTCTCTCTTTTGAGCTGCCGACGACTGTCAGCAGCATTTGGTATCCATCATTTAAATTTCTGCCTCAGTCTTCCCATTACTGCTGTCCCTTGTGTGCATCTAAGCACCTTTTCTCCTTACACGATACTTCTCATTGCACTGAAGGTCTGTCTGATACAATATTATATTATACACACACCTACAAAACCTACATTTCCACATAAGATCACAGTTATAGCTAAGAAGGGGTTAAATCTCAGTAGTTTTCCCCTGGGTATACATTTAAGGCTACACCAGTCTAAGAAGGAAACAGTTCAAATAGAATAGAGGATATGAGCAACGGAATCATAAGGTGAGTTGTGGAAATGGAATTCATGAGACATAGGTTATGAATATTCATGGTAACATTAAGAATTTCTTCCAAGGCCAGGCATAATGGCGCATGCCTTTAATCCCAGCACTTGGGAGGCAGAGGCAGGCGAATTTCTGAGTTCGAGGCCAGCCTGGTCTATAGAGTGAGTTCCAGTACAGCCAGGACTACACAGAGAAACCCTGCCTCGAGAAACCAAGAAAAAAAAAAGAATTTCTTCAAAAAATACCCTTCCTAAAGTAGCCTATAGACATTATACACATTGGAAATATGTCTTCTAAAACTCTGCAGAGTGTCCCTATCTCCTCCAGTACTCTTCAACAATGTTGAAGGATTTTATTATTTCATTATTTAATGCTTTTATTGCTTCTTCTTTACTGCAAATTTCTACATTTTTTTCATATTCTTGTTATTAACTATCACTATATCATTCCTAACTGCACCCAAGATGGTATTCCTATTACTATTCAGGGTGTCTGCTTCTTTACAATTTTATTTTTAAATCTCAAATATATTGTTCCCTACAATACATGTAAGGATCATGTTAGTTTAAGCATCAATTTAAAACTTTAGTATGACTCCAATCCCTCTGCCAGATACATCACACATACTTTGTTTCTGCTCTACCAAGCTCTCTTGTTGACATTTGCCTTTCTCCACCCTAGACTGTCCACCCTATTCTACATTTCATCACCAGAGCTCCACTTAAAGTATTCCTCACATGATAACGAATAGAGTCCACATTGTTAAATTCACTGGTCAGTGCTCAGTCCCACCTCTGACCCATCAACAGCATCTAACAGAGTTGGCAACTCTTGTTTCCTCACCGTACTTTCTATGGGTATGACATCTTATTTCCTGGATTTTCTTTGTGTCAGTATTCATTCCTTATCGTCTCCATTGATGGTCATTCTTTCCTAGCCAACTAATACCTGTGCTTTCTAGAGCTCGGTTCTACCACTGACTTTTCATTTCTGTAGACTCTGCTTTGAGATGTCATTCAATCTCTTGACTTTAAATGCTCTGTATATGATTACTCACAATCTTGTAGCACCAAACTAGACCTCTCATCTGAGATCTCGGATCTTACTGACTATTTCAGTTTCTGCTCAGGAACATAATAGATCTTGCAGACTCACTCACTATATCCAAAGCTAAAACGAGCCTGCCAAAAAAGCCGTTCTACTGTAGCCATTTTCATCTCTGACTGCAATTTTGTTATTTTAGGTGTTTATGCCAAAACACCCATCTACATCAGCTTCTGTTTTTGGTCAGTATCCTACATTCAAATGAAAGAAGTTTGCTGTTTAAAAAATAAATAAGTTTCACAGTAATTTGGATCCAACCACTTTCTTCATCTCTGCTTACAGATTGATCCTCAGAAATCTACTTTCATCTCACTTGGATTATTATTGTAATATCTTCTAATTGGGCTGCTTCTACCCTGTTTTCCCCCATTCCGTTCTCATCATAGCAGCCAGACTGTAATTTCTAGAACTTGAGTCATCAACATCTCTTATCATCTCAAAAATCCTCCAATGGCTTCCTAATTTATGCATAATAAAAGGACTTCTCAGAAGCCACTAAGATGCTGTAAGAAGGGATCCCATGACACCTTTAACTTATCTCTGCATTCTCTAGCGCTCATACCACAATAGCCACACTGGCTTATGATCATTCACAAAATGCCAAATTTGTCCATGTCTTTGGTCCCTTGCAATGGCTCTTCTCTGTGTATAAAATGGTCTTCTGGGTATATTTCTAATGTTTCACCTTTCCAAATCTAATTACCTTTCTCAAAAGTCTTATTTTTAGGGACATCCCAGGACTTTAAGATCGCATCGGGCGGTCCACACCGCTCTGCTCCAGCACAGGGCGCAAGGCCTGGGTGCCACGCACACACCCTGGCTTCCAGCGGGACTCTCCCAGCGACCTCAGGACCACTGGTAAGAGGAACACACATCTGCTCCAGTCCAAAATCCTGGGACTTGAGTCTGTAGCCGGGAGATAGACAGGCTGGGAGAGGACCCCTTCCCTTCCAGTCCACACTGCTCAGCTCCAGCGCAGGGCTCAAGGCCTGGGTGCCGCGCACCCTCCCAGATTTCCAGCGGGACTCTCCCAGTGACCTCGGGACTACTGGTGAGCAGCCAAACTCAGCATCTGTTCCGAGACCTGGGACACCAGCAGGAGATAGAGAAAAGCCCAGGACAAGACAGACGCTCACTGCTGGTCTGCACCAACACCAGGTCTCCTTGGGCAGGGATGGCAGGAGGTAAGCGTAAGAACAGAAGCAACAGAATCCAAGGGTACATGGCATCACCAGATCCAAACTCACCCACCACTTCAAGTCCTAGATACAACAGCACACCAGAAAAACAAGACATGGATATAA
>LR749714.1:668358-798358 GCA_902729485.2 Mus minutoides
AAAAAAAAAAAAAAAAAAAAAAAAAAAAAAAAGTCTTATTTTATCAATCACTAAAACCCCTTCTAAGTCCTCATTTTGTATTTACTATGGCTTATGTATTATATACTATTTATGTAATATGATTTACTTATGTGCTATATTTATGAACTGAGAATGCAAGAGTCACCAAATCCAAAGAGATTTCCATCTATTTTTCAGCTGACATATTCCTATCACTAAGAGAAAATTCCAGCCATATCAAGTTGTCAGTAAATATTGTTGAATGAATGGCTTTATGGAAGTAGAGCTTCTGAAAAGTAGCTTCTGAAAGGAAAAAAATATTGTTTCTGTTTTTCTTTAGTAACTCTACTACTGACAGTATGCTTAACCTATAGAGCAGTGGTTTCCAACTTTCTTAATGTAGCCCTTTAATACAGTTCATTATGTTGTGGTGAACTTCAATCATAAAATTATTTCATTGTTACTTCATAACTATAGTTTTGTTACTGTTATGTATCATAAAATAAATATCAGATATGTAGGATATCTGATATGCTACCCTTGTGACTTGGGAGCAACAACACACAGGTTGAGAGCCACTATAATAAAGGAAGGCAACACAGCAGAGAATGACACTCCCTTAGCACACTGCTTGACTTAGTTTTGAAACCCTTTGTATTGTAATTAGGTCCATTTGAGATGTTCTGAACATAACATTGTGGGTGGAAATGAAGTATTGTACTCCGTAGGTTGATCGCCCTTGTGATTTTTTTCTACCCGTTTCCTCTTGATCTACACGGAATTTGGCGGCCAATGAAAAGAGTGATGGTGGGTCTCTGAATCTTGAGGTAGAAGACCCCTAACTTTGTGAACATTGTGCTGGACAAGAAGGTTGATGAGGAGCTGTGCCTTTTGAGTTGAATTTATTGATTACACTAGATTGTTATGCCATCATGTAGTTTTACCAATAGTGTTTGTTCCTAATATTGTTACCTTGAGAAAGTAAGATGAAATCCAGTTATGCAAAATTATGAAAATGGTTCATATTCAGAATCAATGAAACTTGGCAAAGTGAAATTACCATTTTTTTGAAGCAATTCCTTTAACTAAACATGCAATATACTAGCATTCCTCTTTGAACTCAGAAGGTTGGTGTCTTTGGGGCTTGAGATGTGAATCTCTGGCCCCAGTTATGATTCACCTTTCAAAAGCAATGTCAATAGGAAAGCGAGGTGGCTCTTTGTGCTCAGCACCTCCTGGCCGCAGTTCCGCAGTTACGACGCTCAGCACTGAACACTGCTGACTGTGTCAGAGTTGAGTACTGTCATTCTGATGAAGTGGGGAGTGTGTTGCCCTAGTAGGAAGCCTTTTAAATTGAATGACAAGGTTTTTCTTATTTGTTACATCCCCAGGCCATTGTCAAATCATATAATGCCAGCCCAGGAAAGTAATTACAGAACTGTTGTGAGGCTGTTAGCAGCTGCTTTTCATTTTCCCCATTGTGACTGGGAGGTGGTAGGGGAAAATTGGGATGACTAAGAACCCCAACACAAACGCCACCCAATCTTCAGGGCAGTCACAGGCAGCACTTACTTTCAGGTAGAGGGAGAAGTGCAGGCTCCTAAGGAGCCTTAGGCTTAGGTGTGGAATAAAGGACTGCGCAGTAGGGTGTAAGGTTGGGTGGGCTGCATTTATTAAAAGCATTAGAAATATCATTAGAACATAAAATTTTATTTCTAAAAACAAAAACCGTGTGCTGATCTATTAAGAAACGTCTCTCCCTTTTAGACAAACATTTCTTTTTTGGATTCTTTTCTTAGTACTTCTGAAAGAGCCACATTGAGCTTTTGTAGTTTCTCAAAGTTTTGCAGATAAAGTTGGATGATGCATTCAAATTCTCTTTGAAACAGGACTAGGACATACGAATATATGAAAGGGAAGTAAATCATATCTAGTCTCACCAAACTACCTCAATTTGGTCTTTAGATCCTTGTAAACCAGTCAGTGCTTAGTTCAAGACCAACCTATTGGTAAGTTCTCCGGGCATTGCATTTTATACAAAGTAAAACAACACTCTGTGTGTGTGTGTGTGTGTGTGTGTGTGTGTGTGTGTGTGTGTGTGTGTGTGTGTCTGTTGTTTAACACTCTGTGTGTGTGTGTGTGTGTGTGTGTGTGTGTGTGTGTGTGTCTGTTGTTTAAAAGTTAGAAAGACTAAAATAACACAACTGGGTGTTATTTTGCAATCAGTTGACAATCTAATCAGAATAAAACTTGTGATCATCATTATTCATTTTCTGTAAATAAAACTGCTTAACTAACATGTTACCATATTACCCAGTTATTGAACTCAAATATAATTCTCTCTTGCTCTGATCATCATACAATAAATATGTGTGTCCTGTATAGGTACAGATGTCATCTCTTCCCAGATTACGGGCCAAATCTTTTTCACTTGAGAAGTGGAACTCGTTTCTTATGATACAATTTATCTGCAAATGCTGCAAGTGGTGGAAGGCTTGGGATCCAACAACATTCCAAATAAAAATAATTAGAATCTGTGATATAGAGCGAGATTTGAAACCTGTCGGTACACATCACTAAGTAGAAATAAATTATGGCTTGTCAAAAACGACAGATTTCTACAAGGTGCTTCCTTTTCGCTTTGAGTAAGACCTTTTCCCACCCAGCAATTAACTTTATTCCCATTAATATTCAGTACCATTGACAAGGCTGACAGAGTAAATCTGGGTTTTATAAAACTAAAGACAGATTGATGGAGACTCATTACTTTGTCTAATAATTTCACCGTTGTAGGTTAGATCTTAATAAATGAAGAACAGAGCTGTTGACTACAGCGTTGATTTGTTGTACCAGGTAAAGGACTCAGATTTTCTGTGTGTACTTTCTTTTTGTGATTCATAAATTTGTTTTTGGAAATAAACAGTAATTTTGCCTAAAGGGTTGCAGAGGTGACAAAATAATACATTTATACTATACCTTAGTGCTCTTACTACTGGCATGATTTTCTTTAGATATTTCTTCACATTCTATAAATAATAATTATGCTACACAGTTAAATTAAATAAAATGAGTAACTGCACTCCAGCGACCCTTTGATTATAGATTGAGGAAGCCTAAAAGCAAGAATTTGCTTGTGGTGTGGTAGAAAATGTGTAAAGGCTTAACTAACAATCAAACAGATCATAAAAAAAAAAAAAAAAAAAAAAAAAAAAAACTTGGTCTTTCTTTCTGTAGGGTATAAAAAGTTAGAAATAAAATTGAGCAGGTTTCACAAAAGTATGAGATGTGCCAAAGATAATGTTGCTTAGAGATATAACATCTGTTCCTTTTTTGTTTTTGTCATACTTCCTAAAAAATTAAAACAGAAACGTGTGTTTCTCTAGGCCTGAATTCTGTGTGTGAGTGCATGTGTGGTGTGTGTGTGTGTGTGTGTGTGTGTGTGTGTGTGTGTGTGTGTGCATGTGCTCATGCATGTACGTGGGCATGAATGTGTGCACTTAAGAACACTTTGTTTCTCATAAGGACACTTGGGTCAGGTTCAGCACTGCAGTCTCTTCTGGAACTGTAAAAAAAAAAATCTCGCTGTTGGTGAGAAGCATGTGATATTTGTCCATAAAATCATCTTGCATTTTTTTCTGGAAGTTTCTAATTTGTACTTTTCTCTGGCTGTGGCAGGTGTCTTTGCATAGGTGAAATTCTGTCACCACACTTCAAGAGTTCTTTGTCATTAATGTTATATAACTCAAAAGACAAAAATTGCCTGGAGCAATACTAGTGAGCTCTGGGTGTGTTGCTGACAGAGAATTTTGCCACTGTATTTATTTTCTGTGCTGTGACAATGTACTGTTCTGTGGTAGAAACGACATAAATTTAGTCTTCATCAAATTCATAGTTTTGGCATAAGTCTCATTTCATAAGTGAAAATTCATGTAGTGAAAATGGAATCATTTCACACGGGTCTCCTCTAAAGCGCAGCCAGTGCAGCGCTCAGCTCTTTCTTCCTGTTTCTTCCTGTTTTCACCGGGACCCATCTGCAGATGTCTCAGCAGCTCACACCTGAACACCAGAGCAGCTCTGTGCTTACCTAAGCTCTGACTTTGATTTGTAGACACTTTGATTTTCCCCCGTGTACTCCTTTCTCCCACTCCGCAGACCCCGTATCATTATATCCAGTTACCTCTTGTTTGTTGTATTTAGTATGAGCTACATCTGTAATTTTAATTTTATTTAATTCCTTTGCTTTCTCTCTGTTAAAGTCCCTTCAAATTGTAGTGCTAATATTTTCTTGAGGTAATTATCTTACTTTCCTTGTGATTATTTCATTTTTAATCTAGTTATGAATTTCCTTCTGCTCTTCATCAAAGAGGCCTTCTTAGAGAAGTTAGCCATTATTTGAAATGCTGATTATTTTTTATCAGTTGGAAGTGTATTGAGAAGCACTGTGGGAGGATACTCATGTGCTTCATCTGATCTCACCCTTCAGGAACAGCTCACTGTGACAGAATCACGCTCGCTGTACGCGCCATCATGCTAGCTAGTATTTTTGCCAGCTTGATACAAGCTAGAGTAAGCTGGGAAGAGGGAGCAGCAATTGAAAAACGGCCTCCTGACCGGTCAGCAAAACTCAGGGGCATGCTTTTAAATTAATGATTATGGTAGGAGAGCCCAACCCACTGTGAGTAGCTCCACCCCTGAGCAGTCATCCTGGGCTTTATAAGAAAGAAAACTGAGCAAGTCATGGAAAGCAAGCCAATAAAGCAGAAATCTCTGCTTCAGTTTCTGCCTCCAGGCTCTTGCTTTGAGTCTTTGCACTGACTTCCCTTTGTGGTGAACTGTGATACAGATACATGAACCAAATGAATCCTTTCCTCCTTTGATGATTCTTTCCGTACTATTCAATCATCTCAATAGACAGCAAACAAGGACAGGTACTCTCTGATCCATGTTTGCAGATGCTAATCCACTTGCCTGATACACCTTATTTTATTAAAAATGTATGCTTTATGATTCAGGAGTTGAAAACAATGGTTAAACGATTCCCGACACTAGAGAGATAGCTCATTACTGCAGAAGCAGGCAGAACTCTGTGAATTCAACGACAGCCTGGTCAATATAACAAATTTCAGGAAAGCCAGAGCTACATAGAGAGACACCAGTCAAAAAACAAAACAAAACAAAACAAAACAAAACAAAACACACACACACACACACACACACACACACACAAACAACAGCAACAACAAAACAAATAAAAAGATATTTGTATAGTGATTTTTTATCACATTCACCCTTCACCCCCCAATACCTCCCAGATCCAATTCTCATTCATAACTACCCAACTATGTGCATCATCATCACCACCACCACCATCATCATCATCATTACCATTCCCCAGAAAGTCCAATTTTCCCTGCCTACATATTTTTGGATGTATAGCTTTCCACAGGAATGTTATCAACTTGTTCCTAAAGAAAGCTGACTCTCCTCTTTGCAGCTTTCAATGTCAATAGCTTCTCTGCCTAGGGATGGGAGGTTGTGTCTCCCTCTCCCCTGCCCCACCTCCATGCTGGAGTCTTGTCTGGCTTGAGCTTGCATGGGTCTTGTGCTTGCTGTCACAAATGCTATAAGCCTGTAAATGCAGCTACCCAGCTATATCTAAAAGACAGTATTTCCTGTACTCATCCTTAGCCTGAAGGTCTTACATGCTTTCTTCTCTCTCTTTTGCAATGGTTTATGGACCTTAAAAGAAGAGGGTGTGATATAGGTGTTCCATTTAAGGAGGAACAGTCATCCCCCTCTTAATCTCTGCACTTGACTGTTTTTTGGGGTCTCTGTGTTAACCCTCATTTATTGCAAATTAAAATCTCTCTGATGAGAGTAGAGATATATTAATATAGGAATATAGCAGTAAAGTATTAGGAAGCCATATACTGTTATGTGCATTTAGCAGAATAATTGTAACAGGCTGTCCCTAGAGCATATGATCCATCTAGCCCCAAGTTCTTGGCCTAATAATGTGCCAAGTATGGGTTTCATTTTGTGGAGTAGGTTAATACAAACATAAGGTTGTCGGCTACTCCCATGATGTTTCTACCTCTAATGAAGCAGTGAACATAGTCCTGCCAGATCTGCCAGTACTGTAGCTTGTAGTGTTCATAACTGGGTGAAACTAATAATTACTTTTATCCTCTGGTAGTGTGCATAGCATTTTTCAGCTCTATGAAAGCTAACCAGGAGATCCAAAGTCTCTTAATTCTATGCCAAGAGGCTGGGTTATATCTCAGTGATAAAGTACTTGCCTAATATGCATAGGACCCTTAATTTTATTTTCCACTACTAAATAAATGGATAAGTTCCATTAGTATTCATATATATATATATATATATATATATATATATATATATATATATTCCAAGTGCTATAAGAAAAGTAAAAAGAAACTCAAGAACTTGAATTAAGGTGATATGTATCATTCAAGGGCTCACACAATCATTCTGAGAAAAAAAAAAGAATCAACTGTTCATTTGAAGGATAGTAAATATGCCAAAATAATGAATAGGACAGTGTATGTATAGGGAATTGCCTAAACAAAAGTGTGAAGACTTAAAGTCAAGTGATCTACAAACCAGGAGCAAAGCCTGTGTACAAGCCATTAAGAGATGACACCAAGGAAGAACACTATCTTGAAACAGACAAGCAACCAGTACTTAATTCAGTGGATAAATCTGCACCTAGTGTGAGATGTGTTTGTAGTTGTTATATGCCATTGATTGTAATGTTATGTGGTCACACCAGTGTGCCAGGGGCTACCCTGAATTCCATGGACAAACTTTGGACAAGAAACAGAAGGAGAAAACAACAATTAAAGATATTGTTGAAACTTAGGGCTTGAGAGATCTCAATGAATGGGTAAAAGCATTGGCTACTCTTCCAGAAAAATCAGGTTCAATTCCCAGCACTCATATGGCAGCTCACACTTGTCTTTAATTTCAGTTCCAGGGGATCTGATGCTCTCTGGACTTTACAAACACCAGGTATGCACATTGTACACAGACATACATTCATACATTCAAACACCCCTACATATAAAACTAAATGAAAAAAAAATTATTGAAACTCAAGGGATTTGAAACCAATCAACTGAAACTTCAGAATAATATTAGAGAGACTGGTTTTGTATCTATTCAAAAAACAGAGTTTAAAGTGTCCTGTTACTGATGTTAAAACAAACTCAAACAAGATAGGGTTAGGGTAACTGAAATTTGCTATGTAAGAGAAAAAAATTTAAAAAACAACAACAAAACAAAAACAACAACAACAACAAACCAACAAGGAGAAGAGTATCTTTATTGCTGATTAACTGAGACCTCAGAGGCCTCTCTGGACTCCAAGGTGGGAGAGATTGGAGACTTGCATAGAGCAGAAGAACACATGTGGACTCTGATCATTGCTATTATCTGATACTAAGTAGTAAAAACGGAGGCTTGACTACTCTGTGATGCAGACCACTCTGACACTGGAATTAGCAAAAATTAATTAGTATCAAGATAAAAAGCAATCTGGCAGGGCTATCCTAGAAAATCAGATGACACAGACTTACATCTAATGACTACATTTGGATTTAAAGAGCACTAAGATCAGAAGCATTTTACTACAAGAAATTCAGGAAGATGCGAGTCAAAATTAAAGTGGTCACTAAATAAAAATGTCTTAACAAATTAGACTTATTTGTCTATAATAAAAAAAGAGAAGTAATCTTAATTGAAATACAGATAACATGCCAAGACAAATTATAGACTTTAGAAATAAATGAAGTATGATATTAGCAAATGAGCTAGGCCTTATTTATAAGAGCAATGTCAAAATAATTCTCAATGTTATGATGGGAAAGTGACAAAGTAGTTCTGAAAACATATCTCCTGCCTTGAAATTCCTCTACACACTGTGGCTCACAACCAGTTTCTGGCTCTTTCAAAAACCTAGGAACCACATTGCAAAAGTACAAGAAATTGCAGTTGCACAATGGAAGAAACAGGATCTAGGAAAAAGTAGGAAAAACAGATAGCCCAGACATAAATCAATTATTTGCACATGTATATAAAAGAGTTTTGTTTTCATTGCTAGTCAGAAAGACAATTAAATAACAGTGAGATTAAAACAAAATAGTCTTTACTAAGATGTCTGCATCTTTCATCCATTAATTTAATGGAACTTAATTCCAACTCTATGAAAAAGAATTTCAAGTTTCCTTTATACCATAGTTGCCTGTAGCAGCTATAAGAGCTGAGCAATACTGATGTTTCATGTTGGTGATTCAATATTCATTGTGTCATTGTCTTACTGTGCATATTTCATAAATGTTGGAGAATATTCAGGAAACCCCATGCCCTAGTCTGTTCAATTTAATACTCTTCATTACTAACACCTTAATATCTGTAAGTATGGAAAAAGCAACTTTGTTGTGATATGTGAAACTATTTTCCAAACTCTCCAATAATTGTAAATGTTTTCCCTTGCCTGACCATTGATGGGGTATTTGAAAGTCTTGCTCTGCAAGCCTCACTGTTCAAAGCTAACACATATGACAGGACACCTGTTATTACTGTCTCCCTCATACACTACTTTTTAGTTGCTGTTTTATTGATGTGAGGGGGCACCGTGACCAAAGCAACTCTAATAAAAGAAACTCTTTATCTGGGAGCTTACTAACATGGCAGGAAGCAGACAGGAATGGCCTGGAGTAGCTGAGAGACTTACATTCTTATCCTCAGTGCAACAGGTATACAGAGATACTGGGCCAGGCATGGTTTTGGAAACCCACTCAAGCCCACTGCCAGTGACACCTCTTCCAACAGAGCCACATCTTCTAACCCTTCCCAAACAATTCAACTAACTAGTGACTCATCATTCAAATATATGAGTATATGGGTTCTCATTTAACCACCATATCCTAATACCAAACTCCTTCTGAAACTCCAATAAAACTAAAGCAATCCCACAACATAAAGCTTCTCTCAGTAAGGAATTAATGGTTTTAATAACAACCCAATGTAAGAGGAAACTTTCAAGAAAGGGCTAAAACACTTTAATAAAGCACATGGTTGCCTTTGGTTGCTCATCCCCACCAAAACTCATACTGAAATTTAGCAGCCATTGTAATGGAATAAAGAGGAAGCTTTAAGAGGTCTACTAATCTGTGACTGTAATGGGAGAGGAAGCCTTAAAGATTTTTTCAAGTGCCTTCTCTTGATGAGTAATATCTGAATTCCTTAAGTCCACATCAATCCACCCATCAACTCCTCAATTCCTCTTTCTCTACCATTCTCCTGGAAGAGAATACTTCACATCTGTGAATTACTCTTTCCCTCTCTAAGGCATTTATTTCTCTCTTTTAACCTTGTATGCAAATAAAAGCTATGCTCTTTTTGATGCTATGAGAGCTCCACATTCATAAATAAGATGATACCACAATTGTATGTTTGCTTTCTCCTGAACCACTCCCCCTTTCTCTTTCAACATGCTATCTCCTCCTGAGTTGTGATATTTCAGTAAGACTTTCTCAAGATGTTGGCAATTTAATGAGACTTCTCAGCTTCTAAAAATATCACTCAGTATAGTTCTGGCTAACATAAATTCTCTAATTGCCAGCATTTCTGTTCTAAGACAGAGCAGTAGTACCAGAGTAGAGCTACAAGAACTACCTGAATGGCTTTAGAACATGGTAATAGGGCGAGGTAGACTTCTATCAGCAAGGCAGTAATGGCAATGGTGGTGAGGTCTGAGAAGGAAAAGTACCATAGATACACAGATAATGCTCTAAAATAGACAACATCTTGATCATAAAACAAGTGTTTATAAAGTTTTTTAAAAGGTGGAAATCACGAGCTCTGGGGGTTCTGGTTAGTTCATATTGTTGTTCTTCTTCTAGGGTTGCAGATCCCTTCAGCTCCTGGGGTACTTTCTCTAACTTCTCCGTTGGGAGCCCTGTGTTCCATCATTTGGATGACTGTGAGCATCCACTTCTGTATTTGTCAGGCACTGGCATAGCTTCATACGAGACAGTTATATCAGGGTCCCTTCAGCAAATGCTTGCTGTCCTATGCAATAGTGTCTGGGTTTGGTAACTGACTATGGGATGGATCCCCAGGTAGGGTAGTCTCTGGATAGTCCATCCTTTCGTCTTAGCTCCAAACGTTGTCTCTGTAACTCCTTTCATGGGTATTTTGTTACCTATTCTAAAGAGGAATGAGGTATCTACATGATGAAGATGGCCTAGTCAGCCATCATTGGGAAGAGAGGGCCCTTGATATTGCAAACTTTATATGTCCCAATACAGGGGAATGCCAGGACCAAGAAGTGGGAGTGGGTGGGTAGGGGAGCAGGGCAAGAGGAGGGTATAGGGAACTTTTGGGATAGCATTGGAAATGTAAATTAAGAAAATATCTAATAAAAATCACAAAAGAAAAAAATAATTAATTTAAAAAGTAAAAAAAAAAAAAAAAAAGAGGTGGAAATAACTCCTTATAGACGAACTGATCACAATGCAACAAAACTTAAAATTGACAGCAAAGAAATCTCTAGGAAATATATACAAACTCATGGAGACTAAACATCTCATTACTGAATGATTAGTGGGTCAAAGAAGAAATCAAGAAAGGCATTAAAAGATTCCTGGAACTAAATAGAAGCAAGAAAACAACATAGCAAAACCTCTGAAATATATTGAAAGCAGCCCAACAATGGAAATTTATAGTCCTAAGTCCATATAGTAAAAGAGAGAGAGAGAGAGAGAGAGAGAGAGAGAGAGAGAGAGAGAAGGAGAAGGAGAGAGACTATAATTCAGTGATTTAATGATGTAACTCAAAAATTTGGAAAAGCAGGAATATCCTCAATTGAAAATGATCAATCCAATCCCAGATGACAGCAATAAATAATAAAAATCATTAAAATAGAAACAAAGAAAACAGTATAAAGAATCAACAAATTGATGCTTTGAGAAGATAAAAAAGATTATTAAACCCTTGGCCCAACTAACCAATAACAGAAAAAAAACTCAAATCAAAATAATCAGAGGTGAACAAGGAACCATTACAATGGACACTAGAGAAATTCAGAATATTATAAAGGAATACTTCAAAAACCTATACTCCATTAAGCTGCCAAACCTAAAAGAATTTGGTAAATTTCTCAATTCAGCCAATCCATCAAAAATAACTTAGAACTTATCAACCCAAACAGAACCATAACAAATGAGAAAATCAAAATGGTAATAAAAATCTTTCCAGCTAGAAAAATTCCTAGGACCAGATGGGTTCACAAAGGAATTCTATAGCCAATTCTTCTTAAACAAACAGAAAGAACAAAAGGAAGAAAGGAAGGAAGGAAGGAAGGAAGGAAGGAAGGAAGGAAGGAAGGAAGGAAGGAAGGAAGGAGGGAGGGAGGGAGGGAGGGAGGGAGGGAGGGAGAGAAAGAAGTCAGAAAACTGTAGTTCGATATCTCTGATGAGTATATACTCAAAAATGCTCAATAAACTACTTGTAAACACAATACAGGCATGCATCAAAAAGATTATCCACCACAAACAAGTTGTCTTTACTCATGAAATATTGGGATAGTACAACATTATATAAATCAGCAAAAGTAATAAACTATAGTAAATAGACTTAAATTAAAAAATCAAATGACTATCTCAATAGACTAAGAGAAAAATCCTTTGAAAAAAATCCCAACATCCCCTCTTGGTAAGCATCCGAGGAAATGTCAGACTAGAGAGAACATTTTTTTTTAATTTTTTTATTAGATATTTTCTTCATTTAAATTTCAAATGCTATCCCAAAAGTCCCCTATACCCTCCCCCGCCCTCTTCCCCTACCTACTCACTCCCACTTCTTGGCCCTGGCATTCCCCTGTACTGGGGCATATAAAGTTTGCAAGACCAAGGGCCTCTCTTCCCAATGATGGCCAACTAGAGATAATAAAAGCTGTGTGTGTGAAATCCATAGCCAATACTACCCTAAATGGAGAAAAGGTTGACAATGCCTTGCTTAAATCAGGAGTGAGACAAGGATGTCCACTATCTTCAGTCCTTTCCTAATTCTGATTAAAGTACTGGGTCAATAAATAAAGCTAGAGAAGGAAATTAGGACACGAAAGGGATACAAATGGGAAAGAAGAAGTCAAACTATCCATATTTGCAGATGACAGAATTCTAATCACCAGAGAGACCAAAATTCTACTAGAAAACTTCTAGAAGCAATATATAAATCTGGCAATGTGGCAGGACACAGAACTAACTTTTGCAAATTAATAGCTTAATTTATATATGAACAACAAATATACAAAATGATCATGGGAGCACTGCCATTTACAATAGTTTTAAAGAAGTAAATAATCCTGACCAAGGAAGTGAAAGGCATCTTTAATGATAAACCTCTAAAGACATAATCTCAAAAATTAACCTGTGATTTACATCAAGGAAACAGCTTGAATTTTCGGAAGTATATTGTTAAATTTGTAGCTCAGTTTTGAGACTAGTTTCACCTCATTCATATTCTCCACTGATCCATGAAGATGGACTGTATTTCTCATTTAGGAGCTCTTAAAATTATTTTTATCAGTACTTAGAGTTTGTAAGTTATACATTTCATAGTTTCTGTTATTAACATTAGTCCCAAATATTTTATTCTTTCAAGGGTTTCATTTTTTTTCAACTGATTACTTCCTGTTTATCCATTTACCTTATGTTCATTTAATGTATAAAATGAATCTACTTGCCTATTTGCCCTTATTTATTTTCTCAAATTAAGCCCATAACCACATTCCTTTAGTCCTCTCTGTCTTTCTTTACCTGTGTGTCTTTCCTACTTTAAATCTTCAAAACAAACACTCCTGATTAATATTAGCCTTGTACCTTACAATGACTTGTATAGCCCAGAGTGACTCTAACACAGCCATGGGCCTGGTGCAATTGGCCATTCTTCCTGTCAGTGCTTAGAGTCTCCAACATTTTATTTCTCATATTACATTTTAAGCTTCTTTTAGAAGGGTCAGTGTTTTTAAAAAAAAAAACTCAAGAGTTCTTTCTCCTGTGCAAAACAAAAACAAAACAACAACAACAACAAAACAAAAACTCAAAACTTATTTTCCATTTGGTTTTCCTTTTGGGCTTAGAAGAATATGTTCTTGTCTTGAATCTTTGCTTCACCACTGGAACACTGCATGCTGGGTGACTTTTCCATCTACAAAATTGAGGGAGCAATGTTTAATTTGATGAACTGTAATGATTATTAGAAGTAAGCAAGTAAAATACAAAGGCTAAGGACAAAATTTGGTAAGTGACATGTATACTCACTACCAATAACATAACATAATAAAAATAAGCTTTGTTGCTCCCAGAAAATAGGTTATTAAATGAAAATTCCAATGCCAAGGGTGGGTTATTTGCCTATGAGTTAGTCAGAGAATTCTCTGAGTCTACCCAAACAATAATGATTTTCCATAAAAAGTCTGTAGTATAACCCTAGGACATTAAATGCCTTGGTGTGTGGACATGGATAAATCAAGCTGAAACAGTACTGGAGCCATCCTTCCTGATAGCTAGTTGTCAGCATGTTGGTAGGCATGGGGCACACTGTTATTGTCAGCAATGGTCTTATTCACTCTCTGTGAACAAATACCAACTGTCCAGGCACAATGTGTTCACAGGTAATAGTGACAAGTCTGTTATGGTGATAAACAACTGTTCCCTGATTTGGTTTGATGCCAGCACTATAAGAGGGAATTGACTTTTTGTACACACAATCAATTAGCCCATGACTGGAGAGGTTATAGGCCCTAGTGGAATAGCTACTGTAATTGGTTTGCAAAGTGGACTTTATGTGTTCATCAAATTGCCTTCTAAACCACTACACTTATGCCTGTATATTAGTGTCGCTGTCCACTTGGGTCCAAGAAGATTCTTTATGCAGTGGGCAACAGTGACTGCAGACGCTCAGAACTGGTTAAAGTGCTAACAATAAATGACTCACAGGTGCTCAGTGAGGAAGAGGACATCTGCAATACCTCGTTCAATGCTCATAAACATCTTGGAAGAAGGGGTGGAAATAATGTAAGTCAGAGCCAGAGGAATGTTGGTGAAGTTGTATGGGATGCTGCCTTTTGGGATGACATAGCTGCCATATCCTCAAGCTCACATCATCTCAGATTGCCCGTATGAGAGCTGTGTAACAGTGAGCCTGTCATTCCTTATTATAAAGTAGGGAGGGACTAAGGGGGCACTACCATTCTTTCAGGATTTACATTCAATTAATGACTGATGGAGTAGGAAAGATATTCTTCTATATGGTGTAGCTACTTGTAAGGTACATAAGTTCCTATTAATACATCTCCACTAATACTTAATGAAACACATTAGGTACACACACACACACACACACACACACACACACACACACACACACAAAATAGAAGGGTGAATGTTTGGTAAGAAGGATGAGAATAAAGACATAAAAGACAAAAAAGACATAAAAGACAAAAAAGAACATAAAAGAGGGTAAGGTGGTTAATATTCAAATACATTATGCACTCATAAGAAAATGACATAAAACCTATTAATGTGTAATCTTAATATAGTAAACTAAAATAAGCATTTAAAATTCATTTAGACGATGTTTGTTGTAAGTAGAAATATATTAAGAAGAAAGGCAGAGATAGTGAGTCCCTGGAGCAATCACACTGTCAGACTAGCTGAAAGTGTAAGCTTAGTACAGGACTTATTTTAATATCACATCTAAGATTAAAAAAAATTAAATCTCCTTGGAAGCAGCCATAATGCATTTCAGAGATAAAACACAACACCAGGTAAAGAAGTGTGACATTTACTTGATTTTTCTAATCTTCTTGTTTAGCCTTTAAAACCTCTACATCTTAGATCAAAAAACAGACAAATAATAGCACAAGACAAAATGTACAGCCATCTATCCATACCTTCAGAGTATATTCTAAATGCTATGGGTGTGAAAATGTGTTGTCCTGTGCCCTAGATACACTATTTTCCTGATCTCGATGCCCTTTCTCCCTTACTCGGAGTAAAATGTCAGCCTCACTCATTCAGAGGATCCGCTGCTGAAGCTTTCATATCTGCTCAGTGCTTTCTAACATACACGTTGCTGTCAATCAGCCCATGCTTCTGCTCTTATAACTCACACGCAAGCTTAATGCCATTTCCACCATATCTAAGCACTTATTACACCATAACAACATAGGGATTGCAGTTGGAATCATAACAACAAAATGAACACTAATTTCTTTCTTTCTTACCCATTTCATAGGAACATTTCTTCTTACTGCCCATTTAGTGACCTCAACATGCATTTTTTTGCCTTATTAAATTAGGAACTTTCACTATTTCACACTGAAAAAAAAGCACTTTACAATCCGCTTTGGCAGATCCAAATTCCCAACATCTCTGCTCTTTGTACTTTGGGACCATTATGAAGTAAACTATAGATTACCTGGGCACAAGCACTGGTAACAAGACAGTTGACTGAAAGTTGAGATAACTACTAAATGACTAGCAGGTTGATCACACATAAAATGAGGAAATACTACAAAGGGGTGATTCATGTTTCCTACAGGGCAGAAGTTGAGATTTCATCATGCAACCTAGAATGGTATGGAATTTAAAACCTATGAGTTTTCTAGTTCTGAAGTTTTCCATTTAATATTTGCATACCATGGCTGACTATAGGTTAACAGAAATCTCAGAAAATAAAATCATAAATATTTAATGATGTCAAATACAACAATGTGAGGAAAGCTTTTCTCCAAACCATTGCTTCAGCTAGCAATGAAAAAGGAAATCCTGAAGATGCATTTATTGTTATTAGTTTCATAATAACAATAGTTATCATAATAGTTAGCCAGAATGTACTAATGCAAAACATCTTTTATTCCCAGAAAACTTTCTTCTCAGTAAACTACTGAGATAAGGAATTATAAAATTTACTTCAATTTTTTTAGTTATAACAACCAAGTCTAACAAAAAAAGAATGAGAGGATTATATAATTAGTAATATTCTATCTTCCTGAGCTGCATCATGTTGCGATAGTGGTATCTTCCAAGGGAGAAGTCTTTGTCTTACATAAACACACCAGGCTAAGTAGCAAGTCATCAGGTGAGTGGGGCAAATTTAAGAGGTACACATTCTTGGCCTTCCCTCCTGACAGTTCCATTTTTGAATCACCCTCTGTGGGTGATAGCCTAAATTCTACTCTTCCCAGAGATTTAAACACATACCCGATCAGATCTGAAGGGCTATTTAACATGTTCTAAGGAAATAACATGTATCATGGGAATGTAGCCAGGAAGCAGAAACCAAAGTAGAAATGTCAATGCAGCAAATTGATTCTGTGGATAACAAAGGAGCAGAGACAAGACTGGGTACTGGGAGCTACAAAAGATTCACAGCAGGAGCTTCCTACCCATGCAATATCACCAGAACCAGAGAAAGTTGGACACATAGCTGGGGTGCCTGCCAATATTCAGACTCATGATGTGCCAGAAAGCCAAGTAGTACTGTAGTGGTCTGTGCCTCTGGACCACTATCTTGACAGTGAGTAAAGTTGGCTGAACACAAACACCACACCTGCTGAGAACAGGGCCCCTTAGCCCAAAGCACAGGAGAAACAGCAAAGGAAAAAGATTCGAAGCAACTGGTTCCAGGAGAGACAGACACATCACGTAACTGCCTGTGAGAGTAAGGAAGGTATGGGGCTTGTGAGGGGCATACTTGGAGCAAGGGAAAGAGGAATGAGTTCAGATATTAACATTTTGGTAGAGGACATAAACTAAACCCTTGAGTTTATTGTTTTATTGAACAATCAACAGTTTTTAGGGCTGAGTAAGCTATTGGTTTGTGTTACTCCTTACATGTATCAGTACCAATATATTCTTCATTTTAAGTGAACAGCTAGGGGAAGTCACAATGTTACTGCCTTACCACAAACCTTTGCTATCCCAGTATGTTAGTAGCATTATGTAAACTTGACACAAACGAAAGTCATACCTCCATAAGATGGACCTTTAGGGCATTTTCTTCATCAGTGATTGATGGGCAGGGTGCATCCCATTGTGTTTGGCGCTATCCTGGGCAGGTGGCCCAGGGTTCTATAAGAAAGCAGTCTGGGCAAGCCAGTAAACAGCACCCTCTAGGGCCTCTGCATCCAGCTCTGCTTTCAGGTTTCTGCACTGTTTGAGTTTTTGTCTTATCCTCCTTTAGTGATGGACTATGATGGGAATGGATGACAAATAAGTTAAAAAGAAAGAATATGAAATGTGTCAGCACAATATAAATCAAAGAAATTTTAAAAAAGGAAAGACACGAATAGTTGGCTGGTGGAGGAGGTTTTCTGTAGATAAAGGGGTGACCATAGCTAGAGGCAGGGACATCTGGGAGAGTCTGGAGAGTTCCAAGTGTTCATGACCATGAGCTAGGAAGCCATGTGAGGAAAGGAGATGCCTACCAAGAGGGGTGGCCTGGGTCAACAGATAGCCAAGAGAGTAAAGGGTAGACCAAAGGAACCAGGTAACCAAAATGGCTGGATTATATAGGAAAGGACAGCTGGGATTATATAGGAAGGACAGCCCATCCCCTGGGCTGAAGAAGTTTAGAGTAGGGAACTGGATTTGCCAGCCAGGAAGACACTGTTATAAGTAGAGACTGGGGGATATTGAGAAAACCTGGCGGACAGGTATATTCAATAGGCACTTCAGCCACTAGTCCCTCATTTGAGAAGTAACAATGAAATTGTAAACCAAATAAACCAAAAGTTCCTCTTCAATTTGTTTTTGGTCACAGTGTTTCATCATAACAATAGTAACCCTAACTAACTAGGACAGAGGTGTGATATCACGATGTTCTAGTCATACACACACACACACACACACACACACACACACACACACACCAAGGGTAACAACAAAACAAAAATCAAAACCCTATAGATTATAGGAAATCAACTATGAAACTTGTGGGGAAAGAAATATGGCAGCCTTCAGTTCTATGAGAGCATAGAATGCAGAGCTGTATAGCTTACTGGAAGATACACTACAATCAGGTCAGTATTTTTTCTCTAGCTTTTTTTTTTTTTTTTTGTCAAGAGCCAGCTACTAATGAATGTGTGGAAACAAGGAGAAACAGACTGGCCTGAAGAATGATGAATGAGAGAGCCTCCAGACCAGAGATAGGAACAGAAAAGAGATCCTGTAGTCCCGGAGGAAAGCTGGCTGTTCTTACACCAGGAGGAAACTCCCCAGTGTGTAGTTGTGCAGAACCAGTAAAGATACAATATTATTCTCCATCTGGTCTTGATAAGAGTTTTTCTTTTTCTTTTATTTTTATTTTTCTTTCTTTCATTTTTTTTTGGGGGGGATGGTTAAAAAAAGAGTTTTGTTGCATCTGGTTTAACTTCCTAAATAACAAATTGGCAGAAAACCTGCAAATAATGTAAATGATGTTTCACTAAAATTACAATGATGGTTGAGAGCTTTTTTTTACCTAATTACTGAAAAAAAATCAATTTTCAGTGGTCATATGAGGATGGGTGATGGAGAGAAACAGCAATGTAAAGTTCTGGGCACTACGGAGTTCCCACATGCCCACAAATAAGTATTTTATTTAAAAAAAAAAAATCAGGAAGGAGCTGGGCGGTGGTGGCGCATACCTTTAATCCCAGCACTTGGGAGGCAGAGGCAGGTGGATTTCTGAGTTTGAGGCCAGCTTGGTCTACAAAGTGAGTTCCAGGACAGCCAGGGCTACACAGAGAAACCCTGTCTCGAAACAAACAATCAGGAAGGGGTAGTAACAAAACTCCACCGTCTTTTAAGAAGACAGAGAAAGGAACTGACTTACATATTAAATGGCCATAAGAACATTTTGTAGTATAGCATCCACTGGATGGAAAATGAAACAGGAAAACAGGATGGCTTTTTGTTTGCACATCTTTCTTTTTTCTTTCTCCAATTAAAACTTCAAAATCCAAGAAAGCACCTCGCAAGAAAGTGACACTGTAGTAACCTCTCTATCATTTTAAAAGTATAAAAACGAAAATGCCATAATGAGGTTTTCTTATTGTTTTGTCTTCATATATATATATTGCTGACTCGACTTTGGAATGAGCCTCACATACATAGAAACTAATAAAAACTCACTGCCAGTAAATTTCAAGTCCGATTATACATGGCTACTAAGGAGAGAGGGAAGACAGGAAAGCTGGCAGGACAACTTCATAAACGGAAGGCAAGAATGCACTCCCATTGATGGATGCAAAGAAAATTATGTTGTATGTGGAAATATGTCAGCGATTAGTCTCCTGATATCCCAGAGATAAGTGTTGCTTCACGATGAAGAGGCAAGAGATATGACTGCAAGGTTACTAACATCAACACAAAAGAACTGAAGGAGCAAAATCATCAAATCTTGGTGAGAAAATCACAGTCACGGAATTTCTTGGCCATGGCTGTGTTACTGAACAAGACATGTTTCTGAGATAGACCAAGGAGAATAGAACAAGAGAGGGTATAACCATTCGGGCTCTACAGTGTATGTTGATTTGAGTACCTTCGACTTTGTTATTTCCAAAACAGAAGGGATGCTCATACAGTGACTGGGTGGGTTGAGCTTCCAGACCTGGAATCCCAGATGCTAACAGCAGTGGAAATGTTGTATACAAAGCTGATGTTCCTCATATGTTAAAAGAAGGTGCCTAAGGAAAAGTGGTAAGAAGCTAGACCCCAAACCATCTAAGATTCAGACCCTCTAACTCCAAGACTTGTAAACACAATGCAAGAGTGCACCACTCTGAAGAGAGCACAACACAGCAGAGATAAAGAAGAGAACAGCATGGGGTTGGAGCGATGCCTCAATTGTTAAGAGCCCATACTGGTCTTCCAGAGGACTTGAGTTCAATTCCCAGAAACCACATCGTGCTGTTTACAACTGCTTTTAATACCAGCTCTAGGGGCACCAATACCACTAGCCTATGTGGGCACCTGCATTTATTCACAGGCATGTACACACAGACAGGTATACATAATGAAAGATAAAATAAAATATTTAAAAATAAAATTATAAGAAGACATTGCGGACTACATTAAACCTTTGGTCAAGAAAAATAAAAAAGAGCAGGAAAATGCCAGGGACAAATCCCCAAGAGAAGAGGCTATTCTGTCCCCAGTTTCTCACTTGAATTTGGATTCAGCCCCAAACAGGGTTTATAAAAATACAAATTAAACAAAATCTGAAATTTTAGGAATAAATAGATGGGCATTTAGGGTATTCTGTGGATATCTGGACATGTCTTTCACCATTCGCTATTACTGAGAGTCAGAGGAAAAACTACTTTTCAAATATACCCATAAATGAAATATCGGAAGAACAACATAGCCCAAGTTTGACAGTATGTATAAAGGATGGGGAAATGATCAGTAAGCTTCTATAAGATAATACAAAGTAAAGACTAAGACAGTAAGAGAAGAAAGGAAACAAACATGACCAGAACACACACGAGAGGTTAGTAAGCACAGATAGACTAGGGAGAGGCAATTAGCATAAAAATGAACCATCTTTTAAGGCCTTTTCAGTTAGAAAATAAAAAAATTAACTGGACTATACTGTGTAGTTCATGTGGCTGTCCAGTCACATGGGCTAGGCGCCCTGAGCAACACTATTTGACAATACTCAAAAGAGATGGTGTCAGTAGTAAGTGCTCTAAAGTAGTCTCCTTCTGGAGAGACACGTGATGGGTACCAGTGCTTTAAACTAACAACTGCTTATGATGGCAAGTTAACAAAGAATTCATTTCACCATCCATCCTGACAGAGGAAAAGCTCACTTCAGTCCAGAAATGTGATTGGTTGAGGGACCTGAGACCTAAGACTTAAGTCTTAGCAGCAATGACTGCCTTAAAGTTTGCACATACCCAGGTCTTCTCGTGCCTTCTGTTGATGTGATAAAACACTGACCAAAAACAACTTTGAGAAAAAAAAGAATTTGTTTCAGTTGTATATTTCAAGTCACAGTCTGTCATCAAGGATAGCCAAGGCAGGGACCGAAGGCAGGAACTGAAGCAGAGTGCTACTTAATTGGCTTGATCAGACTGCTTTCTTATGCATCCAGAACCCTATGTCCAGGGTAGGAATGCCCACTTCCATCATTAATCATGAACAGGCCAATCTGATGGGGCTATTTTCTCAGTTGAGACTCCTTCTTCCCAGATGGAACCCTATGATGGGTTCACAAACAAACTAACCAGCACAAGTCACCCCTAAGCCAGGACAAAGGACTCATTTCTAAGGAGCTCTCACTCTTTGGGAAGCTAGACTCCAAGATATCAGTCTCATGCAAGATAGAGTGAGGATAACATACAATAGTAGTCTTTACAACACCAACTTGTGTTTTAAATTTTACAGTTCTTTGGAGTCTTCTCACTATTCTCTTAAAACACTCTGAAAAGATTCCAAGACTCCAGTAGAAAATAGCTGTAATGCTTCTAGTCTCTCAGTGATCATAATCCCGAAGCTGCAGAGTTCCCATGGACTTAATGAAGTATATTATTTTTCCCATGCCCAATAATAGTCAGTGGTGATAGATGACCACATAGATGTCCATAGAGTCTTCTAGATGCCCTACCATTAATTTATAATATCAATTTTCCTATGGCCTTTTAGTAGAAGAACTTGAAAAACGATTACCCAACAGTCTATTAGAAACTGAATTGACTTAAAGACAGTAAATAGTCTAACTCTTCCAAACAATAACATACAAAGTTGATTTTCATTCCAACTTTATCTGATATTCTCTTTGAACATAATCTGTCATATTCTGGAAGACTGAATCGAATTACAGTTCTGAGACTTGATACATTCCATGACCGCCATGATTTTCCACAGCACATCTCATCATGTTGCAATTACAAAAGTGCCTAACTTATGATCTTAATTGCTTTTGTTCCTTAGTTTCTGTGAGTATAAAATAACAATAATTAGTAATAATTAGGTTAATGAGATGGTGTTTATAAAGTATATAGCACTGTGCTCACAATTAGTACAACCAGGGTCATGTTTTTGATATAGAAAGCCAAAGAAATAGGAGAAAGAAGGAAACTCCCTTCTTAGTGCTATATTTGTATTTTTTAGATAATTTCCTACATAGGCGCTTTGTTGTAGTGACAAGAGTGTCCTTTAAAAGCATTTTCATGCACCTTTTCAATGAACCAGAAAGATTTATATTGTTAATTTTCATACACCATTCCTCAAATATTTGGAGAGTATGCCAACACATATCAAGAATTCTTTCAAGGCTTTACTCCTAGCTAAAGATATTCGATTCATGGTTGCTGAAATACAAACAGGTCATTCTTCCAAAATGATCATATTTAAACATATGTATGTACAAGCAACATTAAATAGACTTAGCAAGTTCTATCCATATAGACATTTCTGTAATGTATATGTATATATGTATACAATCAGAGAAGAAGTCAATAATCTGAGAGGGAGTGGAGACACAAGAGATATTGGAAGGCTAGAGGTAAGGTTGAAGAAGCTATAAATAATAGTACTCATGTATGAAATTCTAAAAATAAGTAAAATTTTAAATAAAACACAAAAAATCTAGGGCAAAAATGAGAATTTCTTCATGCATTGTAAGCATCTTTGCCATTGTTCCTCGTACATGTAAATAAACATCTCTTTTACTAAGGCCCTGATTATCTCAAATTTGAAAAAAAAAAGTCCCATTTTATTGCTTTAGAATAAAATGTGAATAAAATGCTTTAGAATAGACATGTGAAATTGCTAGCCAGTTCACAATTTCTGAGACCTGTGCTTCTCTCCAAGGCTTCCTTAAACTCTCAGCAAAAGGCAGAGCCCTGCTTTCCCTTACAACCATTCTGCGCGTTTCAGGCGGGCTGCATTTCCTTCCCTCATGCCGCTCAAAGCCTCTTCCATAGCTTATATCCCACATCATTGTCTATCTGCAATTTCAAAACTGGTGGGCCTGAAAGCACATTTGTTGAATCTAGAGAATTAGGAAAATCTCTAGGACAGGCTAGCTCTAGATGGGAATAACGTGGCTGGTAACATTTTCATTTAATTTCACTTAAAATCCATTTTGGTTTAACTTCATTTAGCTCTTTGTGCGTGTGCGTGTGTGTTTGTGTGCCACAAGTTTCTACGATTTTATTCATTAAAAATGGCCTTACCATTGTTCCTTCTCCTCTTGGAAACACCGAAGTTCATTCTTTGGGAGAGACTAGATAGGCTTTCTTTTCCTTCCTCTGGCTTCAAGAAAACTTGGCAGTCTAGCAAGATTTGTAGGGAAAGCCCCTACATTCCTAGAGTTTCAACATCACGGAGTAAAGCCCTATAGGCAGTCACTTCTGACCCCAGTCTCTCCTGACCCACAGATTGGTCCTTGATCCCGATTTATTTCTCTGCTTCGTGTGTTTGTAACTCTAGATATGATAATGTAAAATAGATAGCATGAACTTGCTTTTTTATAATGCTGAAAATTTTCTTTTGATCTACATCTCTCCACCTAGTTCCTTTCACCCCAGTCTTCTGGTAATAGTCATTTTGCCCCCTTGTTTCTTTGTACTCAGTTTTAAGTTGTTTTTGTCACTGCTGCTGGTGGTGGTGGCAGTAATGTTGTGTGTATCTGTGTATGTGTCTCTGTGTATTTTATATGACCCAAATGTATAGATTAGAGGACTTTGTAGAGTTGAGTTTTCTCCAGTCACCTATATGTGGGTTGCAGGGGTCTAAATTGAACTCTAAGGCTTGCACTGCTGGGGAGCAAGTCTTCACTGAGTCATCTTGCTAGTCCCATGCTCTTTGGTTACTAGAAGTCTTCTATTAGAGTGTTTTAGAGTCCACAGATCAATGTAGTTATGCAATATTTGACTTTCTGTGTCTGATTTTTCTTGACATAATGCCTTCTTGATTTATTAATATTTACATAAACAAAAGATTTAACTCTTTTTAAAGGTGACCTATTATCCCTATTGCATACAGATGTATCTTTTTTGATATCCCTTCATCCATTGATGGTCACTTAAGCTGATCCCCAAATCCTTGCTATTTACAATAATATGTAATGAGCATAAGACTGTCCATATCTCTTTGAGGCACTGAGAATAAATTCTTTTAATATCATGTGGATGTGTACATCATAGTGAGATTTCTAGGTGACACGGTAGGTCTGTCTTTGATTTGTGAGTCGCCTCTTTTCTTTGTTGCCTTGTCTAGTAGCTGCACTAAGTAACAGTCCAGCCAATAGTGTACAGGATGCCCTTTCCCATCCCACATCTTCACCAACACAGCACAGGTAACTGCAACAACATGCACTGTGATAGCTCATATGGTTTAGTGTGCATTTCCTCCATGCTTATTAATGTTATCTCCCTTGTCTTTTTATGGGGAGTGAAAAGGACATGGGAGAAAATCCATAAAGCTATTGTGTCATCTAACTAAAATTATAAGGAGCTCATATCTAGTAATTTGCTAGAAAAGTGCACTAGTATAGACCATTAAGTTATTTATGTAGAGCATTCTCACAGGTATGCATGTAGTTAGCTGACTCTCATGCTGGCTAATTTTATGTCAGTTTGGCACAGGCTAGAGTCCTCTGAAGGGAGGGAACCTTAATTGAGAAAAATGTTTCCATAAGATTGGGCTATAAATAAGCCTGTAGAGTACTTTCTTAATTACTGATTAATGTGTGAGGGCTCATCCCATTGTGGGTGGGGTCACCCCTGGGTTGGTGGCTCTGGATTTTATAAGAAAGCAAGCTGAGCGAGCCATGCTGAGGAAGCCAGTGAGCAGCATCCCCCCATTGCTTTGGCATTAGCTCCGGTTTCCAGACTCCTTCCCTGTTTGAGTTCCTGTCCTGGCTTCCTTCAATGAAGGACTCCAATGTGAAAGTGCAATCCAAATAAACCCTTTTGTCCTCAACTTGCCTTTTCTTCAGGTTCTTTCATTTCATCAATAGAAACCCTAAGACAACTCTAGAAGGCCCACTTGTTTAGTTACTAATGTATACACTAAGCTAATGAATGGTGCCTCCCTTTTCCATGAACAGAATCATGCACAAACAGTACACAAATAGTAAAATTTTAAATATAGATGAGCTGATAGGTTCCTGTTTGACTGTTCACCTGAGAAATGGTTATACTACCATTGTGAATTAATAACTTCTCTTATAATAAAAGACTTGAGAGGTCACGGGCCTAGGGGAAAACTTACTTCTGTTATTTTGCTAAAAGCACACAGCCGTAAAATGACCCCTAACAGCATATTGCTATTAATATAGATCAGTGAGTGCCTCCTCAGTCAACCCCTATCAGAGAATCTTCTTCCTGTAGTCGATGGGAATTAACACAGAGATCCACAACTGGACAAGATGCAAAGAGCAAAAGACTTTGGAGCCCACAGTTCTACCTGGGATGTCTTTGTCAAACTCCAGCCTTCAGAATTCAAAGAGTCATTTGGAAGAGGAAGTGGAAAGATCATAAAAGTATGAATGACTCATGAAATGGTGTCTTTGAGACACAAAAAAACCGGTGCACAAATGAACTCACAGAGACTGTGACAGCACAAAAAAAAAAAAAAAAAAAAAAAAAAAAAAAAAAAAAAAAAAAAAAAAAAAAAAAAAAAAAAAAAAAAAAAAAAAAAAAAAAAAAAAAAAAAAAAAAAAGACCCCGACAGCTTCAGACCAGAAAATAATCCTAGCCCTGAGAAGAGGAAGTGAAAATCAAGTCCCACCCCTAACCGGAAGCTATCTGTAATTGACACCCACAGGGAAGAGGAATATCATCTTTCAACAACGTGTCACTGTCTATGTCAACCACACTCGGGGAAGACTCCATGCCTGGTAGAGGTTTGCCCATGGTTTGTGTTGAGGGGAGAAGGGAGGCATTTTTGTTTCTTACTGTTTGTTGTCTTGTTTTTACTTTCTCTTGCTGGATTTTTATTCATTTGTTCGTTTTGATTTTCAGTTTGGTTTTTGAGGAAGAGATAGAAATAACATGCAGTTCGATCTATGGGGAAGTGATGAGGATCTGAGAGGAGTTCAGGGAGGGGAAAAGCACCATCAAAACATATTATATGAAAAAAATTAATTAAAAAAAATTAGTTCCGGGAAGAGGCCACCCCAATTTTCTCTGTATTGCTCCAATCTAAGTATATGTGCTGCTGAAGCAAATGAGTGAGCTTGGGAATGAGAGGAATCAAGTGAGATGGGAGAAAATCCTGGGAGCAATGATTGGATTTGAGGGGCAGTGGAAATTCCATCAAATCTATGAGAGTATCCCTAGCAAAGACTCCTGGTAATGAGTCATGGAACCTGAACTAGCCATCCTCTGTAACCAGGCAAGGCTTCAAGTGGAGGGATCAGGATACCAACTCACCCACAAAACCTTAGACCTTCAGTTTGTCCTGCTCGAGGAGTGTTCTGGGCCTAGAGCATAGCGTAATCTAACCGTCATCAGAGAGATGGGAGACAGCATCCAGCAAGTGACGAGAGCAGATGCAGAGTACCACAGCCAAACATTAGAGGGAGCTCAGGAAGTCCTTCAGAAACGGGGGGAGGAAGGATCAGAGGAACCAGAGTGGTCAGAAACACCACAAGAATATAACCCACAGAATCAACTTACCGGAACAACTTACTTATAGGGGCCCACAGAGACCAGGCAGCCTGTAGGGATCTGACCTAGGTTCTCTGCATATGTGCTCTGGCTGAGTAGCTTGGAGAATTCCTAGCAGTGGGAACAGGGGCTGTCCCTGATTCTTTAACCCTGTTTCTCTTGCTGGGTTGCCTTGTCCAGGCTTGATATGATGGCCTATGCCTGATCTTATTGAAGCTTGTTATTCTGTGTTTGATTGAGGCTCCTGGGAGGCCTGCTCTTTTCTGAGGGGAGGTGGGTGGGGGGAAGGGAAGTGGATCTTGGAGAGAGGGGAGGCAGGAAAAGAGGAGGGACAAGAAACTGTAGTCAGGATGTAATATATTGGAGAAAAATAAAAAGAGTGTAAATAAAAATAGTTCTGACAACATGTTATATTTAAGACAATCAGCTAACACGAGGGTATAATGGTAAACATTATCAAAAATCATATGATCTGACCTTTTAGACAATGCCAAAGTTTTGCTTTTCTGTGAGTCAAGTCATTACTTTATTACTCCATGCACGAAATTTTAACTTATGTCGTCGGAAGAACGAATGAGTAGAATAACATAGATCAAAGTCTGTCTGAAAAAGAGGAGCTGAGAAGGTAATATTTTCTGAGCATAAGGAGCCAACACTTAAGTAAAGCTGGTATTTTGGAGCCAATCAAGGCAGCAGCCGTGAGGGAGGTTCTTTGAATACCTCCCTTTTTCCCCTGAGGTGTAAAAGGATGCCATGTGGCTCCCTCAATCGCTGGAGGAACTCCAGAGAAATATCTCACCAAGGTTTCATGACAGATAGGGGGCCAAATGCATCCTGGATGATGTTCTCGTGGTGTGCAAAGGAGGTGTTAAAGAGCCAAGGAAAAGTCATTGTCAGTTTTCTCTGAGCCAGATAAGGAAAAAAAATGAAAGAAAGAAAGGGAAAAAAAAGAAAAGAAAAAAAGAAGAAGTTGAACCTTTTTTTAGCATTTTATAATTTTCAACCTGCAACTCATCGGATCTTTGGTTCCTGAGAGAGGTGAGCCTGTAAAATACTAACCTCACCAAGGCCTGTGAAACACAGTAACAGCAGGAAGTAGAATGGAGAGGAAAAGGGTTGGAAAAAACAAACAAACAGGGGTTCAACTCAGAGAGCAAAGCCATCTGGCATAGATGGAGCTCCTGATACCACAGTGGTTCTTTAAAGTACACAGGGAGGTCAAGTAGGAGCTTAAATATGTGTAAGATAATGATGCTTAGGAATTCCCCGCTGAGAAAGTGGAGGGCCCAGTAAAGGGTTTTGGCATTGACCACCCAAATCATTCTTCTCCTGTGTTCCTAAGACAGCTGTTTAAAACGAGGATGGAGCAAAGGGAGAAAAATCCTTTGGAAAGAGCAAGAGGCTCCAAACAGCTCCAGTCCTAGAGTGTTAAGATGTTAAACTACGAGGCACATTATCAAGAGATGAAAGTTCAAAGAGGCCTCAGCTTCATGTTGGATAAACAGGAACATATGCCCAGCCTTAAAAATATTTTAAATGTGTTGTGAAACTTCACTCAGTTATGAGAGAAATGTTAGAGTTCAAGTGTGAAAAATTCAATTGCATTTTTGAAAAAAAAAAAAAAAAAGCAGGTTCCAGGAAAGACCACAAGTTTCCTAAGCGTGTCAGCACCGCTCGCCCTGGCAGCAGGCAGAAATGAAAATGTTACTCCAGCTTTAGAAAGGCTTTCTGCACAATGGATCAAATGAGCCCACATAGTATTTAAATGTCACTGCGGGAATGTACTCCTGGGAAGGAACAAAGAAAGTCCATGTGAAGCAGATGAGGATGCTGGAAATACTCCATAGTTACCCAGTGTGGAAAAGTTTACACAGTCATCCGGCATACAAACTGGCAGCGAGGCCCCACCATAGACAACACCTACACAACTCACTGAACATGAAAAAGGTGAGCTGTTGCCTACACAGAGCCTTCACCTCTACATTCTAGATTCTTTGGTACAGGAGGCTACTCTTCATGCTATCCAAGAAGAAACACAAACACCAAACTCAGCTATCAATGTTTGGTGTCCTGCCTGCAAGATAGGCTATGGCGATGGTGACACAAAGCTAGTACAAGAATGTTAATCCTGAGGTTCACAAGAAGAAAAACAGCTCCGCAATTTTGAGCCACATTTGAAGTAAGATTTGAAGTAAATACTGACCAGGATGGAGTTTGGTCAGGACCACTCTCTGGAATTTCTAGCCAGTGGCAATGAGACACATGTTGCAGGGGCTTTTAAGGACAAAACTATAAAGCCACGTATTTTCCCATTTGGCTTTGTTATTTTTCAAGAACTCCCAGCATTCCAGGAAGTTAATCTTTGGGCAGGTGGAACTCCTAACTACAACTCCCAGCATTCCAGGAAGTTATTTGGTCTTTGGGAAGGTGAGATTTATAGGTTAACTTTGGGTCCTACATTTTCTACTTGAGTTATATCCTTAGTTAAATCCTTAACTCTGTGACGGATACCTGTTTATATTGGAATCTAATAATCATCAGCTTAGTGGTACCCATGTAGGAATTATTATCTAATTGAAGTATCTATGATGTAAAAGCCAAAAATAATAAACAAAAGCAGAAAGGCCAAAGGCCCTGTGATGGCTGACATCACAGTTACTATCTAGAAAGATCCTGGAAATAGGGCATGAGTCACTTATTTTATCTGAGGTCCCCTTTCTGTAATATCTCTTTGAGTACATCCAGATTATAATCCCAAATGATTTGTACAGAAACAAGTTCGCCCTTAAATCCATATAATACCTGGTTGTTTTCCATATAGCAAGCCAAGTAAGTGCCCTATCATACTGTAGAACTTATTCCAGTTAATGAATATACCAGTTGATAAATCTGAGCCTGATTTTCTGCTATGCCAACTGGCATTATACATAACCACTTTGTGCCATATTCCAGGGAGTTACCTTTTGACTTAGGATTTCAGCTTGTTGGGCTGGGGTGGATGGGTGAGTGTCAGGGAGAACATACTCTCATCTGTAACTATTTCCAGCTGAAACTAGGGCATCATTGTCAGTTGCCTAGGAAGGCTGAAAGGCTAGTCAAAGGCTGGGCACTGGGGAATTCATCAGAAGATTCTATTTAGTTAGCTAAGCCAGCTAAAGAGATAGGAGTATTCACATTGGTTGAAAGGTTTACATTAGCTTTTAGCAAGTCCAGAGTTTAACAGTTTGCAGTCTGAATGTGCTCCCTAGATGGTGTCTATCAGCCAAGTGAAAATCTGCTGAGACAATTTAGAATAGGGACAGGAGTTAAACTTTAGGAACTTAGGGGCTGGAGAGATGGCTCAGTAGTTAAGAGTACTGGCTGCTCTTCCACAGGTCCAGGGTTCAATTCCAAGTACCCACATTGTAAAACTGGAAAAGTATGATCTGGAATAGGCTCACACTTTTGAATACAACCATAATCTGCATGAGGCAAATGCAAACTCCAACAGTGCAAAGAATTCAATGTCTCTAAAACCAATACCACCTGGGTGACTCCTTAGTTACAAAGTTTAACTGTCAGCAAGGTACCTTCTTGTATATGGAAACATGGAGTTGCGGCTCTAATATCTCATTAAACAAGCATTGTTTTTTTTTTTTTTTTTTTCAACTTTTATTAGATATTTTCTTCATTTACATTTCAAGTGTTATCCAGAAAGTTCCCTATATCCTCCCCCCTCCCGGCCCTGCTACCCTACCCACCCGCTCCCACCCCCTGGCCCCGGTGTTCCCCTGTATTGGGGCAAATAAAGTCTAACAAGCATTGTTTTTAAGACCTATCTTTCATAAACTTTCTTTTCAGGACGGAAAAGGAATTATCATACAAAAATCCAGCCTTGGGCAGTCACATACCATGTGGTTGCCTTTAATCAAAATGGCAGTGAAGCCACATCTTTCCTCTGCAACCCTAGCAAAGATGGCTGCTAAACATATGGCTGCCTAAGGATGGACAGATATGGATTGCATATATATATATATATATATATATATATATATATATATATATATATATATATATATATATATATATATAAACAGTTGTGTTTTTTTCAACTTTTATTAGATATTTTCTTCATTTACATTTCAAGTGTTATCCAGAAAGTTCCCTGTATCCTCCCCCCTCCCGGCCCTGCTCCCCTACCCACCCGCTCCCACCCCTTGGCCCCGGCGTTCCCCTGTATTGGGGCATATAAAGTCTGCATAACCAAGGGGCCTCTCTTCCCACTGATGGCCAACTAGGCCNATTTATTGTTTTTAATAGCTGAGTAGTACTCCATTGTGTAAATATACCAAATTTTTTGTATCCATTCCTCTGTTGAGGGACATCTGGGTTCTTTCCAGTTTCTGGCTATTATGAATAAGGCTGCTATGAACATAGTGGAACATGTGTCCTTGTTACCAGATGGAATATCTTCTGGATATATGCCCAGTAGAGGTGTTGCAGGATCTTCTGGTAGACTATGTCCAATTTTCTGAGGAACCGCCAGACTGATTTCCAGAGTGGTTGAACCAGCTTGCATTCCCACCAACAATGGAGGAGTGTTCCCCTTTCTCCACATCCACGCCAGCAACTGTTTTCATCTGAATATATAAACAGTTTTTTAACCACAAGAATGGCCCCCATAGGCTCATTGGACATTAGGGCATGGCAAAACTGGACAGGAATTAGTAAGTGTGGTCTTATTGGAGTAGCTGTATCCTTGTTGGAGGAATTATGCCACTGAGGGTGGGATTTGAGGTTTCAAATGCTTAAGCCAAGACCAGTCTCTCTCTTTCTCTCTCTCTCTCTCTCTCTCTCTCTCTCTCTCTCTCTCTCTCTCTCTCTGTCTCTCTGAAGATCTGGATGTAGAACTCTCAGCTTCTCTCCAGTACTGTGTCAGCTGTTGAGCCTCCATGCTCACAACCCTACCGATAATAAACTAAGCCAGCCTCAATTAAACGTTTTCCTTTATGAGAGTTGCCACAGTCATGGTGTCTCTTCACAGAAATAAAATGTTGACTAAGACAGGATCCTAGAGCTGAAAAGAGAAGTGGACACATACACCATCCTTAACCCAAAAGCAATCTCCAACTGATAACCACCTTCAAAGAAAAATTCAGTTTCTTCCAAGGGAGCCTCACTGGAAAAACCACCTACTCTTAAGGGTAGGCTGTGTGTCCAGCAGAAGATGGTCAGCAGAAAAGGAACTCAGTAGCATCTCTGGAGATTCCTTGTATCATAATATCGTGTCGGGATTTTCCTTTTCCTATTTTAAAATTTTATCTTACTTTTATTTAAATTTAATTTCATTTTATTTATAGATATTCTTCTTGTCTCTTACTTTTACAGGTCCTATATGTTTATATTATGGCTTCCACTTTAGTGCTTTTATGGCATTCCTGAGTGTGCAAACCAGTGATTCTCTGCTTCTAGTGTGTTTCTTGGGCTCTTTTTGTTTTGTCTTATCGGCGGATGTGCTAATTTTTGCTTTATCATTTTATTATATTATATTTTATTTCATTATTATCCCTTAGAAGTCTGTTTGCTTTATAATAAGAGACAGGAAGGAGGTGACTCCAGATGGGAGAGGAAGTGGAGCATAACAGGGATCAGAGGGTGGGGAAACCATAATCAGGATATATTATGTGAGAAGAAAATCTATTTTCAATAAAAGGAAAAATTAGATATTTTCTTTTAGAAGAGTCCATTTTAAAGGAGGAAAAAACCAGCAACAAACAGTCACTTTGCCAACAAAAGAATATTATAGTTTCCTGAGTTGTGATTGTTTAAGTAAGTGCATATAGCCAATCACTTTTCCCTAATCCTGTTGAAAAGATTATGGAGAAATCAAACGTATAGGAGTGGTTTATAATTAAGTTTCCTTTGGATAAATATACTTGAATTAATTTTCCATGAATAGTAATGGATAATTCAGTAAAATATATTAGGAATAAAAACCTAGTGCCTTCAACTGGTTGAAGGAATCCCTATGTAAGTTGCATAATCGGGTGACATACATTTATTCCTTTGTTAAGGTGGCTCCACACTCAGATGGCAATGACTCTTCTTGGTGCCAATCCTCAATAGGACCCACCTGAAGTCTGAGATTTTTATTTTGGAATTCTTAATTTGCAAACTATCCAAACAGAAGCAGAACAGTGCCAGGATTGTTACCCAAGCCCTGTCCCTCTCCCTGAAGCCAAGTCTAGAAGAGTAATGCATGTTTTTCTGCCCCTGGGCCAAACAGTTGATCTCACAAAATTAACATCTGCAAGTTGTTGTGAAAAAGGTTGAGAAAGGAGAACACAGGCCGGAAATGCAGAAAGCCTGAGGGAAGCATCTTGTAACAAGGCGTTCTTCCAGAAATCACATTGGTCTTTCAACTTCATCTCTGGCTTTACTCACCTGTGAACTCTGGCCCAAATAAGTATTTTGTAGTAAACTTTTAAAAGTATTCTAAACATACAACACATAAATGCACAGTCTTTCATCGTCATCTATGTACTACCCATCTATGCTTCTATCTCCTCCCCACCATTTTCCTCTCTCACTTTCTCGTCTATGTAGGAAGAGTATATATATTTCTTTGGGTGTTATTCCTAACTGTATTCATTTTGCCCATATGCTTCAACACTATTTCGGTTGTCCTAAATTGTATGTATGGAACTACTTTGCTCATTTTAGCAGCTGCTTAGATATTCACTCTGTAACTGATGAGTGTATTTCTATTATCTTCTACTAGACTTTTGTCATACTATTTTATGCACAGTATGAATATCCTCCTACATACTTCTGCACACTTTCAGGAAACCTACATGGTGTCTGTTCCCTCTAGGATGCATTGCTGAATACAGTGTATACAAGTTCATCTTTGTATAAGTGCAATATATGTTAGACCTTTGATCATTCTGATGGCTGTATACTGCAATCTTCCACCTATGTGAGCTTCCTTAATGATTCCCAAACTTGAGTACCTTTGCATCATTGGTTTCCTATTCTGTAAATGGTCCTTTTATCTCCTCCACTATTCTTTTATATGTTTGCCTTTGTCATGTTCATTTGTAGTTCCTCATATATTCCAAACACTGTAATTTACCTCATGTATGTTTGCAGATAGTACCTGCATGAGATCTGTTCTGACTTTGGTGAGATATATCAGACTTACTTCAGTCTTTTGCTTTGTTTCAGACATATTACAATAAACATACATGCAAATATACTAAATTTTAATTGCCATACACACAAATATTACCCATATTTATTACTCCCTGTGACAGTCTATAGTCTAAGCATATATATTTCTTCTATTTTTAAATCTGTGTTATGCTGATGGGCTGCTGTTTTGCTTACCAATTGCTTCTTATTGCAAATTCAGTGTCAATGCCTTTAGCAAGGTGGGAGGACTTGGTATCAGAGACTAAGAGCAAATCTCATATGTGCCACGTGCTCCATAGATCAGTGCCTTCCCATGCCTTAGTCCCCTATCTAAAACACGAGCTTTACCACACTACACTAATTCCCCTATTCTTCCCACTCTTTCTTCTTTATCTGATGCTCTACAAAGGCAAATAAGATAAGTACAAATTACAGCTTCTCCCTTTCTTTTTCTTTTTTTTTTCTCTTCATTAGATATTTTCTTCATTTACATTTCACATGTTATCCAGAAATTTTCCCTTACCCTCCCGCGTCCCCGCCCTGCTCCCCTACCCACCCCCTCCCACGTAATGGCCCTGGCATCCCCTGTTCTGGGGCATATAGAGTCTGTATGACCAAAGGGCCTCTCCTCCCAATGATGGCCAACTAGGCCATCTTCTTCCATATATNTCCGATTTAGGATTGGTAAAGATCCTTTCCCAATCTGTTGGTGGCCCTTTTGTCTTGTTGACAGTATCTTTTGCCTTACAGAAGCTTTGCAACTTTATGAGGTCCCATTTGTCAATTCTCGCTCTTACAGCACAAGCCATTGCTGCTCTATTCAGGAATTTTTCCCCAGTGCCCATATCTTCGAGGCTTTTCCCCACTTTCTCCTCTATAAGTTTCAGTGTCTCTGGTTTTATGTGGAGATCTTTCAACCACTTAGACTTGACCTTCGTACAAGCTTCTCCCTTTTAAAGATAAGAAAACAGGGCAGCCAAGAACTTAACTGTCCTAATTGAAGCCATGTTCACCAGTTACTATAAAGCAGATCTGATACTGAGACTTGCACTCAGTTCATCACAACACTGCCTCCTGAGATTTCCTCTTTACACATGAAATGAGTGTGTTTGCAGCTTCAACCCAAATGCACACATATTTTATAAACATGTTGTTTATTTTTATTTCCTACAAAGATTTTTCTCAATGTTTTTACTTCATAACAAATTTGAATGAACATACATTAGAGAGCTCTAGCAATATTCTACAGTATACACAGAAGCTATAAATTTGAGTAAATTGTAATGTAACAAGACTGTCATTATCTACAAGCCTTCAACTTTGTTTTCAATTTCTTTTTATCTTGGCTGGGAGGTGATTTTATTTTGAGGATAGTGTCATGCTACTAAGCCCATGAGTCATGATTATTTTGCCTATTGAGGCTTGGTCATTTGTTATTTATTGTAATGCTAAGTGTGGGACACCAGAACCTGATTATCCCAGAGACTAGAGAGTGACACCTAGGCTTTGCCCACAAGTTGTAAATAAAGATGCCAATGGTCAATATCTGGGCAGAAGACACTAAGCTGGAGCTTAGGGAGAACAAGAAGAAGAAGGGGGAGGGGAAGGGGAAGAGGGAGGAGGAGGGAGAGGGAGGAGGAGGGGGAGGAGGAGGAGAAGGAGAAGGAGAAGGAGAAGGAGAAGGAGAAGGAGAAGGAGAAGGAGAAGGAGAAGGAGAAGGAGGAAGAAGAACCTGCCAGGCAGGGGTTACAAATCTAGAGAACATGGCCCTGAGGGCTGGCCAATTGGAATTAAGAGCAGCCCAGATAAAACATAGTAATTATTGATAGGAAAACAGATTCTAATAACATAGAGGGTAGCTGCCCAGCTGTTGTATTGTTTAAGGCTTATTGTAAATATAAAGGTTGTGTATGTCTTTTACCTGGGAACTAAATAGTCAAAGGCATAGTAGAAACCCCGAGTTGAGATTAATAATTTTGACATCTGCCTCAGCTCCTTGAATGATGAGATTAGAGTTGTGCCACCAAACTCATCTCTCTTCATTCTTGTCTAGCTCCTTGATCTTCTAATATTTTCCTCCATAACTTCCTTCTTCAAAATCTTGGGAAATGTTAGGTCTAACTAGGAATTTATAAAGATGTTAGGGTCCTGAAAGAAAATATAATATCTGGAGTCCTCTACATGATCCCTACCACCAGGGTTAGGTATTTGGTTTTCCTAGTGTCCATGTGTACCAGGATAAACATTTCTTGAGATGAGCTTAAGCATCCCCTCGTGTATGAACAGGACAAGGGTATCAGGAGCAGTGACAGCAGAGAAGAAAGCCAGCTTGCTTCCATCAATCACTTCATGGTCAGCATCCACTATTCTAACACCTGCTTCTTCATCTTCCTTTCAAAGCCTTAAGTCTTCCTGCTCTTTAATTCCCCATGAATTGGTGTTGCTTACTTATGTGTAGTTGCAAATTGTAAAGGAAAAAACTGCTGCCATTCAACATAGACATTCAAAAGGTCATTCTATCATGAAAAGGAAAATGTAATCACATGAACTGGGAAAAGCCTTCCTAAACCTGTGTTCACACAGTCGAAACTCTCACACATTTAAGACTTTGGATGATGCCTTTCCACATAACATGGTCCTCTGAGCTGCTTGGTGATGAGGAGTCTTCTGCTGTTGTTTCTAAAACTTCCTTCCAAAGCTTTGACTTGTCCTCCAAGCATTGACATGAATGTGGTCACACTGACCAGAGTTATGACTGCTTCTAGAAATGTTGGCTATAAAAGCTGTCCTGATTTCAGAAAAATCAAAATGTGAACAAAAATTACAAATACACATCAGAAAGAAATTAAATTAAGTAGATCATTTTCTCAGCTTGTAATCATAGAGGAAGGAAAGAATGGGAAAAGAGAAAAGGGAGAGGAAGGGCAATTCTCCTCAATCTCTCTCCTCTTCTCTCTGCCCTCCCCTGGCCCCTCCTTTCCTTCTCTTTCTCTCTTTTCAAAATACAATATGGTGCTTGTTAACTTAGTAAAATGTATTATCAGTCATTTATCAGTGATTCTGAGCCAATTTGTTCTCTTTGTCCACTGTAGTAAAGGTCATATTCTGGTCCATCATTACTTTTGTAATTTAACTATAAAATACATTTTTCTTTCATAAATGGTTTAATCAAGGATTGCCTATAAATATTTCAATATATATTAATTTAAACAATTAACAAATCTTAGGACTACAATATAATTATAAACTTCCCCCAATTATAAATATGTCTATAAACAACTCAATTTTTTAGTATTTTAGTAATATTTACAACAAAGCAACTAATAATTTAAGTATATTAACTTGTTTATTGTATGTATATAACAGAGTATTTTGATATATAAAATCATAGTATCATTTAGCTACCTTTGAGTGGGTACATAAACACACACACACACACACACACACACACACACACACACACACACATGAAGCACTTAAAACTCTCTCAGCAAACCAGTTCATAATATAATGTCACCTATAAACTTTATGCTATATATTAGATCTCCAGGGTTATGAATCATACATAATTTCATGTATGTGCTCTTTTATTTTACTATGCATAAAGAAGTGGCCCAGTCCACATCCAACCACTCTCTTCAGCCAGATCCTGTACATCCTTCACCATATCTAGCCAGAAGTGTCTGCTGATCCTCAGCTCCACCATCCCTACCCAATGCATAAAAATAGCTCCAAACTCCAGGCTTGGTCCAGGACACAGACCACCCTAGCTTCATTCCACCTAAGTTATTAATAATCTGAACTGACCTGCAAATCCTCTCTTTTCCCCCAACCTGATCTTTTTATACATAAGAGACAGAACTAACAACAACAACAAAATTCCATATGGCAAGATCTTATCGCAAAAATACAAACAATAAAGAGTCAAGGGAGTATAGCTTGCACAAAACCTTTGAGTACTATAAAAATGTTTGCCAATTAGAATTACCTACATAAGCCTCAGAACTAAGAATTTAAAATAACAAGCATAAAGTTCATGAAAGAATTCACGGAGTCTGATGAAGATATGAAGAAACTCAATTAACTTGAGGAGAAAAAAAGCTAATGAGAATAAATGTCCAAGTGCCCATGTAAACACAACCACAAGGCTGATCAAATAGCAAAAGCAATCTAGGATGTGAAAATAGAATTCAGTACTGAGATAGAAATACTGAAGATAATTCAAGCTGACATAAAAGTACAATTGAAAACTTCAATAATCCAACTAGAAAACTCAAAGAAAAGTCTTACAAGTAGAATGAATCAAAAAGAAGATAAAATATTAGGACTCAAAAGTAAAATAGTGTACCTAGATAAAAATAAGCAAAAATAAGAAAAACACAAGAAAAGAATGGATAGAAAGTGTGGGACACGATGAAAAGACAAAACGTTAAAATTGTAGAAATTGAAGAGAGAGAAGAATCCTAGATCAATGATAAGGACCAGACCTTCAACATGATTCTAGGACAAAACTCCTCAAAACTAAGGAAAGTCATACCCATAAAAGAAACCAATGCACGCGCATACACACACACACACACACACACACACACACCAAATAAAAAGATCAGAAATGAGCATTTCCACAGTATACCAGAGTTAAAAAACTGAGGAAACAGAGAAGTGAAAGAATATTGAAAGTTAAAAAAAAAAACAGAAATCACACATAAATAAATGCTTTTCAGAATAACAGTTACTTTTCATTGAAAATGTTGAAAGCCAGAAGATCCTGGAATAATTCTAATTGCTAAAGGACTATTACTCCAACCTAGACTAATATACCAAGCAAAACCATCTGATGTAATTAAAGAAGAATAAAAAAAGCTTTCTGTGTTATGAACAACCTAAAAATTTATATTCAACAAATCAATCATAAGAAAATTCAGGAACCATTATCTTTGGCAGAAGAGAGGAATAATTACTAAAATACACGCACCACTGGGAACACAAACAATAATACCAAATTTCAACAATACAGGGATGGCAATCAACACACACCTTTTGTTAATGATTTTAAATGTTAATGGCCTCAAAATACCAACCAAAAGACACAGGCTATCAGAATTGAAAACGTAAAAAACCCTTATATGTTTAGACTACAAGAAACACATCTTAGCTTTAAAAATAGGCACCATATACAGAGTTGAACAAAAATGCACTCCATTTAAATGGGACAGGGAAGTAATCAGGTGTCACTACTCTAATAGCTGACAAAATAGACCTCAAACGAAAATTTATCAGAAAAGTAAAGAAGGATATTTTATTCTAATCAAGAGAACTGTTGAACAAGAAAATATCACCATTCTAAATATATATGTAACAAACTCTGGTGAAACAAATTTATAAAAAAATATATACCTATAAATCATCAGGTAAATGCAAATCAAAACAACCCTGAGATTCCACCTCACACCAGTCAGAATGGCTAAGATGAAAAACTCAGGTGACAGCAGATGCTGGCAAGGATGTGGAGAAAGAGGAGCACTCCTCCATTGCTGGTCAGATTGCAAGCTGGTACAACCACTCTGGAAATCAGTCTGGCAGTTCCTCAGAAAATTGGACATAGTACTACCTGAGGACCCAGCAATACCATTCCTGGGCGTATATCCAGACGATGCTCCAACATGTAATAAGGACACATGCTACACTATGTTCATATTAGCCTTATTTATAATAGCCATAAGCTGAAAAGAACCCCGGTGTCCCTCAAGAGGAATGGATACAGAAAATGTAGGACATTTACACAATGGAGCAATTAAAAACAATGAATTTATGAAATTCTTAGTCAAATGGATGGATTTGGAGGGTATCATCCTGAGTGAGGTAACCCAATCACAAAAATACTCACATGATATGCACTCACTGATAAGTGTATATTAGCTGAGAAGCCTAGAATAGAATACCCAAGATAGAATTTGCAAAACACATGAAACTCAAGAAGAAGGAAGACCAAAGTGTGGATACTTCGTTCCTCCTTAGAATGGGGAACAAAATACCCATGGAAGGAGTTACAAAGTTTAGAGCCGAGATGGAAAGAAGGACCATCCAGAGACTGTCCCACCTGGGGATCCATCCCACCAAACCCAGACACTATTGCATATGCCAGCAAGATTTTGCTGACAGGATCCTGATATAGCTGTCTCTTGTGAGGCTATGCCAATACAATAGCCTTCTGGCAAATACAGAAGTGGATGCTCACAGTCATTTATTGGATGGAACACAGGGCCCCCAATGGAGGAGCTACAGAAAGTACCCAAGAAGCTGACCTATAGGAGGAACAAGAATATGAACTAACCAGTACCCCCAGAGCTTGTGCCTCTAGCCACATATGTAGTAGAAGATGATCTAGTCGGCCATCATTGGGAGGAAAGGCCCTTGATCTTGTGAAGATTATATGCCCCATTACAGGGGAATGACAGGGCCAGGAAGTGGGAGTGGATGGGTTGAGGAGCAGGACAGGGGGAGGGTATAGGGGACTTTCAGGATAGCATTTGAAATGTAAATGAAGAAAATATCTAATAAAAATATACATCTAAAATTAAAGACACAATTTAACATCAACTCATTAATAGCAGGCAACTTCAACACTCCACTTTCTCAACTGGAGAAAATAGCAGATAAATGTAGAATTAAATGATATCATTCATCAAATAGACTTAACATAGCTACATGATATTCATTCACTCAAATGCAAAAGAATATGCATTCCACTCAGCAGCACATGGAAGTGTCTCTAAAATAGACCACATCCTAGGCTGCAAAGCAAATCTTTACAAAATCGGAATGCAATAAAACTAAAAACTGTCAGAAAGCAAATATTTCTGTAATACATGTAATAATGTAAATAAATACATAAGCTCATGGTAATTAAACAACTCATTACTGAAATATTATCGAGTCAAAGAAATCAAGAAAGAAATAAGATATTTTCTGGTTCTAAATGAAAGTGGAAACCAACAGAATAGAATATCTGTGTTACATTAAAGGAATTTATGGATAAAAAGATTAAATCAACACAGTAGATGACAATGAAAACCAGAAACAAATAAGATAGAATCAAAGAAAATAATCAAAAGAACCAATAGATCTAGGAGCTGGTTCTTTGAAAAGATAATGACAAGCCCTTCGCCCAATGAATCAATAGGAAGAAATAAAAGGAGGACTCAATAGAATCAGAAGTGAACAGAGAAACATTACGCAGACACTAAAGACATTCAGAATATTATAAGGGAATGCTTTAAAAACCTATACTCCATTAGGGGGAAACCTAAAAACATTGGACAATTTTAAATTCAGCCAAATCACCAAAAATTAAACCAAGAAGAGATCAACAACTTAGCCACTCTCATAACAAATGGAAAGTTTGAAATAAGAGTAAAAAGCCTTCCAGTTTCAAAGAAAACGTCCAAGACTAGATGGATTCACAGAATTTATTGGACTGTCAAAAATCATTTAAAACCAATCCTCTTAAAATGTTAAAATATAGAAACAGAATGAGTACTTCCAAATTCCTTCTTCAAAGCCTGAATTACCTTGATACCAAAACCTGCTAAGAAAAACCAATAAAAAAAAAAAACCAAAAAAACAAAAAGAGAAAACTGTCAGGCAATATCCCCTATAAACACAGATTCAAAATGTAAATAAAATATTTGGAAGCCCAATACAGATTTGTATCAAATTCATCTTCCACCATGACATCGGTTTTATTCCTGTAGTACAGGGATGGTTCATGTATGCAAATCAATAAATCTAATAAACCATATAAAATGATTTAAAGACAAAAATCACACTATTATCTTCATGGATACAGAAATAGATTTTATCAAAATACAATATAGCTTCATGATAAAACTACCAGAGATAGTAAGACTAGAGAGAATATACTTAAACATAATTAAAGGTATATATGAGAAACTCATGGCCAGTAATAAGGCAGGGCCATCCAATATCCACATTTCCTTTTAATACTGAACTTAAAGCACTAGCTGGAACAATAAGGCAAGAGAAGAAAATTGAAAGGATACAAAAAGGAAATGAAGAAGTCATGCTATCTTTGTTTGCATATGTACTGTTATACACAAGAAAATTCAAAATTATACCAGAAAACCTCCAAAGATGATGAACAAATTCAGCAACGTGGCAAGATATGGAATCAACTTTTACAAATCAATAGCCTTCCTATATACCAGCACAAATATTTAGAGAAAGATATTGTGGACATGCTTCCATTCACAGTAGGCTCAATGAAAATGAAACAAAATAAACAAACAAACAAAGAAAACCTAAGAATAAACCTAACCAAGGAGGTGAAGGACTCTTACAATAAAAAATTGAAATCTCAGAAGACAAGAAAAGAGAAATTCTTAAATTCATCTGGAAAAGCAAAAAAATCCAGAATAGTGAAAATGATTCTTAACAATAAAAGAACTTCTGGAGGAATCACCATCCCTGACCTCAAGCTATATTACAGAGCAATAGTGATTAAAAACTGCATGGTATTGGTACAGAGACAGACACACTGATCAATGGAATAAAATTGAAGACCCAGAAATAAAACCACACATTTACAGACAGGTGATCTTTGACAAAGAAGCCAAAAATATACAATGCAATAAACGACACATCTTCAATATATGATGCTGGTCTAACCAGCAGTCTCTAAGTAGAAAAATGAAAATAGATCCATATTTGTCCCCTTGCACAAAGCTCAAGTCCAAGTGGATCAAGGACCTCAACATGAAACTAGATACACTGAATCTAATAGAAGAGAAAGTGGGAAAGAGCCTTGAACTCATTGACACAGGGGGAGATTTCCTAAACAGAACTCCAATGGCTCAGGCTCTAAAATCAATAATTGATAAATGGGTCCCGATGAAGCTAAAAAGCTTCCATAAGGCAAAGGTCATAGTCAATAAGACAAATTGGCAACCTGCAAATCAGGAAATAAAATACTTCACTAACTCTACAGAGGATATAGGGCTAATATCCAAAATACATAAAGAACTCAAGAAGCTAACCACAAAAATCAAAACAACCCAATCAAAAAAATGTGGTATAGAACTAAACAGAGAATTCGCAACAGAGGAATCTTGAATAGCTGAGAAGCACTTAAAGAAATGTTTAAAGTCCATAGTGATGAGGGAAATACAAATCAAAATAACACTGAGATTACATCTTGCACCAATCAGAATGGCTAAGATCAAAACCTCAGTAGTGACCACACATGTTGGAGAGAATGTAGACAAAGAGGAACACTCCTCCATTGCTGGTGGGATTGCAAACTGGTACATCAACTCTGAAAGTCAATCTGGAGATTCCTTAGAAAATTGGAAATAGATCTACCTGAAGACCCAGCTATACCACTCTTAGGCATATACCCAAAAGATGCCCCACCATGCCACAGGGGAGTTCCACTATGTTCACAGCAGCCTTATTTGTGATAGCCAGAAGCTGGAAACAACTCAGATGTCCCACAACAGAAGAATGGATACAGAAAATGTGGTTCATCTACACAATGGAATACTATTCAGCTATTAAGAATGAGGACATCCTGAGTTTTGCAAGCAAATGGATAGATCTAGGAAGTATCATCCTGAGTGAGATAACTCTGACCCAAAAGGACATGCATAGTATGTACTCACTAATAAGTTGGTATTAGCCAAAAAATAAATAAATAAATAAATAAAGTACAGAATACCAAAGATATAGTCCACAGAACTCTCAAAAAGTTCATCAAGTTAAAGGACCCAAGTGAGGATGCCTCAGTCCCACTTGGGAGGGAGAAGAAAGCAATCATAAAGGGGGAGGTAAGGATGGAGGAAGGGAGGGAGCTGAGTCGGAAAGGGAACAGGGAAGAAGGAAACATGATTAGGTATTGGGCAGGGGAACATGACTGAAGCCCTGAAGCCAGCAGAAAAGATGGAAACAGAAAACCTTGGGAGGTAGGAGGTGGGGGACTCTCCAGAATGTACCAGAGACCTGAGAGGTTAGAGACTCTCAGGACTCAAAGGGAGGGACCTTAGATGAAATGCCCTACAACGGGAAGAGGGAACTTGTAGAGCCCACCTCCAGTAGAAAGACAGGGCATCAAGTGAGGGATGGAGTTGCTATCCCACAGTCAAAACCTCTGACCCATTATGGTTCCTGTCTGAAAGAACTGCAGGGATGAAGAGGAGTCTGAGGAAAAGAAGGTCCAGCAACAAGCCCAAATTTGGATCTAGCTCAAGGGGAAGGCTCAAGACCTGACACTATTATTGATGCTATGCTATAGTGTGCTCACAAAAAGGCCTATCATGACTACCCTCCAAGAGATCCAACAAGCACCTGAAAGAGCCAGATGCAAATGCTTACACCCAACCAATGGACAGAAGCTGCTGGCTCCTGTGGTCAAATTAGGGAAAAGCTGGAAGAAGCTGACAGGAGGGAAACCCTGTAGGAGGACCAGAAGTCTCAACTAATCTGGACCCCTGAGATCTCTCAGTCACTGGACCACCAAGCAGGAAGAATACACCAATTGATGTGAGGCCCCCAATACATATACCACAGATGACTGTCAGGTCTGGACCCAGTCAGAGAAGATCCACTTAATCCTCAAAAGACTGGAGGCTCCAGGGAGTGGGGAGATCTGGTGGGGTGGGGGGTGGGGTAAATGGGTGGAGACATCCTCTTGGAGACAGTGGTAGGGTGGGGAGGAGGTACGGGATGTGGAATAGTCATAGGAAGTGGATAAAATTTGGACTGTAAAAAAAGATTAAATAAATTGTCTTAGAAAAATCTCAGAAGAAAGAATCAGATACTAGAAAATGGAAATACATCACATGATCAAGGACTGGTAGAATTAATATTGTGGGTAATGACTACTCTACCAAATCTGGTAGGATTAATGTTGTGGGTAATGATTATTCTACCAAAACTGGTAGGATTAATATTGTGGGTAATGACTACTCGACCAAAACTATATATAGAAAGAATGCAACTCTAATCAAAATCCTAACCTCACTCATCATAGAAATAGAGAAACCTACCCTAAAATTGAGATAGAACCACAGAAGATTTTCCTTATGCTAAACAATCTTCAATGAAAAGAACAATGCTAGAGGAATTATATCCCAGATCTCAAGGTATACTGAGGGTCATAGTAATAAAAACAATATAGTACTGACACAAAAGCATGCATGTCAACCAATGAAACACAACGGAAGACCCAAACATTAGTACACACAACTTTAGCTGTTTAATAAATGACAATAATGACAAAAATATATATTAGAGAAGAGACAGCATCTTCACCAAAGGATCCTGAGGAAACAGATGCCTACATGTAGAAGAATGAAATCAGACCAAAATGCATCACCTTGCATAAAATCTATCTCCAATGAGTCAAAGATTTAAATGTGAAATCTGAAACCACTAGAAAAACAAAAACATACAGGAAATGACTTTCTGACTAGAAACTTATTTACCCAGGAAAAGTGGCCATCAATTGACAAGTGGGATCTCATAAAACTAAAAAGCTCTTATAAAGTTAAAGAAACAGTTGTAGAGTTAAAAGATAGCCCATAGAAAGTCTTTGACAAATATACATCCAACAAAGAATTGATATACAGAATATACAAAAAACAACAACAAAAAGAATAAAACAAATGAAATGAAACAGTTAAAAATTCAACGTGGGGCTTGACTAGAGAATTCTCAAAAAATAAATCTAGTGAAAAAAAATTTCTCAAAATGTTTATGTCTCCAAATAAAAACAACTGGGATGTCAACGATCAACAAAACAATGTAAAAATAAATGCTAGAGGGGATGTGGGGGGATACTCATTCACTCTTGGTGGAATTGCAAGCTAGTCCATCCACTCTAGAAATAATTATACAGAATCCTCAAAGTGCTAAAAAAAGAAAGAAAGGAAGAAAGAAAGAAAGAAAGAAAGAAAGAAAGAAAGAAAGAAAGAAAGAAGAAAGAAAGAAAGAAAGAGAGAGAGAGAGAAAATAGATCTACCATGTGACCCAGCTACACCATTCCTTGACATATAACCCAAATTCTTGAAATCCTATCCCATAGATGCCCAGCCATGTTGATTCTATTCACATTCTAGAAAAAGGAAACAGACTAGATGTCCTTCAAATAACATGGAAAATGAAAATGTACTCCCTACATACTATGAATAATATTCAGCTGTAAAGAAGAATGAAACCTGAACTTTGCAGGTAAATGGATAGAAGTTTAAAAAAAAAAAAAGCATATTTAGTTCGGTAACACAGACCCAAGAAAACAAGCATTGCATGTTCTTTAGATGAAATTTTTGGCTCCTAAACTTCAGATGTGAATTTATAACCTGGAATAAGTTAGAGAAATCAGGAAAGTGAAAAAGGAACCATTTGGGGTTATGAGGGAGGAGCAATGGTGAAGGGAACAGCAGATTACAAGTGATCTGAAAAGGGATAAGAGAAATGATTAGGAAAGAGATAAATAAAGGAAGGGGGAAATATCAGATATTTCTGAAAAAGACTAAACACATCTATAGTGCATGTAGGTTGGTATACACATATATTATGCAGATTATGTGAAATTTTTCTATTCAGACTCACAGTACTTCCATCAAGAGTTATAAATTTAACAAAATATTCAACACCAGATATGAAAAGTTTCTTTTTAAATTGTTAACCAGGATGGTGTAAGAGATTCCCAAACATCATATTTGGGAATTGCATTCACCTTTGATTGGCCCTAAGAAGTGAAAGTTAATCCCTACTGCTGAAAACATGACTTAGAGGACCCAAGTTAGTTATAGCCTGAAAGTCTTCTCTTAAGAAATAGTGTTCATAGTACCAGAAGGTGCCATGCAAGTTTCGAAATAGGGAAGAAACCAGTAGCTCTACCTAGCCATGAAGTCGATAAGCCATCAAAGTGACCATCATGACAGAACAACTCAGGATCCAATAGTTTCATGCATAACTTGACAGTAACCAAGAACTCTCTGGTTGAATTTAAGGCCAAATCGGTGAAAGGAAAATCAGGCTTGGTACCAAAAACCTTCCCAACAATCTGGGATTAGAGAAGTCATAAATCTAAGAGGAGAACCTTCAGCTGCCACCTTACTCAGTCTGCATAATCCCTAACTGCACGCTTTATACATCCTCAAACCCACAGAGAAGTGTGTTTTCACCCCTCATCAAGAAAAATTATCTTTTCAACAGATAAATCCATTAAAGAAAACCGCAACCAAGTATGGTAGAGTCCAGTCCCAACCTACAAAACTACAACACAATTCCTGCACCTAAGGCTCAGACATCATATGCAAGAGAAGACAGAAAGAGTCAGAGAAACAGAAAGTTTGATATAAGATTGTGTCTTCTAGAAATGTGAGGAATGAAGCTGCACGAACATGGCTGCCTATGTAATATCTGAGCAAGAAGGACACCAATAGGCATGTTAAGATGGGTGGAGACAAGCCCAGGTGGTCTAAGAAATGCTGAGAGTTCGAGAGTAGTCTCCCTCAGGGAAAAGCACAAAAATTGGTTATCCAACACTAAATGGTCAGCCATGAAAACATACATACAAGTAATATACAGATTGATCAGATTGTAGTTATATATTTAGAAACACACACAGGAACACACACACATACACACACACACACACACACACACACCAATTGAAAAAAAAAAAAACAGATTGGATTGTCTCTCCAGTGACTGTCTACTGCAGGAGCAGCCAGAAGTGTCAGAAGAGGCAGAGCAGCTGGAACAGGGTCCTTCCTGCCTCTATTGGCACCCAGGAGGTAGGGCTGTTCCACAGCCCTCTGTGCACTGGTCTCACCAGGAGAGAGCTGGTCTCCCAGGAGAACTGACACAGGCTTACCTGTGCAGAAGATACCATAGAAAACATTGGCACAACAATCAAAGTAAATACAAATGTAAAAGGCACCTAACCTAAAGCTTATCCAGGAAATCGAGGGCTCACTGAGAAGACCAAACCTAAGGAAAATAGGTATAAAAAAAAATGAAGATTCCCAATTTAAAGGGCCAGTTAATATCATCAACAAAATTATAGAAGAAAACTTTCCAATCCTAAAGAAAGAGATGTACATGAACATACAAGAAGCCCATAGAACTCCTAATGGACTGAACCAGAAAATAAATTTCTCCTGTCATATAATAATCAAAATACCAAATGCACAAAAAAGAAAGAATATTAAAGGCAGTAAGGGAAAAAGGTCAAGTAACATATAAAGACAGACCTATCAGAATTACAGAAGACTTCTCACCAGAGTCTATGAAAGCCAGAAGATGCTGGGCAGATGTTATACCGACCCAAAGAGAAGACAAATGCTGGCCCAGGCTAATTTACCCAACAAAATTCTCAATTATGTTAGATGGAGAAACCAAAGCATTCCATGACAAAACCAAATTTATACAATATCTGTCCTCAAATCCAGACTTTCAAAGGATAATAAAGGGAAAACTCCAACACAAGGAGGGAAACTATGCCCTAGAAAAGCAAGAAAGTAAACAAAAAGAACTATTTAAAGAATCAACCAAACCAGGAGCTGGTTCTTTGAGAAAAGCAACAAGATAGATAAACCTTTAGCCAGACTAACTAGAGGGCACAGAGACAGTATCCTAATTAACAAAATCAGATATGAAAAGGGAGACATAACAACAGAACCTGAGGAAATCCAAATTATCAGATCCTACTACAAAAGGCTACACTCAACAAACTGGAAAGCCAGCATGAAATGGAAAATTTCTAGACAGATACCAGGTACCAAAGTGAAATCAAGATCAGATTAATTATCTAAACAATGCCATATCGACTAAAGAAATAGAAGCAGTCATTAATAGTTTCCCAACCAAAAAAGCCCAGAACCAGATAGGTTTAGTGCAGAGTTCTATCAGAGCTTCAAAGAAGAGCTAATTCCAATACTCCTCAAACTATTCCACAAAAATAGAAACAGACGGTACTCTACCCAATTCATTCTATGAAGCCACAATTACTCTGATACCTAAACCACATAAAAACCCAACAAAGAAAGAGAACTGCAGACCACTTTCCCTTATGAATATCAATGCAAAAATACTCAATAACATTCTCACTAAACGAATCCAAGAACACATCAAAAAGATCATCCAACATCATCAAGTAGTCTTCATTCTAGGGATGCAGGGATGGTTTAATATCTGGAAATCCATCAACGTAGTCCACTATATAAACAAACTCAAAAACAAAAACCACATGATCATCTCCTTAGATGCTGAGAAATCATTTGACAAAATTAAACACCCATTCATGATAAAAGTCTTGGAAAGATCAGGAATTCAAGGCCCATACCTAAACATAATAAAAGCAATATACAGCAAACCAGTAGCCAAAATCAAACTAAATGGAGAGAAGCTTGAAGCAATCCCAATAAAATCAGGGACTAGACAGGGCTGCCCACTTTCCCCCTACCTATTCAATATAGTACTTGAAGACCTAGCCAGAGCAATTAGACAACAAAAGGAGATCAAGGGGATACAAATTGGAAAGGAAGGTGTCAAAATATCACTATTTGCAGATAATATGATAGTATATATAAGTGACCCTAAAATTTCACCGGAGAACTCCTAAACCTGATAAACAGCTTCAGTGAAATAGCTGTGTATAAAATTAACTCAAGCAAATCAATGGCCTTTCTCTACACAAAGAATAAATGGGCTGAGAAAGAAATTAGGGAAACAACAGCCTTCACAATAGTCACAAATAATATAAAATATATTGGTGTGACACTAACTAAGGAAGTGAAAGATCTGTATGATAAGAACTTCAAGTCTCTGAAGAAAGAAATCCAAGAAGATCTCAGAAGATGGAAAGATCTTCCATGCTCATGGATTGGCAGGATTAATATAGTCAAAATGGCTATCTTGCTGAAAGCAATCTATAGATTCAATGTAATCTCCACCAAAATTCCAACTCAGTTCTTCACAGAGTTAGAAAGTGCAATCTGTAAATTCATCTGGAATAATAAAAATCCTAGGTTAGCAAAACTATTCTCAACAACAAAGAACCTCTGGTGGAATCACCATCCCTGACCTCAAGCTGTACTGCAGAGCAATTGTGATTAAAAAAAAAAAAAAAAAAAAAAAAAAAAAAAAAAAAAAAAAAAAAAAAAAAAAAAAAAAAAAAAAAAAAAAAAAAAAAAAAAAAAAAAAAAAAAAAAAAAAAAAAAAAAAAAAAAAAAAAAAAAAAAAAAAAAAAAAAAAAAACAAAAAACAAAAACAAAAAAAAAAACAAAAAAACTGCATGGCACTGGTGCAGCAACAGACAGATAGATCACTGGAATAGAATTGAAGACCAGAAATGAACCCAAACACTTACGGTCACTTGATCTTGGACAAAGGAGCTAAAATCATCCAGTGGAAAAAGGACAGCATTTTCAACAAATGCTGTTGGCTCAAGTGGCAGTTATCATGTAGAAGAATGTAAATTGGTAAAAATCCTTTCCCAATCTGTTGGTGGCCTTTTTGTCTTGCTGACTGCCTCTTTTGCCTTACAGAAGCTTTGCAATTTTATAAGGTCCCATTTGTCAATTCTTGATCTTATCACACAGGCCTTTGCTGTTCTGTTTAGGAATTTTTCCCCTGTCTCCATATCTTCGAGGGTTTTCCCCACTTTCTCCTCTATAAATTTCAGTGTCTCTGGTTTTATGTAGAGGTCTTTGATCCACTTAGACTTAAGCTTTGTACAAGGAGATAAGAATGGATCAATTCGCATTCTTTTACATGATAACAGCCAGTTGTGCCAGCACCAATTGTTGAAAATGCCTTCCTTTTCCCACTGGATGGTTTTAGCTCCCTTGTCAAAGATCAAGTGACCATGGGTGTGTGGATTCATTTATGGGTTTTCAATTCTATTCCATTGATCTATCTGTCTGTTGCTGTACCAGTACCATGCAGTTTTTATCACAATTGCTCTGTAGTACAGCTTAATGTCAGACATGGTGATTCCCACAGAGGGGACTAATATCCAACATCTACAAAGAGCTCAAGAAGCTGGACTCCAGAAAAATGAATAACCCCATTAAAAAATGGGGTACAGAGCTAAACAAAGAATTCTCAACTGAGGAATTCTGAATGGCTGAGAAACATCTGAAAAAATGTTCAACATCCTTAATCATCAGGGAAATGCAAATCAAAACAACACTGAGATTCCACCTCACACCAGTCAGAATGGCTAAGATCAAAAATTCAGGTGACAGCAGATGCTGCCAAGGATGTGGAGAAAGAGGAACACTCCTCCATTGCTGGTGGGATTGCAAGCTTGTACAACCACTCTGGCAGTCAGTCTGGCATTTTCTCAGAAAATTGGACATAGTACTACCTGAGGATCCAGCAATACCTCTCCTGGGCATATACCCAGAAGATGTTCTAACTGGTAAAAAGGACACATGCTCCACTATGTTCATAGCAGCCTTATTTATAATAGCCAGAAGCTGCAAAGAACCCAGATGTCCCTCAACAGAGGAATGGATACAGAAAATGTGGTACATTTACACAATGGAGTACTATTCTGCTATTAAAAAATGAATTTATGAATTTTTTGGGCAAATGGATGTATCTGGAGGATATAATCCTTAGTGAGGTAACCTAATCACAAAAGAAGTCATTGGATATGTACTCACTGATAAATGGATATTAGCCCAGAAACTTAGAATACCCAAGATACAATTTGCAAAACACAAGAAAATCAAGAAGGAAGACCAGCTCGTGGATACTTCATTCCTCCTTTGAATAGGAAACAAAATACCCATGAAAGGAGTTACAGAGACAAAGTTTAGAACTAAGACGAAAGGATGGACCATACAGAGACTACCCCACCGGGCAATCTATTCCATAATCAGTCACTAAACTCAGACACTATTGCATAGGACAGCAAGTGTTTACTGAAGGGACCCTGATATAGCTGTCTAGTACAGAAGTGGATGCTCACAGTCATCTATATGATGGAACACAGGGACCACAATGGAGAAGCTAGAGATAGAACCCGAGGAGCAGAAGGGGTCTGCAACCCTAGAAGAGGAACAACAATAGGAACTAACCAGAACGCCCAGAACTCGTGTCTCTAGCTCCATATGTAGCAGAAGATGGCCTAGTCGGCCATCATTAGTAGGAGAGGCCCCTTGGTACTGCAATCTTGAATGTCAGGGCCAAGAAGTGGGAGTGGGTGGGCAGGGGAGCAGGGCGGGGCGAGGGGGGAGGGAACTTTCAGGATAGCATTTGAAATGTAAATTAAGAAAATATCTAATAAAAATTTTGAAAAAAAAGGAGAATGTAAATTGATCCATTCTTATATCTTTGAACAAAGTTCAAGTCTAAGTGGATCAAAGACCTCCACAAAAAACTGAGACACTAAAACATATAGAGGAGAAAGTAGGGAAGAGCCTTGAAGATATTGGCACAGGGGAAAAAATCCTGAACAGGACAGCAATGGCTTGTGCTGTAAGATCAAGAATCAACAAATGGGACCTCATAAAATTGCAAGATTTTTGTAAGGCAAAGGACAGTGACAATAAGACAACAAGGCCACCAACAGATTGGATAAAGGTCTTTAACAATCCTAAATAAGATAGGGGACTAATATCCAATATATATAAAGAACTTAAGAAGTTGGACTCCAGAAAACCAAATAACCCTATTAAAAATAGAATACAGAGCTAAACAAAAATTCTCAACTGAGGAATACCAAACAGCTGAGAAAGACCTAAAAAAATGTTCAACATCCTTAATCATTAGGGAAATGAAAATCAAAACAACCCTGATATTCCACCTTATACCTGTCAGAATGGCTCAGATAAAAGGTGGGGAGAGGGTACTTTTGGGATAGCATTTGAAATGTAAATTAAGAAAATATCTGAAGACATCCTAGTTGGCCATCATTGGGAAGAAAGGCCCTTTGGTATTGCAAATTTTATATGCCCAGTACAGGGGAACACCTGGGCCAAGAAGTGGGAGTGGGTGAGTACAGGAGCAGGGCAGGGGGAGGATAGAGGAAACTTTTGGGATAGCATTTGAAATGTAAATTAAGAAAATATCTAATTAAAAAAAGAAAAGCATTTTGCATAAGGATCTATTCCTGAATGTTTGCCCTCATGCAGGTCAAATACTAAAAATGCATAAAAATAAAAATAAAGAAAGAAAAAAAATTCAGGTGACAGCAGATGCTGGAGAGAATGTGGAGAAAGAGGCATACTCCTCTATTGTTAGTGGGATTGCAAGCTAGTACAACTACTCTGGAAATCAGTCTGGCAGTTCCTCCGAAAATTGGACATAGTACTACCAGGAGATCCAGCAATACCACTCCTGGGCATATACTCAAAAGATGTTCCAACTTGTAATAAGGACACATGCTGCACTATGTTCATATCAGCCTTATTTATAATATCCAGAAGCTAGAAAGAACCCTAGTGTCCCTCAACAGAGGAATGGATACAGAAAATGTGGTACATTTACACAATGGAGTACTACTCAGCAATTAAAAACAATGAATTTATGAAATTCTTAGACAAATGGATGTATCTGGAGGATATCATCCTGAGTGAGGTAACCCAATCACAAAAGAAGTCACTTGATATACACTCACTGATAAGTGGATATTAGCCCAGAAACTTAGACTACCCAAGATATAATTTGCAAAACACATAAAACTCAAGAAGGAAGACAAAAATATGGATACTTCATTCCTTCTTAGAATGGGGAACAAAATACCCATGGAAGGAGTTACCCAGACAAAGTTTGGAGCTAAGACAAAAGGATGGACCATCCAGAGACTGCCCCACCCAGGGATCCATCCCATAAGTAATCACCAAACCTAGACACTATTACATATGCCAAAAAGATTTTGCTGACAGGATCCTGGTATAGCTATCTCTTGTGAGGCTATGCCAGTGTCTGGCAAATATAGAAGTGGATGCTCACAGACATCTATAGGTTGTAACACATGGCCTCTAATACAAGAGCTAGAGAAAGTACCCAAGGAGCTGAAGGGGTCTGCAACTTGATAGGAGGATCAACAATATGAACTAACAAGTATCCCCACAGAACTGTGTCTCTAGTTGCATATGTACCAGAGGGTGGCTTAGGTGACCTTCAACGGGAGGAGAGGCTCATGGTCTTGTGAAGATCATATGCCCCAGTACAGGGGAATGCCAGGGCCAGGAGGCAGGAGTGGGTGGGTTGGGGAGCAGGGTGGGGGGAGGATATAGGGGACTTTGGGGATAGCATTTCAAATGTAAATGAAGAAAATTTCTAATACACAAAAAAACAAAAACAAAACAACAACAACAATCCAAAGCAAGCTACTTAAATTTCTAGTAAAGTACCATTGTGTTCATTCGTCCTTTTATGAATAGCAATAAAGATTCAAACTTAAAAAAAAAAGAAGAAGAAAGAAAATTCCTACTCAATTCTTCACAGAGTTAGAAAGGGCAATTTTCAAATTCATCTGGAATATATAAAAACCTAAGATAGAGAAAACTAATTTCTGGTGGAATCACCATGCCTGACCTCAATATGTACTACAGAGCAATTGTGATTTAAAAAAAAATTATAATAATAAAAATGCATGGTATTGGTACAGGTAGATCAGTGAAATAGAATTGAAGACCCAGAAAGGGGAACACTCCTCCATTGTTGGTGGGAATGCAAGCTGGTTCAACCACTCTGGAAATCAGTCTGGCGGTTCCTCAGAAAATTGGGCATAGTATTACCAGAAGATCCTGCAATACCTCTACTTGGCATATATCCAGAAGATATTCCATCTGGTAACAAGGACACATGCTCCACCATGTTCATAGCAGCCTTATTCNGAGGATGGCCTAGTTGGCCATCAGTGGGAAGAGAGGCCCCTTGGTTATGCAGACTTTTTATGCCCCAATACAGGGGAACGCCGGGGCCAGGGGGTGGGAGCGGGTGGGTAGGGTAGCAGGGCCGGGAGGGGGGAGGATATAGGGAACTTTCTGGATAACACTTGAAATGTAAATGAAGAAAATATCTAATAAAAGTTGAGAAAAAAAAAAAAAAAAAAAAAGAATTGAAGACCCAGAAATAAACCAACATACCAATGGTCACTTGATCTTTGACAATGGAGCTAAAACCATCCAGTGGAAAAAGGACAAATGGAGCAGGCTAAATTGGCAGTTAGCATGTAGAAGAATGCAAATCAATCCATTCTCATCATCTTTTACAAAGATCAATTCTAAGTAGATCAAGGAACTCCACATAAAACCAGATACACTGAAACTAATAGAAAAGAAAGTGAAGAAGAGCCTCAAGAACATGGGCACGGGAGAAATTTTCCTGAACAGAACACCAATAGCTTATGCTCTAAGATCAAGGATTAACAAATGGGACCTCATAAACTTGCAAAGCTTCTGTAAGGCAAATGACACTGACAATAGGACAAAACAGCAATCAACAGATTAGGAAAAGTTCTTTGCCAATTCTACATCCAATTGAGGGCAAATATGCAATATATACAAAGAACTCGAGAAGTTAGGTTCCAGAGAATCAAATAACCCTATTAAAAATGGAATACAGAGCTAAACAAAGAATTCTCAACTGAGGAATACCAATTAGCAGCACCTAAAGAAATGCTCAACATCCTTAGTCATCAGGGAAATGCAAATCAAAACTGAGATTCCACCTCACACCAGTCAGAATGGCTAAGATAAAAAACTCAGGTGACAGCAGATGCCAACAAGGATGTGGAGAAAGAGGAACACTCCTCCATTGCTGGTCAGATTGCAAGCTGGTACTCTGGGAATCAGTTTGGCAGTTCTTCAGAAAATTGGACATAGTACTACCTGAGGACCCAGCAATACCATTCCTGGGAGTATATCCAGAAGATGCTCCAACATATAATAAGGACACATGCTCCACTATGTTCATATTAGCCTTATTTATAATAGCCAGAAGCTGGAAAGAACCCTGGTGTACCTCAACAGAAGAATGGATACAGAAAATGTGGTACATTTACACAATGGAATACTACTCAGCAATTAAAAACAATGAATTTATGAAATTCTTAGGCAAATGGATGGATCTAGAGGACATCATCCTGAGTGAGGTAACCCAATCACAAAAGAACTCCCATGATATGCACTCACTGATAAGTAGATATTAACCCAGAAACTTAGACTACCCAAGATAGAATTTGCAAAACACATGAAACTCAATAAGAAGGAAGACCAAAGTGCGGATACTTTGATCCTTCTTAGAAGGGGAAACAAAAGACCCATGGGAGGTTATACAGAGACAAAGTGTGGAGCAGAGACTGAAGGAGAGGCCATCCAGAGACTGCCCCACCTGGGGATCTATCTCATATACAATCACCAAACCCAGACACTATTGTGGATGCCAACAAGTGCTTGCTGACAGGAGCCTTATATAGCTGTCTCCTCAGAAAGAAGCAAAGAAAGGAAAAAAATTCCATTTTTCTGGAAAACTGACTCAGATAATTTAAGAGACTAAATAGGACAATACAAAACTTCATATGAGCTTAAAAAGTAGTTCTATATAAGCTATTATGACTTTTTAAAAATAAATGTTATAGTAAATAGCTCATCTAGTAACTTTAGAAAAGTATTTATTAGTTTTCCAGAACAATGGAATATTTTTTCCTTTCTTTGCTTCTTTCTTTTTTTTAAAACTAAATATCTTTGTTTTCCTTCTGTAGTCCTTGCAGTATAAACCTACGTTTCAAGTACATGCTGGGTGAGACCTCTATCACTCAGCCACATCTCCAACCATCATCCTACTTTGCATTTTGAAACAGAATATCACTAATTGACCAAGATGCCTTTAAACTTGGAATTCTCCAACTTAAGCCTCTTAAGAATCAGGGATCAAATCAGGATCCCTAGTGGAACATTTCAAAATATAAATCTAAGAATCAAAAAACCAAAACCAAAACCAAAACAAAAGTAAAAAACCTTAAGCAATAAAGAGCCTTTCACTTAGAGTTTCCATGCTCATAGAAAAAGTACAAATGTAACTGTTGTTTGATGAATGTTTAAAGAAATGAATACATTCATTATTACCATGACTCAATTTGGTCATCCACTCTAGACAGTATTTGGATATTATGAAAGTTCAATTTGAGTAAATTATTTGATGTAGCAATTAAAATTTTTTTCAATTACTTTATCATAATGAAATAATTAGAAAAGTAACCAATGATTTAGACAGAGGAATATTTGTTAGTCATTTAGAGTAGTGAATAAACAGAAAAATAATCTAAACAACTCAACTATAATTGATGAACAAATTTTGGTATGTTTACTTTAAAATTTCAGTCAATGAATTTATTAATGAGATCCACATTTCCTGATGAGGTGAAGTCACTACTATCTATCAAATGTTTCACTTGCTCCTTTTATTTCCTAAGTCTCTCCTACCTAGGTCGGTTCATGAACTCAATCGGCTTAGTGAAAATGAAGTAACTTATTCCACTTCCAAATGGAAACAAAGACCATTATGAGATTGTCCAATCTAATATTTTATTTCCTTGCATGTTAAGGAAATATATATGGTGAATATAAGAGGACACAGATGCAGGCAAGGCAGATCTGGCATTTCAGATACTTCAGCTACATTTCAGGGCCTGCATCAGTCAAAGTCCTTCTTGCATCTGTAACATAGACCCTTTCATTAACCTACTTGGGTTATGTAACATAGACCCTTTCATTAACCTACTTGGGTTATGTAACATAAGCTAGAAGTAAGAATTTTTACTATTACTTCTTTTTGAATTTAGGATAGTGTTACTGTAGTATAAATTGGCCAAGTTCTAAACTGTTTTCTTTAAAGGTAGGGGGTATGGTAGATCAACCACACCTCAGTGGAAGGATACATGTGTAAGACTATATCTTTAAATAAAGTGTATTTGATGGATTTTTAGAAATAATAAAGAGGATGCAAATGCAGGCAAGGCAGATCTGTCAAGAGCTCAGAGTGGAGTGAGCAAGATCAAAATATGTTGTAAAGAATTCACAAAGAACTAATGAAATAAAAATGTAATATACAAGCTATTCATATAATTTTATTTTGTATAATTATAGAACGGCATCAAATTTTATTTTACTCCTGCTAATTATATTTAAGTAACCATATCTTTTGATTTAATAATTTCTCCTTTAAATTTTTAGAACAATATCACATACAATATTAAATAAAGACCACTTTCGCCGATTAATAGGTAAATATAATCAAATTTATAAGCCTTTTTACAAGACTGCAGTTTTTAGATACCTTACCTGAGACACAGAGACACAAACAGGCAGTGTCCCATCTGGTTTGGAGGACAGGGAACAGTGACAATGGGTGTCATAAGCTGTGATCCTGAGTTAAGTTCAAGACATTTTTTAATTGCTCTTGGAAGGCTTTGGCACCATGCACTGGGCATGGAAAATTAAGAACAAAGGTTCTGTCTTTGAAAATTACTTGGGGGTAAGTAAGTATGGGTCTAGGGTAAAGAACTGAGTACACAATTATACAAATGCTGGAGATGCATCTCCCTGGATAGAGATTAGGCACTTAAGAAAAGCTTCCTGGCCCTGATGAAATTCTGGACAGTACGTCTTCAGTCCACTCCACCCTGCTGCCCCGCTCTTCCCAGCTGCTTCTGCCCTGCCCTGTCTCTGTATCCCCAGTTTCCATTCCTCCTTCATCTCTTTTTCTGCTTACTTTACTCTTACGGACCATAACACCCTCAGGATATTTTCCACTACTCAGAAATGTTTCCATTTCTCCAAACACTGTCAGAATGACCGGGACATGCATGGATTTTTAGATGAAAGTCAAGTCAGGAAGGTTTCTTTCCATTCCTACAGGGCAAGATGGAAGATTGCCTAGAAGGATGGGACACGTGAATATTACTCATTGAGAGAATTACTGGCCCAATGGCAGAAGATGGCTTTCCCTGATACTGGTTAGTGTCAGAGGGGCAGCTGTTAGCGGTATTTCTTTGAGGCTGCGTACAGACTCACTGACTTCCCATATTACTTATTTTCCATATACTGAGGCAAATCCCTAAGTATAGAGTACTCTAATTCTCTGACATGACATTGATGTAAAGCTTTAGATACTTTACATAAAAGCAGAGAGAATGGGATGGGGATTTGATTCCATGCCATGGTGATAATGAGGAGAGGCTCAGGAGGTCTGTTGCTGGCAGAAGTGGTGTGTGCTTTAAGACATGCTACAGTGCCAAGAAACAATGCAAAGTGTGAGAAAAAGCAGACTGAGTCACGATCCATTGCAGAATCTAAATTGTATACTTCTGTCTCCATATATAATATGCCCAAGATGTCATTTCGACTGTCATCAAAACTTTTTAGATTGTCACCACTGTAAGAACAACAGCAGTGGCATTTCTTTATATTAAATGCATCTGAACCCCACAGGAAAAAAAGAATGTGTTTTCCAGGGACATGATTTATGTGGTGACTATTAGTCTGGTAGACTCTGGGAAGAAGGGAACTCTTAATCTTGATTTTGTATAAAGGAGGTCTCTGTTTGACACTGACCACACGGTGTTGTACTTTTCTGTATCTAGCTGTCAGAAACCTCCAACTATGGTGTGAAAGATGTATAATATTCTTCCAACAAGGCTGGTTTTTTTTCACCCAGTATTGTGTGGGTTTGAAAACAGAATGGGAACACTCTTGTTAATAATCTGCCCACATCCGCATGGCACAGCTGAGGTGCTGGAGGCAAAGGGGCTGTCATATTTCCAAATGTTAGGAGAAAGAAAAGCATTTCCAGGGGTCATGTACCCTTCTCTTATTATCTTGTCTTTTTATAAAAGACAATTTTGCTTCATTTGGATCATAAACTCTCATATATGCAAACACATTATGAAATGAAGTTTGCTTTTGTTATAGGAGACAAAACAATGCCGGAGAACGCCTTAGAGTGCTTTATTGATTTCTCTTATTTTCTTCTATCTCTACAGCCTGTGAGTCTATTACTGCAACCAATGTACTCCCCACAGCCTTCTGTAACCACTCTGTGCTCAACCCCAAACAGGAGTCACCAGTTATTTGTTTTTGCAGTTTTTATATAAATCAAACTACATACAAAATCTTGGGGGGGGGGGTTCTTTCTTCTATCTTAACAAAATGCATTTAAATCATCTATATCACTTGGTGAACTTATACTGAATTCATTCCTTTTGCTGAATAGAATTCCATTACATAGATGCTTCAATCTGTTCATCCATATAGCAGCTGAGCAGTATCTGGTGCCTGCTTTTCTCTCTCTCTCTCTCTTTCTCTCTCTCTCTCTCTCTCTCTCTCTCTGTGTGTGTGTGTGTGTGTGTGTTGAGTATAATCATTAAAGATATTAATTTATATTTTGTGTAAATATTAGCTTCTATTTCCTTTGGAAATACCTGCAGGAGGGTTACTGTATATGTTAATGTATAAGGATGAGCTTCCACAATAGTTATACCCTTTTATATTCCCACCAGTAACATGCAGCAATCTGTTTGGTCAGCTTGCTCACATACATTTATTATTGCCAGTCCTCGTAAAAATCTTATGCATTCTACTAAAGCGATAGATCAGATAGATAGATGATAAACCTGACACTTTGATATGTATGCATAGTGACATTTCATTATAGTTTCAGTCTATATCTCCCTGATGACTAATGGTGATGAGCATCATTACATGCACATATCTGGAACCTATGTGCAGATCCACGAGTGTGATGCTACATAACTTTACATACCTTTAATACCAGAATGTAGAAGGTAGAAGAAAAAGCAGGATCAGAGCTCGAGGCTAGCATGAACTACATAAAACTCTAACTAAAAAACAATCAAATAAAAAGAGGAAATAACTCAGTTTTCTTACTGAGTTTTGAGAGTTCTTCTTTATTTTGGATGAATGTTTATTAAATATATAGTTTTATAACATTGTGATGAAGTCTACAGCTTTTTATTTTCCTTACAGTGTCATTTACCAAATTTTAGAATTCTGAATTGGTTTTTTTGTTGTTGTTGTTGTTAGTTTGAGTATTATATCTAAGAAAGCTGACAGGTTCAATTTTATATATATATATATAAGTATATATAATACATATATATTCATAGAAATCTAACAGTCCTATTTTCTATTTCACTCTATGATAAATTTTGACATTCTTTTTGCATGAAGTATGACATGAGTGTCAAAGCTCAACTTTTGATATAAATATCCAATTCTTTTATCATTATCATTGATGAAAACGGAATATAAAGTAACTACCTTTGCACTATAAAAAAAGTCAATTGCTCTAATGTCCCTATGACTACTCCTGATTCAGTCCTGTGCTGGTGATGTATGTGTCTGCTCTCCACTAACCCATACTGCTTTGGATACTTATGTTTTTAAAGTTATTCCTGAGTAGGACTGCATCTTTCAACATATTCACTTGCAAAATTATTTTGGCTACTTTGGCTTCTTTGCTTTTCTGTTTTTAATTAAAAATCTCCTATTAGAATTTTGTTTTCTATAAAAAAAATACTTGAAATTAGTTTGGGTTTACATTCACCCTATATAAAACGGTGTTGAGAAATCCAAGACACTTCTGCAAACCACAGTTAAAAATTCCAAGTCTGGGATAGGTAAGAAATAGCTAAATAGTTAAAAGGATCTGCTGAGAATCAGTGTTAAGTTCCCAACACCCACATGGTAGATCACAACACTCTGTAACTCCAATTCTCTATGTACATGTAGAGAAAACACTCAAATGCTTAAAATAAAATAAAATAAAATAAAATAAAATAAAAAAGTCATCTGAAAATCAGTCTACAAAAAATAATATTCATACTTAGAAACTTGTCATTTCGTTATTACATAACATCTGCCTTCACAATAGTACCAGTCCAGAGAAAACACCAAGATTTCAAGCTATTTCCTTTGCTCAGTACATTTTTTTTATTTATTCACTTTATATCCCACTCCCTGCCCCCTCCAGTCACTCCCTCCCACAATCCTTCCCCTTTCCCCCTTCTCTTCTTCTCTCTGTCCAGAGCAACTGGACTCGGGGCTATCCCAAAAGCTGTTGTCTATGTGTAGGATACGTTCTTCTAGCAGGGCTGCCTTATCTGGCCTCAGTGGGAGAGGAAGTGTCTGGCCTCCTAGACTTGAAGTGCTCTGTATATTTTAGGGGCATGTTTCATCGTAAAACGCAACTCAGATGTGCTCCTCTTATAGGCCTTAGACATTAACACTATTGATGATATATAGGGTTGTTCATTCCCACCACATGTTCTGTTTGCTTCTGTCAAGAAGCACACCTCTAACTGGAAACAGTGCTCTCTCTGCCCAGGAAGACTGAGGAATGGCTCATGGAGACTCACCATTTTCTTTATATTGGCGCATGCTTGTTCTGTTTGAACAATGACAACGCAGCTCCTTAGGGACACAGACTCTAACTCAGATTCCACAAAAAAGTGCAAAGTAGTATCCTACCAGACTGCAAAAATTCCCAATTCAAAGGGAGCTTATGAAAAGGAACCTGAAATAGATGTTTATAGGGCTGTGGGCTCACTACCATACCTATATCAGAGAGACAACAGCAGGCCCCCTTTTCAATGTTCCAGTTACACATCACCTGTTTCTTTTTAACACTGTTCTTTGGTTTCTTGCTGGGCTTCTTTGTTTCCTGTAGGTTTCCACTGTAAAAGCTGTAAAAAAAAATCTTTTAATTGCACCAAACGAAGTACCCTCTTTTGTTAAGAGGAGGGTAGCTTACATTCCTCAGGAATGTGTGTCTGAGAGTACAGCGGCACGTGGTGCACACTGAAGAAGGAAAAACCAGCGCAGGATTCTTCTTTTTTCCTCCTCACACGCTTCCTGGCAGCATTTTAAATTTATTTATAATAACGGCTGTCATTAATATTATGTTCACTTGGTTGAAATTATTTTGTTTCTGCCTTTGGAAATAGAGCTGCTCAAATCTGGTAAATAATAACACATTATATAAGTACTGTGGATTATTTAACATTCTGATTAATGAGATATTTTCTAACCCAAAATGACAATCTTCAGAGCTCGGCAGATGCAAGCTTGTCAATCTCAGATCATGAATAGTGTTTACATTGAGAGATGAATCTGAAACATGGGTAGAGTGGTTCATTTTGCCTTCAAACTTTTTTTTATATAATAATGGATTGAATAATCAGGATAAAAGGTTCTCATTAGATAGTGACCTTGTCTGTATGGCACCGAGCCAGACCAGATGACACTAGCTCCTCTGAAATTTCAAAGAGTTTGTTTTAGAATATAAAATCAGATTCTTCCCTAAGCAGAATCTTTCTATTTTGGTTGACTATCAAACAAGCACAGTGAAAACTGAATAGGAGACAGGGTATGAGTGGGTCGAGTAAAACGGGGGTGGGGGGGTGGGGGGGTGGGACAGAGCTTCCTCCCCTGAAGCCTCTGCTGTTCTGCCCTTCTACAAAATGCATCTGGTGAGGGGATACAGAAACCACAATCTCTTCTTCCTGCTTTTCAGCGGGAGGATGGAGGCTGATGACACTTAAGCCTGCTCCCTGTGGATGTATGAAAAGATTCCCTCTTCGCTCACTTAGTGGTGTCTATCTGACATCACCAGCCTTGACTATCTGGGTCTTGACCTGGCACAGGTGTCCTCCTCCAAATGTATGGCACTTAGGACCACATCGACTCTGTCCTCGCTAGGCTATCTGCTGCTCTGTCAAGTTTCCTTTCACAGGCAGTAATCTTGGTATGTTTTATCCTTGCTTTTAGAGATGGGTGTGTCTACAAACATGTCTTTAAAGTCAGATTTCCAGTGGTTGGGTCTTATTTGATTAAGAAGCAGGAGGCTTTAGAGAAGACAAGTAAGAGGCAGGCAAAAGGAGAGCATCCGGGTAACCCCGGAATCAGTTCGACCCTTACTGATTCTAGGCTGATGTTTTTTTCAGGGACATGTTTTTAAAATGTTCCATGCCATCCCAGAGCCATGAACTATATACAAATAAAAGATATTACCTCCTCAAAAAGAAAAAAGCACCCTTAGAAAAGTGTTTCAGAACAAAATGCTTCCAACTACTCTTACATCTAGGCTCTAACATTCTCAGCCTCTGTGTCCGAAGCCCTTCCATTGTTTCAGAGTTACAAAGAGTAAAAATAAATTTCTGGGTAGCGTGTTTCAACCAGACTGAACAGAGTAAAATTATTCATGTGAAAAGTACTTTTGGTAGTGTTGGGGGCATTTGTATTCTCTCCTTCCTCTCTGTGGAAAGTATATTCTAACTTGTGATCCTTCTACCTCCACCTCTTCAGCATATCCTACTGGCCTGTTCAACCACAACTCACAACAGCCACCTTCCAAACACAAACACATGCAGTCAAACATCTTGGTCATTTGCAATTGATGTAGCAGTGTGTACTGTCAACCATCAGCACCTCATTCGGAAGGTGACAACTGAGAAGAGAAGAAAAACTGACATTGCTGTTAAGGACTTAAGAGAAAGAGGTGCTCAGTATGGATAGGATCCTGGAGAATTCAAAATCAGGAGAAACAAGGAAAGAGGTGGCATGAAGCAAAGGCTTCAAGAAGACAATTCTCCGTGATACCCATACCTGAAGTCAGTGCTTCACAGAATCTAAAAATGGTGGCTTTTGAAGGAAAAAAGAAAAAACAGAAATGTAACCAATTAACTTACTTTCACTTCAAATAGCCAAATGCATGATTATAGAATGGGAAACTACCATGTCAGCTCCAGCACTGAAAATGGGAGACACGTTCATATCAGGAACATGAGCACATTTACTGCACTGAAAGCGACATGGAAGACCCATTTGCAATTTCCAAAGTGAAACCAGGATCTAGTAGAAAATGAAGATCCTGATCTCAGGTCTGTGCTGACTGACACTTTAAGCACCATAGAGATCCATGCTCTTGCACCTCTGATGAAAGCACACATTCTGGCAGCAGGGTTTCTGGCTTTTATATAGACTATGGGAATACCCATCCACCAACGACATCCGAGGCTTCCTCTATATGGGGACTCAGGTGCCCACCCAGCTTAGTTCTAGCCTTGGTGCCAGGCAGGGAATGACTTTCTCAAAATCTTATTTGGGGGCCTTTAGCAACATTGACTGTTCTAAATGGTGAGTTCAGTACTGTGCAACTCTGATTCTGGACAACACATCGGGCTTGTCATTGTTGCCAAAGAAGCTTTTCTGAAACCTAGCAATTTTTAGAACAATAAAATTAATCTGAAACTAATCTTATTATGTCAACTAAAGGTACAAGGCTAATTTAGGTAACACAGACACACACACAGACACACAGACACACACACAGACACACAGACACACACACAGACACACACACACACACACACACACACTGAAGGTCCCAGTTTCTTGGTAGTAAAGAAACAAACTAATTAAATTTAAACATAAAAACAGTAAGTTTTTCATACAAGGCAGTAAAAACGAATGGGAAGTGTCATGGTGTTATTACTCACACACACAACAAAATATTTTAGCAATTCATTCAGTTCAAAGTGAAAATTGTTCTTCCCAGAGTCCACTGTGTGAGAGGAAAGCATAAGTTGTTAACTTCTCTGTCATCCTTTCTTCAATAACAGATTAAGGTGAATGTATTACTACTGTTTCGACTGTTTATCTCTTTAAGCATATGCCCTTGCCATTGAGCAAGGGGAATCTTGACTGGCCACTGTATGAGGCCGACTTCCTTGAGCCTTCCATAAGGATTGGTATTTCATCTGGAATTAGCATCTCCTTGACCCTGAGCTGCTGGCAAGAATAAAATCATGAAATATTGCAGTCATTTTCTCTGTTCATCTGGATAGATTTCACGCTTCCCACATGCTTTTCTCTCTAGTTCCTCAGGTGGTTTAGGAGGTAGGTAGCTCTCTGTCATCCACAACAAGAAGTACATCCTGGCTTTAGTCAGTATTCTGTAAGTAAGCTGGCCTTCCTGGTTCTTGATTCCCAAGAAAGAACAATAAGAGATTAGATACAGAAAGTGTACTGTGGGAATACTTGTGGGAATTATGGTAATCACATAAGCATAAACAGCCACAGGGAAATGAGCCATTTTTCTTGAGTTTGGAGCATGAGGTATGAAGAGATGGCTGAAGAGAATTCCAGATTCATTAAAATTTTTCCATATATGGAAAACTTAAGGTTGCCATTCCTCCTGGAATTCATTTATTCATTGTTGTGCTCTGAAACCCTTCACCAATTCTGTTAGTGGGGAAAAAAAGTAAACACACACACACACACACACACACACACACACACACACACACACACAAAACTGACCAGTAAATGGCCATTTCTAAGGATGACTGGTATGTTCTCAGAGCTAAGGAGAAGACCATTGTAGCCATCAGAATCACAGTCATCAATTGTTGCATGATAAAAGTAAACTAAACATAGTATTTCATTTCTATTTTAACAGAAGAGGTCTGCCAGCAAAAATAATTTAAAATGGGGCAAACACGGCCTTATCTACCTGGAAAGCTACCACGAGCAAGCCTCCACTCTCTCTATCCCTTCATCTCCAGTCACACACCTGCAATTGTAACTCTCTGCTTGTTGCCCTTAGCACATTTTTTGAGGAACAATTTCCTCTTTACTCTGACCATAATGAACTGCCTTTTCTGCAAGGCTGTTTCTCATGCCCTGTTCAAGGAAAATCTCCCTCCCTGGGTTTCAGGACCTTGATTTCCTACTTTACCTTTAACCCCTGACACATCCACGAAGTTAAACCAGATTTAGTTAGACCTAATCCATTTGCAGTTGCTTAATTTCAGGACATCTATGGTTGTGTTATTTAGAAATGTAACAGTGATATTAATAATACTTTTCCATGGAAAAGCAGAAACGGACCTCAGAGCGTTGATTTCAGTATTTGGACTTTTCTGGGAAGCCAGCTCATAATTTAGGATTTGCTGCTAAGCGTGGATAAGAATGCAAGCTTTACCTGCAGCAGCTGCTGCCACCTCATTTTGTGTTCATGATAATGAAGTGAGAATTTTGGCAAGTGAAAACTGTTGTTTAAAACCTAAGAGGCTGGAAGCATCTGTCAAACAGTGTATTCAGGCCCGAGCCGAATGGTTTACAAAGCAGATGATAAGTGTGTACATGTTGTGAATTGCGGATGTATGTTGCTTTTCTAAGTTTTGTATACAAAGTGGTGAAAGTTTTCATTCTCTTAATGTGACTCATCAATACAGCAGATGAAATGTTTGATAGAAACATTGCTGTCATTTCTAATGAATTCATAAGCTATTGTTCAACCTCCTTTTACTCTGCAAGCCCAGCTGAGAGCTCAGGAGTTCGTGTTCAATCAGCACAGTGTGTGTCTGCCATCTTCAGAATATTGGGATAATGACCAACATCCTTTTGTGTGTGTGTGTGGAAAAACAAATGCAAATTTGTCACATTTGATTTAAGAAGACCCAGAGTTTAACTTCTCAAGGCCTATTTTGAATAAACTCTTTAAACCCCTATATATATTTTAGTATACTTTGGCTTTCCTATCAGAATAACCAAATATACCTTCTCATAACCTCAGGGATAATACACAAGAAGTTATAGTTGGTAGCAGGGGTCAGAACAGAAGATCAGAGCATAGAAAGTATAGTGTTTTTATTGATGTTTGACACCCAAAGAAAAGATTTGGAGAGCAAATACCAGTATCTACAGCATCCAAGCAAAGCAGCATCAAGACATGTCACCTAGGCACCCATGAAGATGAGACACACTAGTGGACACCCCACCCCCAAAAATGCTGCAGTCATTCCCTATAGCAAGCAAAGGTGCCCATTACATCCTGACAGGAAATGCCAGAATGGTTTCCTAAATATCTGCAACCCCCCCCTCTGTCTCTTTCTGTCTGTCTCTCATTCTCTATCTCTGTCTTCCTCCTCCTCCTCCTCCTCCTCCTCCTTGTCCTTCTTCTTCTTCTTCTTCTTCTTCTTCTTCTTCTTCTTCTTCTTCTTCTTCTTCTTCTTCTTCTTCTTCTTCTTCTTCTTCTTCTTCTTCTTCTTCTCTCCTCTCTAATTATCCAGTGTTATGTCACTTAACTGACTTACACAGATTCTTGGCTTAATTATCTGTGGAGGGCCTGGAGGTAGTCATTGATTTTAAATAGCTTCTGCAGAAGGAAAGTGGCTCCTTGAAAAGCAGTTGCTATCTAAGTTAGAAAGTTCTATCATATGCAATATGAATTAGATTCGCCAAGAGCAACAAAAAGGAGGGAACAAACAATATGGAATTTAGAGCCTAACACAACCAGAAAATGTGAGAGTGTAATTGATGTCAGGGGTTAATGCAAATGGAAGATGTGGAGAACCAGAATTGTGCCATGCATGTATGTATCTCGGACTCATCTTCCCACTGCAGGCTTTTATCCCCATGTCAGGGACCCAGCTACTGGTAATTCTGCACTCAAACACTTTCAGACTCAAAACTCCATGGAGTTTTCCTGTCAGCTTGAAGAAATCCCGAGAGAGAATGTCCACATTGGGACTCTGTGCCTACCCCAGTCTTTCCAGCCTGAATGACTGAATGTGACAGAGAGTTTAGTGAGGAACACAGCACTTTGATTAGCAGTGCCCATCAAAGAGGCAACGTTAGCTTAGAAGAACACTTGCATCAAAGGAAAGAGAAAAGTCACGGGGAGGAGTGCTGATTGATATCAGTAGTGAGGATCTTAAGACAGTCACTGTAAATTAACTCAGATAAACAGAAATCATTGTGAAGGAAAATGATCATGAAAGCAGAAGAAAATGTTAATATACCTGTGGCTCCTGTAGTGGGTCTGCAAAGACAATGAATCCAACCAAGACATAAACATGTTGATTGCATTATGTTAAATGGAATTTACTTAAAAATGAACAGCACTAGCTAAATATATATATATATATATATATATATATATATATATATATATATATATGCATATATATAGTTTTATATATATATAATTTAATATACATTATATTATATAATATGGCATATCATATTATAACATTTATTATATTTTGACACCCACCTTATTAAGTGAAATATTATAGTCCCATTCCATAGATAACCAAAGTGAAGCATAAAGACTAAATGACTTATCACAAATTTCAATGTCAGAAACTGATCCAGATAATAAAATACAGAGTCTTCTGTGCCACACCTCACAATTGAGAAGCACCCATTACATTGAAAGATATTCATAGACAAGAACAAAGGGGCACTTAAAATCAGGGCTCTTGGCTATGCAGTTGCCAGCCAATGTCTGTTTGGAAATCAAAGCAAGTGAAGGCGCTGTCATGAATGTCCTGTTATGTGCCCTATCATGGTCCTCCGTTGTATGTTTGAACATAAAACATTCATTTGCCTTTTCAAAATAAAAATTATAAAAGGTTACGATCGTGTGTTGTTACTAGGATGCTGATACATTAAGTTTAACCTACTAGAATTCAATACTAGAAAGAAAGTAAAACTACAAAATGGGATATTAAAGCCTGGCACCATATCCCAAGGGCAGTATCAGCTCAAAGATCCCCAGATGGTAAGCAGCTACAACAACAAAACTGGCATCCATGGTAACTGCTGGGATTGAGGTGGTCCAGAAGAAAAGCAACAGGTTAATGAATCATAGTCAACAATTCACAGATTATAAATGTCTTACAGGAAATAAATTAAAGTATATACTCAATTATCTTCAAGGCAATATGCCTCGGAAGAGCGAAAGTTGTTTGTGAGCATGACTTCAGCAGCAGTAGAAGATACCCCAAATCAAATAACCCAAGAATAAAAGATTCCACATGTAAAAACACAGTCAAGAACAGACAGCAGACTAGTGAATTACTTTTGTAACACACATAGAGGTCAAAATGTTGATTTCATTATAAAAGAGATCTTGCTGACACAAAGAAAAATTAGTGACACAAAATAAAAGTACCTAAATCACCTAAGCAAACAACTCGCAGGGCAAATGAATTATCAATAACAGATGAAATGATACTTCATAAAAGAATACCAAAAATAAAAATAATAAGAAAGCTACAAAAATCAAATAAAAATGAAAATAAATCAACAGCAAGATTAACCAGACTTCAGAGTCACTGCATGTCGAGGAACTTTTATACAGTTGGAATTGCCCTTTTGAAGATGTGGAACTTCAGTTTAGACTTCATAATTTTACTATCCTGTAATTTTTAAAATTTGTTACTTTATTTAAACCTTTAGGTAAAAGTTTAATTTATTCAAATTTTAAAAAAATGAGGAATCGAGGTTTAAAGAAACAAGTTGAGAAAAAGTTAACAGATAAAAATTCATGTAAGAAGAAAATGTGGAAATCTGCTCTTCTCTATCAGTGCCTATTGGTATAAACTGGACCAATTCCTCTGGTGAGCATTATGCAATAACCCACACAATTATATATGCATATCATGATTCTAAAATTCAAATTCTAGAATTGCATTATAATAATTTAAAATATATATAGTCAGTGATATCTACAGCATTATATACCAAGGTTAGGATATTGGAAGATCTTATTTATTCTTCTATAAACATGTTTAAATATATAAAAAATTGTGAACTTAGAGTTTTACATATACATGGAAAGGAAAGATATAAGGAACCAAATCTTGCCCACAGCCTATTTTTACAAATAAAAGCATTCATTCATTCATTCATTCATTCATTCATTTATTTGTTATGGCAACTTTTGAGCTCAAAGGTTGTAGATACAAACCCTATAATCTATGGTATTTGGTCCTTCACAGAAAGTTTGACAATCTCTTTTCTATTGACACACAACACCTTGGTACTTATGACAGCAGTAAGAAACCAAGCTGTTTTTATATGTATGTGTGAATGTGTAGAATTCTTAAAAAAAAAAAAAAAACAAGACAAATAAAACAAACAAACAAGCCTCATGCAAACTTAGATGAGTTTGTCTTGGCTGATCAAAAATACTTTAATATACCTGTATCTGACCATAAATATTCAAACAAAGATAGCCAGGCTTAAAGAACATAAAGGATCACTACAAACAGGTCGATTAAATAGGTGACTGAGCTGAGTCTAAACTCAGGTAAGAAATGAGAAGTAACACTCTACAGTCATGTGTCACATAACAACCATGACACTCAGTATGAGAAGTGTGTCCTTAAATTGGCTTCTTTTGGAAATGCCATAAAGTATAGCTACATAATTCTGGAGACTAGACATTACTTTACATGTAATCTATGTGGAAAAGCCTGTTGGTTCAAACCTTCAAGGCCAGGCAGCTTGTCACAGTACTGTAAATGATCTGTGAAAGCATGTCTAAGCTTAGAAAAAAAGTGTGTAGTCAAATACCAGCCGAAATGATCTTTTTCTCCCCATTACACATTTATGGGATCATCATTTATGCAGTCTGGATTAAAGCATGACTGCCTGTGTAGACAAGATTAGTCAATGATCTATTGCTTTCAAGAGCATTTGCATGGAAACCTTTAGAAAGGAAAACATTTGGTTGAGACTGGCTTACAGGTTCTGATGGTTAGTTCATTATCACCATGGCAAGAGTAGAGGTAGCTGAGAGTTCTACTTCCAGATCATCAGGCAGCAGGAAAAGAGCAAGATACTGGGTCTGGCTTGATATTCTGAAAACCCTAAGCCCACTCCCAATAACACACTTCCTCCAACAAGGCCACACCTACCTCAACAAGGACATCCCTACTCCAATAAAGCCATACCTCCAATGCCATGCTCTATACGTTCAAATATATGAGCCTTTGGGAGCCGTTCTTATTAAAACCACCACACAGACTATGATTGTATGTTACACCATATGCTCCATGGAGAGATTTTATGTGGTTGTCACATTTTTTTCTCCTCTCTTACAACTTAAATTGAAGAAAAATAAATGTTTTTAGATTAATATATTAAGGATGTGTTGTTAAATATGTATGCCAGATTGTACAATAGAACATCGAGTCGGAAAATGGACATATTCTTGTAGTTAATTTTTTATTCAAACTGTTTTATTAAAATGATTGTTCCTTTTATAATGTGCTAAAATCTCCAAGTGAAATTCAAAGAAACCTAGATGTGTGAGACTGAATTATCTCCTAATTGAATGCAATAACTTTTGATTAGCACTGATAAAGTTGGAAGTAGTGCAATTTATTATAATACATTTTTATTGTAATCTTTTCTGCTATAGCCAAAACACTTTTGGAATGGCAGAGTTAAGAAATGAGAAAAATTAATTCAACTTCATATTTCAAATCACTCAAGAGCACCTTATTTACTCCCATATAGACCCTCTTGTATATTTTACCACTTCCAGCACTTAGAAGGAAATATTTGACATTTCCTTCCACAAAGTTTTTTCTCAGTGGGCTATTGCAAATGTCAACAAAAACAGCAGGAGAGTCCATGATTTGGAAAGAGCAATTGAACAAGCACAAATGACCCCTGTTTGCTTAGAATAAAATGAAGTGTTTACCTCCATGTTTGACAGTTTTAAAGAATTTTCACAAGGAAAAATTATGCTTTAAATCAGTACTCTTCAAATTCTGTCCCTCCACACACAAGACTTCTGTGGTACTGCTCCAGGAGCTGTTAAAATTTTAAATTTATTTTAAAAATATGCTTCAACTACTTTTAAATTTATGAGTAAAGGCAAGCATATGTTATTGGGTTCTTTCTCAAGTGTTCATTCACTGGAGACCATGAAAACTCTTTGTTTGGATGCCTCGTTTTTGCTAGGGCATAGAGTGACTCTATTTGTTGATGTGGAGCAGAACAATGTGAGTTTTTGCCATAGAATTTATGGCTGAGCTCATAAACCTATCACTGTGCAGATTCCAGTGGTCCCATCCCCGGGCTTGCTTGCAGACAGCTTTTGCAGCAACCCAAATACCAAAAGAAGATATGTGGCCCTGGTCTATTGGGTTTCTATTCTAGATTCTATCCCCTGTGGCTAGTTGCATCAGTCTTAAGCCTGTGATATCATTTTGTTTGTTATCTCATAGAAGTGTATGCCCTACTCCTTTTTCCATTTAGTACTGTGGGCTCAAAGATATCACTTGGTGGTATTACTAGTCATAGACATAACATAGGGAGTCTAGAGCTGGCCTATTGAAAGCTGGGTAGTATCCCAGAGTGCCTGATCTTAGGATAGTAAGTTATTAGGATATTCATACATCCTAGGTATCAGCCCAATTTGGTCAGTCTCATCTGTGCCTTTCCCAGCTCCAAGGTTTGATCCCTGCCTCTAGCGTGTAGAGGGAGATCCTCTAATTGTTTGATTGGGTAAATAAAGATGGCAGAAGCCAAGATATAGAGGCAGGCAGGTTTTTGGGTCCTAGGATGAAGAAGAGAAGACAAAATTGAAATAAGGCTTTTTTCAACCAGGCTGTGGAGAAGACAACAGACACTATGAAGGCCTGGGGGTTATTCGTTCCGGTGGTGGCCTCCAGGTGCTCTCAAGAGGGATGAGTGTTGGGCAGCTTAACAAGCCAGCCATGGGAGCTGGGTGATACAGAAGGGCAGCACTCTCAGGAATAGAGGCCGTGGCTGTTAAGCATAGTCAGGATCTCTGGAAAGCATTAGATAGCCATGGGGGCTAACTAGGTAACAGGCAAGCGGTTGCTAGTCCCAGAACCTAAAATCACACACAATATCCTGTGTGTCAACTCAGTCTGGTCAGTACATCAGACCCTAGATCCATACCACGTTCAATATCCAGGCTTTACCCGGCTGCATACCCTATGCTAAATTCCAGTCTAGTGAGTTCCTTGAGCCCTAGGCTAACTGGCACCTTTCTCATCCCCTTGTACCTCAAATCAGCTTAGGTCACACACAAAGTAACAATCAGCTTTCCTTAATATTTCTTAACATCAATGGACTCAATTCCCCAAATAAAATATCATAGACTAACAGACTGGATATGTAAACAGGACCCAGCATTTTGCTGCATACCGGAAACACACCTCAGTGACAAAGACAGATATTACCTCACAGTAAAGACTGGAAAAAATTTTTTCCAAGCAAATGGTCTCAAAAAACAAGCTGGAGTAGCCATTCTAATATCGAATAAAATTGACATTCAACCAAAAGTTATCAAAAAAAGATAAGGAAGGATACTTCATACTCGTCAAAGGAAAAATCTACCAAAATGAACTCTCAATTCTGAAGATCTATGCTCCAAATGCAAGAGCACTCACATTTATAAAAGAAACTTTACTAAAACTCAAAGCACACATTGCACCCCACACAATAATAGTGAGAGACTTTAACTCCCCACTCTCATCACTGGACAGATCATGGAAACAGAAACTAAACAGAGACACAGTGAAACTAACAGAAGTTATGAACCAAATGGATCTAACAGATATCTATAAAACATTTCATCCTAAAGCAAAAGAATATATCTTCTTAGAACTTCATGGTACCTTCTCCAAAATTGACCATGTAATTGGTCACAAAACCGGCCTTAACAGATACAAGAAGACTGAAGTAATCCAATGCATCCTATCAGATCACTACTAATTCAGGCTGGTCTTCAAAGAAGACCTAACATCAATACTCTTCAAACGATTCCACAAAATAGAAACAGAAGGAACACTACCCAATTCATTCTATGAAGTCACAATTGCAGCTATACCTAAACCACACAAAGACCCAACAAAGAAAGAGAACTTCAATCCAATTTCCCTTATGAATATCGATGCAAAAATACTCAATAAAATCCTCGCAAACAGAATCCAAGAACACATCAAAACAATCATCCAACATGATCAAGTAGACTTCATCCCAGGGATGCAGGGATGATTCAATATATGGAAATCCATCAACATAATCCACTATATAAACATACTCACAGAAAAAAATCCACATGATCATCTCATTAGATGTTGAGAAAGTATTTGACAAAAATCAACCCCCCTTTATGATAAAAGCTTTGGAAAGATCAGGAATTCAAGGCCCATGCCTGAACATAGTAAAAGCAATATACAACAAATCAGTATCCAACATCAAACTAAATGGAGAGAAATATGATGCAATCCCACTAAAATCAGGGACTAGGAAAGGCTACCTAATAATAATAATCACAAATGGTACAAAATACCTTGTATACCTTGGTGTGACTCTAACCAAACAAGTAAAAGATCTGTATAACAAGAACTTCAAGTCTCTGAAGAAAGAAATTGAAGATCTCAGCCCCATAGGAGGAACAACAATATGAACCAACCTGTATCCCCAGAGCTCCCTGAGTCTAAACCACCAACCAAAGAGTACACATGGAAGAACCCATGGCTCCAGCCGCATATGCAGCAGAAGATGGCTTTATTGGACATCATTGAGAGGAGAGGCCTTTGGTCTTGTGAAAGCTCAATGCCCCAGTGTAGGAGAATTCCAGGACAGGGAAGCAGGAGTGGGTGGGTTGGTGAGCAGGGGGAGGGGATGGGATAGGGGTTTTCAGAGGGGAAACCAGGAAAGGGGGATAACATTTGAAATATAAATAAAGAAAATATTGAATAAAAAATAATTTTTAAAAAGATGGAAAGATGTCCCATGCTCATGGATTGACAAGATTAATACAGTAAAAATGGCAATCTTGCCAAAAGGAATCTACAGACTCAATGCAATCCTCACCAAAATCCCCACTCAATTCTTCATAGAGTTAGAAAGAGCAATTTGAAATTTTATTTGGAATAGCAAAATAGCCAAGATAGCGAAAACTATTCTCAACAATAAAAGAACTTCTGGGGGAATCACTATCCCTGACCTCAAGCTGTATCACAGAGCAATAGTGATTAAAAACTGTATGGTATTGGTATAGAGGCAGACAGGAAGATCAGTGGACTAGAACTGAAGACCCATAAATGAATCCACACATATATGGTTGCTTGATCTTTGACAAAGAAGCTAAAACCATCTAGTGGAAAAATGATACCAATCTCAACAAGTGGTGCTGGTTCAACTGGAGTTCAGCATGTAGAAGAATGAAAATCAATCCATTTTTATCTGCTTCTGCAAAGCTCAAGTCCAACTGGATCAAGGACCTCCATATATAACCACATAAAACCAGATACACTAAAACCAATAGAAAAGAAAGTGGGGAAGAGCCTCGAACACATGGGCACAGGGGAAATTTTCCTGAACAGAACACCAATGGCTTATGCTCTAAGATCAAAAATTCATAAATGGGACCTCATAAAATTGCAAAGCTTTTGTAAGGTAAAGGACACTGTCAACAGGACAAAACAACAACCAACAGACTGGGAAAAGTTCTTTACAAACCAATCCTACATCTGATAGAGGGCTAATATACAATATATACAAAGAACTCAAGAAGTTAGGCTCTAGAGAATCAAATAACTCTATTAAAAATGGGGCACAGAGCTAAACAAAGAATTCTCAACTGAGAAATATCAAACGGCGTAGAAGCACCTAAAGTAATGTTCAACATGCTTAATCATCAGGGAAATGCAAATCAAAACAACCCTGAGATTCCACCTCACACCAGTCAGAATGGCTAAGATCAAAAACTAAGGTGACAGAAGATGCTGGTGAGGATGTGGAGAAAGAGGAGCATTCCTTCATTGTTGATGGGATTGCAAGCTGGTACGACCACTGTGGAAATCAATTTGGCAGTTCTATACCTGAGGACACATCTATGCCACTCCTGGGCATATACCCAAAAGATGCTCCAATGTATAACAAGGAGTCTATGTTCATAGTGGCCTGATTTATAATAGCCAGAAGCTGAAAGAACCCAGATGTCCTTCAATAAAGATTGGATACAGAAAATGTGGTACATTTGCACAATGGAGTACTACTCAGCTATTAAAAACAATGAATTCTTGAAGTTCTTAGGCAAATGGATGGAACTAGAAAATATTATCTTGAGTGAGGTAAACCAATCACCAAAGAACACACAAGGTATGCACTCACTGATAAGTGAATATTAGCCCAAAAGCTTGGAATACCCCAGATATAATTCACAGACCACATGAAGCTCAAGAAGAAAGAAGACCAAAGTGTGGGTGCTTCAGTCCTTCTTAGAAGGGGGAACAAAATAGTCAGGGAAGCAAATACAGAGACAAAGTGTGGAGCAGAGATTCAAGGAAAGGCCATCCAGAGACTGCCCCACCTGGTGATCCATCCCGTACACAGTCACCAAACCCAGACACTATTGTAGATGCCAAGAAGTTCATGCTGACAAGAGCCTGATATAGCTGTCTCCTGAGAGGCTCTGCCAAAGCCTGACAAATACAGAGGCAGATGCTAGTAGCCAACCATTGAACTGAACATATGAAGAAGTTAGAGAAAAGACTGAAGGAGCGAAAGGGGTTTGCAACCCCATAGGAAGAACAACAATATCAACCAACCAGACACCCCAGAGCTTCCAGGGACTAAACCACCAATCAAAGAGTACACATGGAGGGATCCATATCTCCAGTTGTATATGTAGTAGAGGATGGTCAGTGGGAGAAGAGGCCCTTGGTCCTGTAAAGGCTCGATGCCCCATTTTAGGAGAATAAGAGGGTGGGGCATGGGAGTGGGTTGCGGGGAACACCATCATAGAAGCTATGGGAGGGAGGATGAGATAAGGGGTTTCTGATGGGGAGGAAACTGGCCAAGGGGTTAACATTTGAAATGTAAATAAAATATCCAATAAAAAATAAAAATATAATTATAAAAGGTTCTAAGTCAGCATGAGCTACATAGTAGAACTCTATCATGAAAAATTAAAGTATTACTACTACTACTTTTTACTACTACTATTACTACTACTACTACTACTACTACTACTACTAATAATAATAATAATAATAATAATAATAGCAGCAACAACAATAATAACGATAACCCACAAAAGGAATATGCAGGATCTGTAGAACACTATGTAAAATCCAAATTTGCCAATTATAACCATATATGAAGGGGCAAAAATCTCAGGTAGAAAGCATACACCAGATTAACAAGATCATAAAAGAAAACTTTCTAAAACTACAGAAAGATATACACATACAGAAACAAGAAACACACAGAATACCAAATAGACAGTACCAGAAAAGAAAGTCTGTGGAGTATTAAAATACTAATCTAGAATGTTTTGTGAATGTGACATATAAGCACTAGCTTGACTTTTCCATGTTCAATGAGTTGTGTAGCTATTGTCCTTGCCAATGGGGTAATCTATTGTCTTAGCAACAGCCTGGATTGGTTGGGGATTTCTTGGAACCCCTTTGGCCAACAACTCAATTGAGCACAACCCAGTTCTACTACTGAAAGCCTCCTTTGGTGATAAGAGATTCCATTTGCGACTCCCACTCCCCCATTGTTAGGAGACTTCATTAGGATCAGCATCATATGTTTTAGGAAGATTTTACTACCCTGGGTATCCATATCATCCCTGAAATGCCCCTTAATTCCAGCTGTTTCTTCATGAACTCCCTCCCTCAACCTTATCTTCCCTCCGGCTCACCACATGATCCTTCCATCCCTGTCTCCACCCTCAATCTGCCCATAAAATATATTCTATTTTCCCTTCCCAGGAAGATCCATGTGTCTCCTCTAGTTCTTTCCTCTATACCTAATCTCTGCAAGTCTATGATTTATAGTTTATTTATGGTTTATTTATTGGCTAATAAACACATTCAATTAAATACAGACCATATTTATCTTTCTGGGTCTGGGTTACCTCTCTCGGGAGAAATTTTTTTTTTTTAGTTCCATCCATTTCCCTAAAAATTTTATGATGCCATTTTCTTAAACAGCTGAGTAATACTCCATTCTGTAAATGTACCACATTTTCTTTATGCATTCTTGTTTTGAAGGACATCTAGGTTGTTTCCAATTTCTGTGTATTGCAAATAGAGCAGTAATGATTAGGTTCAAGAAAGTGTCTCTGTGGTAAAATGAAGTATCCTTTGGGTATATGCCCAAGGGTAGTACAGCTGTGTCTTTAGGGACAGTGATTCTCAACTTTCTAAAAAGCTGCCATATTAATTTTCATAGTGACTGTACAAATTTGCACTCCCATCAGCAATGGAGGAATTGCCCCATATTCTACATCCTCATCAACATAAGTGGTAACATGCTTATGTTGTAACTCCAACCAAAAGGGAAGAGTAAATACCAACTCAGGTACAAAATCTTTTTCTATATCCTGCTTACAAGATATGGTAGAGTAATGGTGGCACAGATATATAGGGAGTAGAGAAGCAATGATTGATTTGACTTAAGGCCTAATTCATGAGATGGAACCCATAATCAACACTGCTTGGGTGACCAAGAACCAGAGACTAGATTGCCTAGAGACACAGGGTAAAACCAAACACTATGGGCCTAAAAAGTTATCAATAAAATGGCTTCTAATGATATTCCACAATACTCTTAAATTATTCCAAAGAAGTCTGTTGAAGTCTAATGAAAGACAGACGAGGAGGTGGATCTAGATGGGATGGGCAGGAAGATGAAAAAATACTAAATATATAATAACAAAGAACAAGTATATGAAACTGCAAGATTAAAACAAACCAAACAAACAAAACCAGAAGTCACATATAAATGAAAACCCATCAGAATAATAGTTGATTTCTCAATGGAAACCAGAAGTGCCTGGAACAATGTATTCCAAGTTCTAAAAGACAATGGATACCAATCTAGATGGCTATACTATGTCTGCCTCCGTACCTGAAGGAGAAAGAAAATTTCCAATAATATAAACATGCTGAAAGGGCTCATACCCACCAAGCCTATACTTCAAATTAAGAACAGGAATCAAAGTAGCCAAGAGGCTATAGAAAGAAAGCAAATGAAGTGATAACAACTAGGAACAAAGACAGCAAAAACAATAAAATAGCTGCAATCTATATACAATTTTCAATATTAACTTTAAATAATAATGGCATCAACTACATAATCATAAAATATAGATTAGCTGAATGAGTTAAGAAACCAAAATTTTCTGTTATCTGCAGGAAATGTATCCTAGTTTTAAAGATAAGCACTACCTTAAAACGAAAAGTTGGAAAAAGTATTCCAAGAAAACAGGACTAGGAGGAAACAGATGTTGCTCTCCTAAAATCTGATAAAATAGACTTCAAATTAAAACAAATCAGAAGATACAAAGAAAAACACTCCATTTTAATTACAGAACCGATTAACCAAGAAGACATTATAATCATATGTCTCTCAAATTCTGGTGTAAAAAAAAAATTTGCACAAAAAAGCACTACTGAAATTAAAGACACAGATTAACATCAACCCCTTCATAGTAGATTACTTTAATACAGTAATTATCATCTAGGCAAAAATAAAACAAAGATAGATGAGAAGTAAATGACATCTCAAATATGCTTAACAGATTTTTACATGATATTCGACCCAACCACCAAAAAATTCTACCCAGCAGCACACAGAAGCTACTCTACAACTGACTACATTTTTGAACACAAAATAAACCTTAACAAATTCGGATGGTGGAGGGGAAAGAAATTTTGCGCATCATATCTAATTGCAATGCTATAATGCTTAAAGTGAACAGCAAGTGCATCATATCTAATTGCAATGCTATAATGCTTACAGTGAACAGCAAAGCAATCTCTAATAGTTGCACACACTCGTGGAAGTAAAACAGAACGACAATGAATGATGAATGAGTCAAAAAATAAATTAAGAAACTCCTTTAAAGCCCAGGAATTTAAAAAATAAAATAAAAACACAATAGAAAAAACTTCTTGGACATCTTAAAAGCATTCATAGGAAGAATTGTACAGTTCTAAATAATTACACTTTAAAAATCAGAAAAGAGCACAAATAGATCACCTAATGCAACTAAAGACTTTCAGTAAAACAAGAACAAACCAAACCTAAACCAGTAGACAACAAGACATAATAAAACTCAGAGAATTATTAATAGTAATGAAATGAAAATAATGAGAACAATATAACTAATGAATCTAAAACCCGATTCTATGAGAAGATCAACAAGATACATGGAACCTTGGCCTTACTAATAAGCAAGCAAATAAGCAAGCAAGAGATGACCCAAAGTAAAAGAATCAGAAATAAACAATGAAACATGGTAACAAATACCAAAGAAGTTCAGAACATTATAATGGAATACTTAACAAACTTACATTCCAGTTTGTTAAAAAAATCCCTTAGATGTAGAGGAATTTTAATCCAACAACATGGCTACTCTGGCAGGAATACAGATATGCCCTTAGTACACACATTTAATCCCAAACAATGTAGGTAAAGTTAGTTGATAGGAAAAAGCAGGTATGTTTGAAAGTGATGTCTTATTGAGGGACAGGCAAATTGGGGAGTCAGAGAAAGATTTTACAGAATGAGTCCAAGATAGGATATGCCCAACTCTCATGAAAACAGACAGGAAAGAGAAGCTGGTTAAGAGCAGGCAGAGAGAGGAGGCAGTTTTGTTTTGTTTTAAACTGGGACAGTTTTATAAACAGGTTATAGAGAGAACAATGTAGACACAAGTGAAAACCAAATGGGCCAGATAATAAGAAGACAGAATATTAGAACAGATTATTAGAGTTCATTTGAGGCCAAGCAAAGCAATTCAGTCAGAAACTGAGAGGAGCCATTTTGAATCAATAAACTTGAAGGAATTTGACCCAGAACCGCTGTGCTGAGCCAGCCAGCCAGAATTCAGAAAGAGTTAGAAATGATGAACATATTCAGCAGTAAGCCTCTGAGATGACAATTATTTGGGGTAAATAAAAGTTACTTTTACATTTAGAAAAAATGTTGATTTTCTAGTTTAATTCACACCACCAAGTAGAGAGAAACCTAAAGAAAACCACAATAAATAGGCGATAGAAACAATAATAAAACCTGTTTGTTAAAAAGCCTATGCCAGATTCACAGCAGAATGCTACCAGACTTTCAAAGAAGATCCACAACTGAAACGTTTTAAAGTACTCAGAAACAGAAATGGAAAATGCACTTCCAAACCCCTTCTTTAAAGCTTGTTTTACTCTACTATCCAAACCAAGTCAGGATACAACCAAACGAAAGTAAAATTACATGCAAGTACTCCTGATGAAGATAGGTTCAAAAATGTTCTATAAAATGTTCACACGCTCATGATAGGCGAATATCTAAAATATCATTCACTGTGATAAATTTTCTTTATGTTGGAGAAGTTGGGGTGATTCTACATATACAAGTCAACAACTCTAATAAAGCACATAACTAGACTTAAAGACAAAAAAAAAATCACATGATCATCTCAATAGATGCAGAAAAACCCTTTGACAACATCCAGCACATCTTCATGATACATACCTAGAGAGAACAGAAATAGAGGGAAAATACCTCAACATAAATGAAGCTAACTATAACAAATTGTCAGCCTACATTACCCTAAATGGAGGGAAAAAAATCACAATCACACTAAAATCAGAAATGAGACAGAGCTGTCCACTATCCCTGTTCCTTTTTAAGATGATGCTTGAAGCATTAGCCATAGCAGAAAAACAAAAGAATGAAATTAAATATATACAAATAAAGAAAGGAGTCAAATTATTTGTATTTGCATATGACATGATGTTATATTTAAAAGATGACAAAATTCTACCAGTAAACTAAAATGATTAACAATTTCAACCAATTTGCAAAATGTTGCTTCAAAAAAAAATCAACATTTTTGTTGCCTTTCTGTACACTAACAGCAAGCATGCTAAGATAAAAATCATGAACATATTCCCATTCACCCTATCCTCAAAGAAAATAAAGTATCTAAACCTAACATAGGCAAAACAAAAAACAAACAAAAAACACAATAACAATAACAACAACAAAAACACCTCTACAATGCAAACTTTCCATCTTTGAAGAAAGGGATGATGGGCATACTAGAAAATGAAAAGCATTCCATGTTCATAGATTGAAAGAATGAATATAATAAAAAAAACATCATTCTTTCAAAAAGTAATTTTAAAGTTCAGTATAATCACAATCAAAATCCCCACAACATGGAAAATCTTAAAACTCTATGGAACGACTGCAGAAAACCACAGCAACCTCGAGCAGAAGGAACAATACTGGTGGGATGGTCATTCTAGATGTCTAGCTATATTATAGAGCTGTGGTAATTAAAAACAGATGACACAAAACCCACATGTGCTCCAAAGGAAAGTAAATAAAGCCCAAACATTAGTGTACATTGCCACAGCCATCTAATATTTGACAAAGATGCCAAAAACACACACTGGAAAAAATACCAATAGTCTCAACAAATGACTGGGTATTGGATGTACACACTCAGAAGAATAGCATCTGAGCCATGTCTATTACCTTGCATACAAAAAAATGTGCAAATGAAACGAAGACTCCAGTATGAAACCTGAAGCTCTGAAACTCACAGAAAACACAGATAGTATCCTACAGGATAAAGGTAAGAAAGGACTTTCTTAAAAAGAGTGGATATGTACAGGATTGAAGTTCAACACTTGACAAGTTGAACATCAGAAAAAGAAAAGGCTTCAGTACAGCTAAGAAACTGTCAATTGAGTAAAGGTGAATCATAGAGAATAAAAGAGAATATCTTCTTGCTATGTATATGATAGAGGATTAATGTTCTGAATAAACAAAGAACTCCAAAATAAAAATTAAAATCCTCATAAAAAATATCTCAGAGTAAAGGGCTGGAAAAAAAGTTTTCCAAGCAAACAGACCCAAGAAACAAGATGAAGTAGCCACTCTAATATCTAAAAATATATACTTTCAACCAAAAGTTATCAAAAGGTATGGAGAATAACACTTCATATCATCAAAGGAAGACACTATCTCAATTCTAAATATCTAAACCCAAAATGCAAGAGCATCCACATTTATAAAAAAAAACTTTACTAAGGCTGAAATCACACATAGAAACCCACATAATAATGGTGGGAGACTTCTACACCTCACTCACACCAATGGATAGGTCAATGAAAGAGATTCTAAAGAAAGAACAATGAAACTCACAGATGTTATTAACCAAATGGATTTAACTGATATCTGCTGAAGCGTTCACTACAAAACAAAATAATATGCCATCTTCTCATATTACCTCATGAAACCTTCTCCAAAATTGACCACATAATCAGGCACAAAGCAAGCCTCAACAGATACAAAAAGATAGAAATAACCCCTTGCATCCAATCATATCACTACAGACTAAGGCTGGACTTCAACAAAGACATAAAAGAATTTTGAGAATTCAATGAAAATGAGGCACAACATACCCAAACTTGTGGGACACAAAGAAAGCAGTGCTAGGAGAAAAAAAAATTATAGCACTAAGTGCCTTCGTAAAGAAATTGGAGAGATCTCTTACTAAGCACCAGGACAGCACACATGAAATTTCTAAAAACAAAAAGAAGCAAGCATACCGAAGAGGAGGAGTCAGGAGGAATAGTCAAAATCAGGACTGTAATCAATGAATCAGAAACAAAGATAACAATACAAAGAATCAACAAAACAAAGAGCTGATCCTTTGGGAAAATCAACAAGACACACAAAGCCTGAGCCAAATGAACTAGAAGGCACAGAGACAGTACCCAAATTAACAAAAGCAGAAATGAAAATGGCACATAAAAATGGACACTGAAGGAATTTAAAGATTCATTAGGTATTACTTCAAAAGCCTGTACACTAGATAACTGCAAAATCTAAGTGACATAGACAGATACCACTCACCAAAGCTAAGTCAAGATCAGTTAAACTGTCTAAAACAGTCCCATAACCCCCAAGGAAACAAAAGCAGTCATCAAGTCTTCCAACTAAAAACTCCCCAGGACCAGATGGTTTTAGTGCAGAATTCTACCAGACTTCCAAAGACAAGCTAATGCTAATCCCAATAAAATCAAAGAGAAGTCTCTCTCTCTCTTTCTCTCTCTCTCTCTCTCTCTCTCTCTCTCTCTCTCTCTCCAATATATTACTTGAAGTTCTAGTTAGAACAATAAGACCACAAAAGATCAAGGGAATACGAATTGGAAAGGAAGAAGTCAAGGTATCACTACTCCAAAATTATATGATACTACACATAAATAACTCACAAAAGTCCTCCCAGAGAATAGCTGCATTTAATAACCCAAATCAAAATAATATAAAATATCTTGGTGTAACTCTAAAAAAGAAGTGAAAGATCTGTATGACAAGAACTTCAAGTTCCCAAAGAAAGAAATGAAGAATATATCAGAAGATAGAAAGATTTCCCATGCTCATGAATAAGTAGGATTAACAGTGAAATGGCCATCTTACCAAAAGCAATCTACAGATTCAATGCAATCTCCATCAAAATTCCAACACAATTTTTACAGACTTTGAAAGAGCAATTTTCAACTTCATAAGGAAAAACAAACAATCCAGGATAGCTAAAACAATCCTGAACAATAAGAGTACTTCTGAAGGAATCGCCGTCCCTGACCTCAAGCTATACTACAGAGCAATAGTGATAATGATACTCCATTATACTTGCAGTAGGATCCTCTGAGAAACTCTACCTAGCAGTTTTCTGAAACAGATGCAGATTTCCACAGCCAAACATTGGACAGAGGTCAGAAACTCTTGTGAAAGAGTTAGAGGAAGGATTGAACCCCTGAAGGGCATGTAAACCCCATAGGAGGACCAACAGAGTCAACTCACCTGGACCTCTGGGAGTTCTCAGAGACTGAGCCACCAACCAAAGTACATACAGGGAAGGAATGAGGCTCCCTAGCAGCTCAGTTTCCATGTGGGCCTTCAACCACTGAAGAAGAGACTCTCCCCAAAGCCGTAGTCTGACCATGGTATCCACTCCCTAACAGGGCTGCCTTGTATGGCCTCAGTGGGAGAGGATGTGCCTACTCTGGCTGAGACTTGATGTGCCTGGTTGTTTAGATACCCAAGGGGCCCCACCCCTTTCAGAGGAGAAGTGGAGGGGCAGGGGAAGAATCTCTCTGAATGGGCACTGGGAGGGGGCAGCACTTGGGATATAAATAAATAAATAAATAAATAAATATTTTTTGAAAAGAATACTTCATTCTAGATGATGTTTTATATTCTGATAAAAATATATATTTAGTACCTATGTTCCTTGGATTGCTTTTGTGAATGATACAATTTAATTTTGATGTTTCCTTTTTGTTTTTCTATCTAGGGTGACAGAAGTGGGATGATCTGTCTATTTCTCAAACTTAGGGGCTAATACTCACAACTATTAATGTGTTGGAGTCTGTCCAGCCAAATCTACTAGTATTTTTTCATATATTTGAGTGCCCTGATATGGTTTATAACATATTTAAATTTCCTCTTGCTAGATAGATTCCATTATCAACATGCGAACTCCCCTTTCTTGCCCAATTTTAATTTACTGTATAGTTGTTCTGAAAGAAGTATCATCACTCATGTGTTCTTTTGATCTTCCTTTGTATGTAAAACCTTTTTGCTTTCAATTTATATATGGTCCATAGAATTGGTACATTATACAGAACTCTTTTATTCACACAATCACTCTAAATTCCATAATTGAATAATTTAATTCTTTTAAGGTAGTAATTATCACTGTGTAAGGGTCTTCATAATAAAGGTATAAATGGTTTATATGCTCTACATAAAGTATGTGCTGCCTTGCTTTATGTCAACTTGAGTAATCTGAAATGAGGAAAGATTGATTGATAAATTCCTCCACAGGACTGGGCTGAAGGTACAGACATTTTCTTAGTTAGTGATTGATGCAGGAGGGCCCAGCCCATTGTGAGTAGTGTCATCCCTAGGCTGGTGATCCCAGGTTCTATCAGATATTAGATGGAACACAGGGTTCCCAAGGGAGTAGCTAGAGAAAGTACCCAAGGAGCTGAAAGGGTCTTCAACCCTATAGGTGGAAGAACAATATGAACTAACTAGTACCCCCAGAGCTCATGTCTCTAGCTGTATATATAGCAGAAGATGGCCTAGTTGGCCATCATTGGGAAGAGAGACCCCTTGGTCATGCAAACTTTATATGCCCCAGTACAGGGGAACAAAATGCCAGGGCCAAGATGTGGGAGTGGGTGGGTAGGGGAGCAGGGCGGGGGATGGGAGAGGGTTTAGGGGACTTTAGGGATAACATTTGAAATGTAAATGAAGAAAATATCTAATAAAAATTGGAAAAAAAGAAAACAAACTGATAAAGCTGTGATGACCATGTCATTAAGTAGCACCGCTCTGTGGCCTCTGCATCAGCTCCCACCTCCAGCTTCCTTCCCTGTTTGAGTTCCTGCCCTGGCTCCCTTTAGTGATAAATAATGATGTAGAATCAGAAGTAAAATAAGCCCTTTTCTCCCCAAGTTACTTTTGGTCATGGTGTTTCCTCATAGAAATAGTAACTCTACAACAATATTAAAACATTCTAAATTAGTTTGCATAATTAACTCTATTAACTCTAACAGGGAGTTTTACACCTTTTATGCTTTTTTTTTAAATTCACTTAGAGCCCTGATAATTTCCTTTAACATTTCTTGTAATAACAACCCTGGTAACGATCTATTCTTTTCTTATTTTGTTGGTCTGAGGCTGTTCTTCTTTTTCTTTAATTTAAAATATAGCTTTGTTTATTTGTGGTCTACAATTATTTTCCATTCAGTACTGTGAAAAATCTCATATCCCTGCCTCCTTGCATTTAAGGTTACTGTTGATAACCCTTTGGTTCAGGAACGTGATACTCCCCTCTGTGTTTCTTTTCTCATCCAATCTTGAGAATCTTCCCTTTACCTTCCCCTTGAAAGCTTTGTATACAAAGGGCTTGGGTTAGGATTGGTTGAGCATCAGTTGACTTTGTCCTTCAACTTTCCTGTAACTGTTCGTTTGTATCCTTTATGCTTAACCAGTTTTCTGTTAACATTTCTTTGAATAAGCTCATGGGTTTTATTCTGAATGAAACTAGCTGTCCACCTCTCTCCAGTTACATGAATTAATTAAATTTTAACTAAAGGTATATATATATATATATACCTTCCATATGAAATGGATGCTTTTCCAGATATACCCATTACAAAGCCTTATATAATGTTGTATACAGTCTCCTAACCATGAAGCTCTGGATTAAAGGCATGTGCCAATCTGATCAAAAGTGTGTGCCATACCATCTCAAGATTTGGATCAAAAGCTTTTGACTTCCAGCCTCAATATCTAGAGGCTCAACACCCCACTCTCACCAGTAGACTTGAGGACGGCGACTACACTCAAGATCAAAGGTGTACCTTCTCTTTCTAGATTGTAGTTTATTCCAGATACAGTCAAGTTAGCAACCAAGAAGAGCCATAACAATCTATCCCTTGTCAATTTAACACACAATCATATCTTATGTTCAAATGAAAACAATAACCACGTCATCATGACACCTAACATAGTATAACTATCTCCTATGCAACTGCAAATACATTTTAAATTTAGAATAGTTGCCAATGTCCCTTGAGAAACTTATTTTTTAACAAAAGCTTAGTTGGGTGGGATCTTGCTTCAAGGTCGCCACTCCCTTAATTCTATTTAATATCTGTTTATCTCCTCGAACACAGGCTTTAGCTTCATTCCACTTCATGGTGACCCTTTAACTCCTGATCCATACATTTGTATTTTTCCTTTCTCAACTTGCTACATTTGATCAAAATGTTTTTCATAAAAGTGAACCCCAGAATATGGCCTGTGCTAGACTGTTTTGAGATTTCCTTTGTCAATGCAATTAATCTAAATCTCTTCATTTTAGCTTCAGGCAGACTCTTCAAACAAGGGCAAGAAGCAACCACATTTTTCTCTAAAATATCACAAGAATGATCTCTGGCAACATACTAAAATTCTTCTCCTCTGAAATCTCTTGAGCCAAGACTCCATAGTTCAAATTACACTCAACACCAGGGTTACATGCTTCTACTAGTATGTTCCATTAAGCCCCACTTAAAGTGTCCCAATGATTTTTTAATTTAAAGTGCCCAAATGTACATCCCTCCAAAGAAAAACATGATCAAGCTTGTCACAGCAATACCCCAGTCCCTGGTACCAACTTCTATCTTAAGGTTTTATTGTGGTGTAGAGACACTATAACCAAGGGAATGCGTATAAGAAAACATTTAACTGGGGCTGGCTTATAGTTCCAGAGTTTAGTGCATTATCATCCTGGTGGGAAGCATAGCATTGTCCAGGCAGACACGGTCCTGGAGAATAGCTCAGAGTTCTATATCTTAACCCATAGGCAGCAAAGCAGAGACTGGATTCCACACTGGGTGAAACTTGAGCATAGAAGACTTCAAAGCCCCCACCCACAGTGACACACTTCCTCCAACAAGGCCACACCTTCTGACCATGCCACTCCCCATGTTTCAAGCATAAAGGAATGAGTCTATGGAAACCATTCCCATACTAACTACCACAGTATATGTGTATGCTTTCTGTATCCCTTCATTAGTTGATAGTTTCTTTATGCTGCAATAAGACTGGTTGTACAGACGTTCCTTTGACTATATTCCCGAGTGTCCTGCATCATATGGTAGTCCCATCTTTAATTTAATGAGAAATTTCTATACTGTCTCTCACAGTGTCTTTGATACATTCTAACCTTCAGTGTGGAAGGATTCTCTTCACTCCAAATGCTTACCCGGACCTCTTTCTTACTCTTTTTGATAGTATCCACCTTAATGGGTGAGGCAGCACATTGCAGTTTAAATGTGATTTTCTAGTGTGATTAGTGATGTCAGACAGTTTTCTGTGTATCTATTAGCCATTTGGATATTTTCTTAGAAAAGAAATGTCTGTTTAGAACTATTTCCCATTTTTCCACTTTTTGTTAAATTTATTTGTTTATTACCTTTACAACCCAATACCAGCCTTTCCTCTCCTCTCAGTGACTCCTCTCTCAAGTCCTTCCCCAGCGCCCCCTACAACATTATGCTACACAAAACTTGATTGATAATTTGTATTGCTTTGATCAGGGGGTATATAGAGAGAAATGAAAGAGAAAACAAAGACAACTGAAACATTCTACAAATAAATGAAGTCTTGCTTATAGCAGTTCCTTAACAATTGTTTTACAACAGTCATTTTTATATTCAGCTCACACCAGCTGTTCCATAAACATAGAGTTTTAAAAACTAATATGCTTTGCACCGGCACAATCCTCTATAAGCTGTGTTGTCCACTATGACTTTTGTCTTAGTGCTATACTCTTTCTAACCATATACAGACCATCCCAAATCACAAAAGAATTTTTGGAAAAGTAGCCATGTGTGGAGGAGAAAACATGGTTTACAAGTTTTAAGCAAAAAACATCAGGTGGCAGAAAAACATGACTCACTCATAAAAATGTTCCCTGAACAAGGATTGTGTTTGGCCTTTAAGTATAATTGTGAATGTGGAACCAAATGCATTATTAATAAATGTCATCATTTCTAGTGAGTTAAGTATTAATATTGACACAAACTTTCTTCCTGCTCTTAATTTGGCATCTCAAAAAAGATATGAATGTTGGCAAGCACTACTATTGACAATTGATAAAATTATGCAAACACAATGTTTTTGCAGCTTTTGAGTAAATACTGCATGCTAATGAATTCGAAGTGTTTGCTGTGCTCCTGCAGGAGCTGAATTTGTGTAGGTGGACCACACCACGGATGTGCTTTTCAAAGCCTATTGCACTTAGCAGAGCTATTGCTTGTTTCCTAATAAGCAATTTGGTGATTTTTATCATGAGCTCTGAGGCCCTCCAAAGATCATTTATATAATAGCATCCGTGGGAGCAAAGCTTTTCAAAAACTATTTGAAGATAATAATTATTTTATATATTTGTGCTGCAGCAATGGGGTCTTCAAAACTGCCTCCTGATAATTTCCCATTCTAAATTTGATGCTAAAAGTTTATTCTTTGATTGCAATAGCATGCCTAGGGCCATAAAGAGGCAGATACTTTGAATTATAATTTTAAGCTATCCAATTTACAAAGGAAAACATTCACCTAGAAATGATTCTTTTATATTCCCACCCTTGTGCTTTTAGGAGATAATTCAAAGAATTAATATGTCAGTCCACTGAAGAAAACCCAAGTAAAGGAGAAGAAAAAGTAATTAGGAGTGGTTTACAGATACCCAAATGACGTCTTTCTACTTATTGGTTTCTTGTCTTCTAAGAAAGCATCAATGTGAAATGCAATATTCATAAAGCTGTGATAATTCTGACCTACTAAAGGACTTCCTGGGATAAAATGAAAGAGAAACAATGAGTGAATTTAATAGTTATATTAATTGGCATACCCGTAAAACCACTCATTTCATATTCTGATAAGTTTAACCTCAGTATATTTGTTATACATAGAGAGTCTTCCTGAAAGGAACCAATTAAAATTATGATTTAAAACAAAACTATAACACCAAGTCAGTGGTTTCCCAACATTTACGGTGGAAAACAAAAATTTGTACCTCCAGGGTATGTATACATGTGATTTTTATAAAATGCTTGTGTGAATTGCAAATTTATGAGTATTAGATTAGATGCATTAGAAGACATAAAACAGGGCTAGAGAATTGTTTGTTTCTAAAGTGTTTATATTATAAGCATGTAGAGCTGAATTTGAGCTCCAGAATCCACGTAATAAGTGTGCCTTACCGTTACCTGTTTCTTTACAGTTAACTACACTATTGGAAACATCAACGAAGCATCTCTTTAAAATAATAAATTACAGAAAGAAAGCTAAACACGCTTTCCATAAGAGCATATCTTCTTTAAAATATAGGGTATTTTTTATTTAGTGCATAGTAATTAAATAAAATACTGGGCTTCATTGCAAACAAACCTCTTGTTTACTGTTTTTGAGAAGGCAAACTAGTATAGTCACTTTGGAAGTCCCTCCAAAAAGGCAAAAATACAACGACTACACAGTCCAGTCCAGATGCAAGTACACAGAAGAACCTAAGTCAACATACCAAAAAGATACCTAAGCAATGATGCAGATTTGGCTATACACAATAGCCAAGATAGAGTAAGCATTCATAGCTCCCTGAAGATAAGTGAAGACAATGTATCGTAGATAAATGAAGACAGTGTATCTGCACAAAGATTATTCAGCCATAGAAACCTTGTGCGTTTTTTCTGTTTATCTCCCACATATTCCCAAATACCTCCCTTAACAATTTCTTTGGAGCAGGCATCCAAAATGCTATAAATGACCTCTTAGTGAGAACAGTGTATGACCCAGGCAATGCTTTTGCATTCATTAATTGTGGCATCTCATTGATTTAATCTCTATTGTCAGGATCATAGAGACAGCAATGTAATTATCTTCCTTGAACTGTGGTTCATGATCTAGCTGAAATCTTTAGTTCCACTTAAAGAATAAAGGAGTGCTTTAATTGTTTATGGTTAGCATTATAAAGTACAATACCAGAGGGGGGGGGTGCCTCTGTTGAATATACAGTCTCTTGTAAGCCAACATGAGTCTAAATATTTATTTTTTTTATTAGTAACTATCATTTCAAAAGCATATATGTTGAATTGCTCCATTCATTTGTGATGTGGGTACAAAAGAACTGCTTCAGGGAATCAAGAATCCATAATACAGGTCATAGCCAGATAGTTAACCACGGGTCACATTCACACAGAGGCTTGCTATGTTCTGTTTATCATCAGATTTACTTTTGTTCTTAGGAATAAAGCACACATACTTAGAGTTCTGTGAGATTCTCACCAGCCTCTTCTTTCCTATTTCACTCTATATTTACCAAAATTCACTTGTGGCCTCCCAAGAATCTGAAATCTAAATTTGCTACATGTTTATTCTTCAAGTGTAATAAAATAAAATAAAAGTTCTCCTTTCACTTATGTTTGGCTACCAAATGCTTCCTTTATTGAGTAATTACATTTCTGAGACTCCTCTGGGATGTATCCGAACATGAAAATCTACCTGTCTCTTATTTCTGGAAAGGGAAGAACCTTAGATGAAATGAACTGCAGTGGGGAGAGGGAACTTGCAGATCCCAACTCCAGCAGAAAGGTAGGGCATCAAGTGAAGGATGGGGTTGCTATACCACAGTCAAAACTCTGACCCATTATTGTTCCTGTCTGAAAGAACTGCAGGGATGGTGGGGCAGTGGTGATGCACGCCTTTAATCCCAGCACTTAAGAGGCAGAGGTAGGGGGATTTCTCAGTTCAAGGCCAGCCTGGTCTACAGAGTGAGTTCCAGAACAGCCAAGGCTATACAGAAAAACCCTGTCTCAGAAAAAAAAAAAAAAAAAAAAAAGAACTGCAGGGATGGAAATAGACAAGAGCTTGAGGAAAAGAAGGTCCAGTGACAGGCCTAAAGTAGAATCCAGCTCAAGGGGAGGTCTGAAGGCCTGACACTATTATTGAGGCTATGGAGCACTCACAAAAAGGGACCTATCATGACTGCACTCCAGAAGACTCAACAAGCAGCTGAGTCAGATGCAGATATTTGCACCCAACTAGTGGACAGAAGCTGCTGGCCCCTGTGGTTGAATTAGGGAAAAGCTGGAAGAAGCTGAGGAGGAGGGCGACCCTGAAGGAGGACCAGCAGTCTCAATTAACCTGGACCCCTGAGATCTTTCAGACACTGGATCACCAACCAGGCAGCATACACCAGCTGAGATGAGGCCCCAACCCATATACAGCAGAGGACTGCTGGGTCTGGGTTCATTTAAAGAAGATGCACCTAAACCTCAGGAAACTGGAAGCTCCAGGGAGTTTAGAGGTTTGGTGGGGTGGGGTGGGGGATGGGGACATCCTTGTGGAGACAGGGGACAGGGAGAAGATATAGGATGTGGAACAGTGGGGGGGGGAGATCGGCAGGAGTATAAAATCTGGAGAGAGAGAAAGAAAGAAAGAAAGAAAGAAAGAAAGAAAGAAAGAAAGAAAGAAAGAAAGAAAGAAAGAAAGAAAGACAGAAAGAAAGAGAGAAAAGAAAGAAAGAAAGAAAGAAAGAAAGAAAGAAAGAAAGAAAGAAAGAAAGAAAGAAAGAAAGAAAGAAAGGGATAGAGAGAGGAAGGGAGAGAGAGAGGAAGGAAGAAAGAAAGAAGAAAGAATAAAACAAAAAACATTGCAATTTAGTCCTTCTTTGAGTCATTCACTAACTTCAATACAGGAAGCAAACCAGTACCCCCAGAGTTCCCAGGAACTAAACCACCAACCAAAGAGTACACATGGCTCCAGCCGCATATATAGCAGAGGATGGCCTTGTTGGACATCAATGGGAGGAGAGGCCCTTGGTCCTGTGAAGGCTGGATGCCCTGGTGTAGGGGAATGCCAGGGCAAGGAAGCGGGAGTGGGTGGGTGGGTGAGTAGGGAGAGGGGGGATGAGATAGGGATTTTTCAAAGGGGAAATGAGAAAGGGGATAACGTTTGAAATCTAAATAAAGAAAAGATCTAATTAAAAACAAAACAAAACACAAAACAAGTCCTCCTTGTCAGCAAGTCCTTGGGCTACTGTTGCTACTATTTGTATAATCTGTAGTCACAAAGGAACATAAGATACACATGCACACACATGCACAAGGCATGCACTATACAATAGTATAAAAGTAACAGCTAAAACCACTTTATCTTGGAATGGTATTGTCTTTCCATTGAGATCATGTTCATACTGCCTTTAAAGCAGCATCCTTCTTACAATATAAAGTTGGTAAAGAAAAATACAAGTTGTTTTTTTTTTTTCAGTATGGCCATTCTCAATTATTTTTACAGCAAAGCCTAATTGTATTTGAATTTTTAATTCAAATTACCAATCATGGGAGAAATTACCCTAGTCTTGGGAATTCAGAAGTCATCTTCAAAAAAAATTGCTTTGAAGGACTGCCTCTTCTTTGCAGCCCTCTTCTCTGTGTGTTCATGCTGTTTCCTTAGTTATAACCAATGTCATTTTATCAGCTCTTTTCCCTTCAAATTTCAAATTACAGAAGTAGAACAAACAGAATATATCTATTTGCTTTGACCTATATGACATCCAAAGAGAATCAGGTATAAAAAGGCATGTAATAAATACTGCCCCAAACTAGTATAAGGAAAATTTATTATTTAAAAAAGAATCCTCTAGAAAAAAAAATCACTTTACAAACTCATGTTTTAATCACTATATTAAAATCAGGATGCTGCTGCTAGCCAATTGGTAATAATTTTTAAAATGCTGTACTAGAGTTTGATTTTGTCTTTATTAGTAGAAGCTAATGCATTATCAAGAATTTTAGCTAACCTTCATCTTTTTACCAAAAAAATTAGGAAGACAGCTCTGAAGAAGCTAAGTAGCTTAAAGTTCATTGAATTTGGAGTAGAGTTGGATGCCCCACATTCTGAGTTCTATCTCTCGTTCTACTCTGAAGCAGTTAGGCGATCTTGGATGAGTTTCCTCACCATCTTAACTCTTAATATTCTTTCACCAAACAAAGTATGAAGGAGGTGGTTCTGAACATCAAGTGAGTCTAAGACTCTACTCTCAGTGGGCTCAGTAGAGAGTGAATATTAATATCATCATACTGATTTTATACCTATAAATAATCCCTGACAAGAAGGAAGAAGAAACAAAGAGAAAAAGAAGGAGGGAGAATAGCTTCATATTCTTTAACATTATTTAAATAATCAGTTGAAATGTGAATTTATAGCATTGAGAATTTCCCCATCCTGGAGCTACAGCCTACAGGAACAGCCCTAATCATCTTCTCCTTGGTGTTAGCATTATTGTGAGCAGTTATCTGAGTGAATTAAATTTTTAATCTTTTTGTAAAAGTCAAGGCATGTAAAGACTTAAGGAGAAAGATTTTTGCACGCTGAACTAAGGGTGCTGGGATTTGAAATGCCATGGAACGGCTGCGGTTAGACAACGCCTGTAAAAGCAGGGTGGTGTTACACTTCCGAAGGCAGTCGCTGGTGACATGCGTCTTGACTCATCCAAAATCATGCCTTTCCCACTCCAGTTAAAATGTTATCTCCCATCAAAATATGACATCGAAAAAAACAACATGCCAGTAACTGTAGGCCTTAGGGAACTGCAATGAAGATCATTCAAATTAATTCTGACTGACATTTTGGTAAATCACCTCTGGAAGTCAGTATGGGAACATTTCTAAAGCACTCAAGCAGTGCCAAAATAGTAAAGAGGAAACCCACCACAGTCAGCAGCGCTCGAAAGGTGAAGTGCCAGGTGAGTCAGAAGCCAGAAAAACATCAGCCGTATCAACTAAACCGGAACCAGAGTGGTGGGTCTTCATCACCAGCTGTGTGTGGATTTATCGACTCTTATAAACCCCTTCAGCATACTGAGTGAGATGTAACCTAGAAAGGGAAATATTTGCTTATGCACATATCTTAGAAAAGCAGTGAAAAAGCAATAGTTAAAAGCAAAGCCTCGAAATCAGCAAGAACAAGTTCATACACAGGCTCTGTAATTTACCAGTTGCTGGACTTTAAGAAAGCTAAATTTCTAGAGTTTTTGTCTTCTGTGCAGCAAGATGCAGAAGATGGACACACACACTTTTTGTGGTTGTCAGGACCCCATGAGAGGGTGCATGAGACAGGCCCAGCAGGATCAAAGCATGAATTAACCAATGAATGAGCACTGGCTATTGTTTCTATCCCGTGTATACATATTCTCCTCAATGTATGATGCGATTCCAATCTGATAAACTCATAAATGATACATTGAAAATATGCTAAGTATAAATGCAGTTAATGAACCTCAACTGCTACAGCTAAACAATGTGGAACATTAAACTACTCATTGTTTACCATGTGATCATGGCAGACTGGAACTGCTGTTTACTTCTGGTTCACAGCATTGTGAGAAATTATGTGGCTAAATATCACCAATCAGGGAAAAAGTAAGATGTAAGGTTTCTCCTGTGTGTAAAGAACTTCTGCATGCTATAACAAGATGAAAAATCACTACATTAAACAGACTAGATCAAGAACAGCCTGCATATGTTTTTAAGTTAAATTCACTTAAAAACTGAACTAATTTCTAAACAGTTACCTGCAATTCATTCCTCTTACAATCCTGTCAAGATACCCATCCTTTCCCAGTGGGAAACTACTACTTACTGAGCTGACCTTGGGCTCAGTTCATCACCGTGTTGGCCTTTACATATCTGCACATTAGCTCATTTAATTCCATTGGCATGGAGAAGCTAACATTTTAAGGTTTATAAAAACTTGCCAGTGGTGATGCGGATGATAGCTTTTAGACCTAATATTTGTCCCAATGTCTATCCTTGAAGTCAGTAAGCCTAAACTAAACTTTAATTGGGGATAGCAAAATTGTCACCCGAGATCACGCCACTCAGATTTACTACATTTCTTTCTATCTTGCAGAGACTACTCTAATTCAGATGGGACTTGACCTAGTCTCACCCTAACTAATAGACTACTAGCCTAACTATGCTCTCTTCCAGGATCCATTTGCTTCAGTCCATTCCCATTTCTGCTGACCAAAATAGTCCCTCTGAAGTCTTGTCTCATATGGTACCGATTCTACTCCTTAAAGATTATCACCACTGAACAAATTCAATCTACGCACATTACACTGTCCCTCAATCTGCTCAATGTCAGGGGTCAATTCTTCCTTTCATTCCTACTTGCCAGTTAAATGTTACACTTTGGACACTTCAGTTCACCTGGATATCTCAAGGTTTCCTGGCTGATAATCAGCTACCTTAGATAATCTGCACATGCTCTGTGTTGTGATCTTCACAATAATCTAAACCATATATGTGGTCTGTATTGCTAGCTCAAATGCCACTTCATTGATCAAGCCCTTTATGACATTTGATCACATTTTGTGATCTTTGACTCCTCTCCACAACCACAGTCTTCATGGTTTCCTCCATTTGTTACTTTTTGGTGTATACTATCTCAGGTTTCCATTTTCTAGGAGCTGAAAATTGAATCTGTTCATTAAGCATTCCAAGAAGCTGAAAGTATAAAAATTATGTATAATTCCCCAGATGTTGTTCTAAGGTAGTTTACATATTCTAACCGAATCCAAAGGATAGACCTATGAGGTAGGTATGATAAGCAAACTCTAAGATGACCTGGAGTTGTCCCCAGTTCCTAGCATTGATATATATATATATATATATATATATATATATATATATATATATATATATATATATATATATATCTGTTAGCACCAACTCTTGAATTTGTCGTAAACAGACTGGATTGCTGCTAGTAAGTATAATAGGACAAAACTGACAGGATGTCACTTCTGAGGTTTGGTTACCGAGGCTATGGCCTCTGTCAGGCACCCCCTCATTCTGTGTTTGCTTGAGGGAAGCCAGATTACACACCATAAGTTATGTTATAGAGGAGTCCACATGACAATGGACTGGAAGACATATGTGGCCAAGAAGAACCTGAAGGGGTCTATCTGATGGCTTATCAAGAATTTAATTTATAATATAACCAGAGAAAAGATAAACTGGGTATTCTAGATATATTATTCCCTCTGAAAGAACTGAGCTTGCTAAGTACCAACTCACACAAGTAGATCCTTACCGGGGCCAGATTTCAGGTGATATCATAGCCTTAAATAGCCCCTTAGTGCAGCTTTGTGATAGACCTGGCTGTTGGGGCTATTTATGTCTGTGAATTACAACTGCATGGTAATTTATTATGTGTTAATATATAAGTTACTACTGTCATTCCTTTTGTTAACCTGATAACATTGAGAATTATTTATGTAGTAAATAGTAGGAACAAAATTTAAAACAGCATAGTATAATTCCAATCTATACTCTTATCCACAAAGACACACTACCTCATATATTAATGAGTGAAAGCTCTTTAGATTAGATTATGGACTCCAATATAGTCAAGTGATTAGGAATTTGTTGCAAAAGTCTTTGTAGTATCTTAATTTACAATATTACTAAAGGGTCTCTATTGATTTTTTTCCAAGCTTATATTAACTACTCTGATTGAATGTCTGTGTATCTCTCACTTGCTGTAAAATAATAGGATATCTGTATGTCTTTTAGAGACATATGAAAATCTTCTCTCAGGGTTCTCTTTACCTCAGTGTATATTTTGAGCAAAAAGCATAGTTGGTGCTAAGTAGAGTGAGGCTAGAAATGACTTTGGAATCTGGCCTGGAATGCTGCTTCTAACAAACTCTGTGTGGTATAGATTAAATATGTGATAAAACCTCTCTGAGTCAAGGCAAGACAGTGTGGAAAGTCAGGACCAAGAGTGCTGTCCTCACAGAACACTACAGTTTTGTCCTGTTTCTGGTGGATAATATGTAGCTTGGGGCTTTAACTGGCCATTCTTACTCAAAGGTCTTGCTTAATTCCCATATCTTTAACACATTCCCCCTTGGCCACAACAGTTTAAAATGGCTGATTCTTCCTTTTAACCCCTCCATAATTTACTTATATGGGCACACTATGACTACAATGTCTGCTATAAGTCAAAATCATTAGTCTCTTTATGATATTTGATTAAGTAACAAAAAAATTTTTTCATTGAACACCATGTGCAAAACCTGTGGAAGAAAGCCCCAGTAATAAACAAGTCCTTAATACAGTCTTTATAAAAGAGTAATCTATACAGAAAGAGTAACTGGGAGATATTTGTTAAAATAATAAACATTTTATATTTTACCATTTCACCATTAAAGGTGTTTAAAGGACTCCTGGGATGCACTGGAAGATAACTGACCTGAGTTCATTGACAAGACCTGGTCAAAACATTGAAGGGTGACTCCTTGGATATGGCACAAGTCTCCAACTGGGTCTAGCAGTGGCATAACTCCATTAACATTGGTCTTCTATATATCAGTTTGTATCACATTAATACTGTCGATAACAACTGATGGGAAAAGGTGAGAATTCTGTATGCTCAGATACTCAGCTGTTTTTAGAGGTCACCAATTCCTGATTGCAATGTTCCTAGCAGTCCCTAGAAGTTGTCTACTTCATGACTATCTAATATTAGAGACTCAGCCCATGAGGGCACTTTTGTAACTTTCTCTTGTTAACTAGTGCAGGGAAAGTCATATCCAATGTCTTTTATATAGTTCCCATGAATTTCTTCTTTCTCTAATGACTCCACCTGGCTTTAATGTATAAACAGCTGAAGCTTTAAAGTAATGATATGAGCTTAACATTTATTTATCTTGCATTTTATTCCAGATACTATGCTAAATCATCTATGTGCATCAAATCCTGATGAAACAAGTTGTAGCATGCCACAGATTTTAAAAGAGGTAAGAAAAACACAAAAATAATGAATGCAGGTGAAGATGTGATAAAAAGGGAATGCTACACTGTTGGTGGAGCTGTAAATGAGTATATCTAATATATAAAACAGTATGGAGGGCCCTCAAAAACTAAAAATAGAGCACTCATATGACCTAGCACCCCCACGGCTAGCTGAGCCGTATATCAAATGAAGCCAGTACTTCAATGTACTGCAATGCTTATTGTAGTGCCCTTTATAGTAGCCAAGAATTGGAATCAATATAAATTGATAACAATGTAATATGTATGCATGTATATGTATGTATACATATATAGTGCTATCAATATATGTGTGTGAAATAATGCAGTGCTATGTGTACACACAAATATAAGGAAATGCTACTAAGATCTAAAAGAAATGAGTTCTATCATTTATGGCAAATTAGATGGAACTAGACGACATTATGTTAAGTGAAATAAGTCAGGAACCAAAAAAAATTACCAAACTTCTTAATGATATGAGACTGAAGTGTTGATCTTACAGAGGTAGAGCAGAATAGAGGAATAGTGGTCACTAGACTGCAGGAAGAGTGGGGAAAGTAACAAGTACTTAACCCACACAGGGCTGCAGTTGGATAGGAGGAGTAACTTATAATGTTGTAGAGCAAAGAAAAACATTTATTGTTGATATCTATAAGTGCACACTTTAAAATAATTAATGGAGAATATTTTAACCTTATATGCATATGTTTACATGTGACTTTATTGCTTTACAATTATACAACCATTTGTACCAGTTTAAGAAGCATTTCCAACTAAAATTTAGCATTTTAACTGAGATGTACTGTGAGACACATCATTTTCTTTTTGGCTTTAAAAGAATCACAGGTAGCTTAGCCTGAACTTGAGGTCACTGTGTAACTCAAACTGGCCTTGAACCTGTGCCAATCCTCATGTCTCATGCTCCTGGATGCTGGCATTGCAAATATGAGCTCAAGGCACATACCATTTTGAAACCTTAGTTTATAAATAGAATGAGAAAATGATCTCATTAGCGATTTAGTATAGCTGATTACATGTTGAAATCATAGTATTTTGGACATACTAGGTTAAATAAAATGGCACTGAAGTTGTAAAGAGAGGAAACAAAAATCCCAAGGATATAAAATTATAACCAGCCATCTAGAAAAATATATATATAAAGCCTAGCTCAGGAGTGACTTGTGACAGGTGTCTTGCTCAAGGGCACATAGCTGATAATAGATAATGCCGGTTACAATCAGAAAGAGTCTCGAGTGGCCTTGCTCTTGGCCATCACACGAACACTTAGACAGTGATCTTGCATGGCCTCCTGACAGGAGAAGCATTTTCTCAAATCAACAAAACTATTAAAATCTCTGAGCTCTTCCTCTGTCCACGGAAAGCTGCTTTTTTTTTTTTTGTCTATTATGTAGCTCAGTTTGTCTATTATGCATGTTCTTCTATTTAAGGGGAAGAAAAGGTTATGTGTTTAAAAAAAGGTGAGGAAGCCATCGGAAGATGCCATAAATTTATTCTGTCAGCAGGCCGAGCTGTGTGACAGTTAGAGAGATGACTTGATGCAAAGATGAGAAGTGCGACTTTTTTTGACTGTCACGCTGGATGAGATGGATGGATTTTGGAACACATCCCAGGAAGCTGAGACATTCATGTGGTCAAGTGTTGGTCTCTCTGATCAAATCTGACTTGCTGTCTCCAAGTTGCAGGATTCTGCCAGCCCTGCAGATGCTGCAGTGTGTCTCTGCAAATGCAATTGGTTTGATACCATCTGCAAGACCCTACATAAGTCCTCATACAGCCAGCCATTGTTTCCTGGGGGATTAATGGACATTCTCACATTCTACCTGTGCTAATTGAGATATTTTCACACATGCTAATGTGTTGGTGACTCAGAGTCTAGTTCTCATACACTCTGTACTGGGGATGCATGTAAATGGAAAAAAAAATACTAGACAACTGCTGCCAAAATCCAGAGAGCCTACAATTTAGTGAACATGAATATCTAGTATTTGAATTATAATTCCAAGCATATGTGTGCCAGAAGCATGTTTTGAAGAGTGAACCAGTATAATGTTACCTAGACACCTAATATATACCAAGCTGATTCTGAAAACATCTCTTAGTTTACCCACAATGTAGTTTCCTAGTGTGGATCACATTGGTACAATAATATCTTTTGTTGATTGAAAGTTATTTCAAGCTAACATCACCAAGAAGCAAAATAGAAGAAAAGAAGTGTGAATCTGGCCTCCTAATCAGAGGTAGTTAAGTTAATGAGTTACCCAAAGTTTGTGAGTATAAGGACCGCCCACTTATCTGCTGTAAAAGATGTTTGGTCTGAAGAAACAGGAAAAAATACTGATTATATTAACACCCATAACTTAGCTAAAGATGATTATGTTTACTAAAATACACATCCTACCTAAGCATTTCACTTTCACTTAAAATACGTGATAGCACATTATTTTACCAGTACTTTGATAGGAGATCAAATGGCTTCCTCCCTGAGCAGTCCTTCTCACTGAACATGGATTGGTCTGCTGAGTACCACTTCCTGTCAGCTTTATTGTTCAAACAACACCCATAATGCATTGTCCATGAATTCTACTTTGAGTAGATCCAATTTATAGACCTATTCGGAAATCTAAATATGAGTCAGGCGTAGTTGCGCACGCCTTTAATCCCAGCACTCAGGAGGCAGAGGCAGGCGGATTTCTGAGTTCAAGGCCAGCCTGGTCTACAAAGTGAGATCCAGGACAGCCAGGGCTATACAGAGAAACCCTGACTCGAACCCCTCCCCACAAAAAACAAAGAAAGAAATCTAAATATGTTTTTAGAAGCCATGATTCTCCAAAATGTTCAATTTAGATGTCACAGAAACATGACTTTCTATTCTGCATTCATAGGTCAAAGATACAAAAGATAATTAAAGTTGTAGGTAAATTATGTTGTTAAAATAAAAATAAACATTATACACACAGACTTGGGACAAACACAGTTCACTCATGATATACATGCAACTCATATTTGTACAGATGTAAGTGTAGTCCCTAGCAAGGGTCCCACTGCTTACAGAAAACCCATATATGTTCATTTGTCAGTATGTCTTACTAAAGAAAAAGAAGAGTATTAACCCAATAGCTTGACCATGTCTGATGCCATACTCATTGTGATTGAACATAACATCATCTACTACTCTGAAGCCTTCTATTGTGTAGGTCTGTGTTTCTGATACTTACACTGACCATAAAGGACAAGTGCATGCCCTACTAACTTCAAAAGTTCAAAATACATTCAAAAATATACATTCTTTTTACAATTATGACTTATGTAAGTTGTTATTTATAATACATAGTCACTTTTTGTATCTGGAGAGTTACTAGTCTCCCAAAATACATCTTACATAACATGTACTAGAGTCTTATTATATGTTCCAGTACTAAGACAACTAGCATCTTATTTCCGTTCTACCTTTGGGCTGGAGTAAAGAACAGTTTCTATTTTCACTTTTTACCCGCACAGGTTGAAGATAACAAGTTCTTTAAAGGATATCTTACTGCACTAGTATTCATTTGTATCATAGTGTTTGTGCAAGAACCCTTGGAATGTTTCAGAAACCCAAACATCTCAACCAACCAATAGTAACTCCTAGGTAGTTTCAGTGCACATAAAAGCACACCAAAATTCCAGAGCATAGTATTTTTTTAACTTAAGTTAGAATTGGATGAGCTCAATAGATAGAAGCCAAGAAATTAAACCATCAACAGATATTTACTGAAGACATGGCAATCATAGATCAAAGAGAAGAGTGTTTGGGAAGAGAGAGAAGCAGTCAATGACACACCTTGCCTGCAAATCTCAGAGGTAGACAGTTGAAGACTTGCCCATCATCTTGCTGCTGAGGTCCAATCACATTTAAAGATCTGGTTGATGAAGGAGGGACCAGGAGACAATCATCCTGAAGGTTTTACTCAGATTACAAAAGAAAAGTCCCCAGTCTCTGGGGACTGTAGGCTTATAGACTTTGCTTAGATGACAAATTATCAAAAAGTTTCTGTATTTCATCTTCTGCATTCTTATGATAAAGAACTATTTATACCATTTTATAAGGGCCTAATATGGAATGCAAGTTGATGGGAAAATTCAACAAAAGATATGAGAAAATATAATTTAACCAACTTTTTCATCTGACATGTTATTTGTCTGTTTAATATTCCTTGCTGTGTACAACATAAAATCAGTTTGTCATAATCTTAAAGCATTCTCTGCTGGCTCTGAAAGCTCTAGAACAAACTGCCATTCTTTTACTTTCTCAAGCACAAAATGAAAACAGAATGTTTTCCCTTTTTCTTGGAAAAGATGAATTACCCTAGCTTGACAGAGGGTAATTAGCACACCCAGTGCAAGTTAAGAGAATGGGTTGACAAGCACAAAATGCTAAGAAAACATAGGCACATTTTGCATGTGTTTTAATACATAAATGATTAAAAACATAACTATATATGTTAATTGCCACCAACTGCAACACAACCTATTGGAAGACAATATTAAGTCATGGAAAACAATACATCTTTAAATATTTGTCTATTCTACAAACAAGTTTAATTGGAATCTAAAAACAGCAAGGGACAAGAGCTCAGTTCATTAGGGACCAACTAACTGTAAAGGGCAGATGAAAACCTTTTGTCTGATGTAGATGTACCTCCTGAGCACCGTGAGAGAGCACCAGGCAGGGCACTAATCAGTAATAAGAGGTGTTCTCATTATTAAGCTTATAAAGCATAAAGCAGGTCACTACAAGCTTTGAAGGTACTGATCATCAATTATTTCGCTAATTGTTTGTTCTGTTTGCATGTCTCAGGGTAAAAGGAAAAAGCCACTGAAGCGAAAAAGAGACACTGATAATTGCTACCTCGGTGACAGTTGGTTTTTAGTATCTCATTATTTATGATTTGTTTTGTTGTGCATATGTGACTTTAAGTCTTCCTGTATTAATGTATACCCAAGAAGCCTATTGTGTAACACTTACAAGAAGAAAGAATTACACAAAGTAACCAGCAGACTCGGGCACAAAACCTGCCCTTAAAGAGTGTGAGAATGTGTGCAGTGAGTGATTGTGTATGTGTGTGTGTAAGTGTATGAGAGTGTATGTGTGAGAAAGTATGTGTGTGAGTGAATGTATGTGAGTGTATGAGTGAGTGTGTTTGAGTGTAGTATGTATAAGTGTGTGAGAGTGTGTGTGTAAGAATATGTATGTGAGACTGTATGTGAGAAAGTATGCATGTGTTTCTGAGTGCATAGATGAGTATGTGAGTGTGTGTGTGTGTGTGTGTGTGTGTGTGTGTGTGTGTTGTGAGTTCAGAAACCCACACTTAAATTTTTCTGCAGGTTGTAAAATAGTCTATATAGCATTTTGCAGACTGAAACATCGCCTCTCTGTCTACCTACTCCAAGTTTAGATATGTCACTGGAAGTTGAGTCGACTGTCTTTAGAGCACACCTGTCACATAGGTATCAAATCTAAATTTAAAGGAGGCAAAACCACATAATGTCCTTGAATTCTGTAACAGAATTTAACTTTTCAAGTCTCCCCATTAAGGAATGAGATCCCTTGGGAAGAGGATGTGGTTTGCTTGGGGAAGAGTAGTCAATGTTCTTACAGAAGCCATTTCTGGACATTCTTAAGCTATCAGGCACATTTTAAGTTTGTCTTTGAAGTTTTCCTATCCACTCATGTTCTATCAAAAGATTTAATATTTCCTAAAATGGAAAGCCACAACAGTAGCTAAAAACAGCACAAATTTACTAATAATTATATATATATATATAAATTCATATATATATGTGTATGTGTGTGTGTGTGTATGTATGTATGTATATATACACACACATATATATATAATATATATATATGTGTGTGTATATATACATATATATATATATATATGTGTGTGTATATATATACATACATATATATATATATATGTATGTATATATATACACACACATATATATATATGAATGCATTCACTTTGCAAAGGTTTGGGATGATGACCAGACACCTGTTAAGTATATGAAATACTTTTGATTTGATTTTTGGATCAAATCCTCAAGGCTCTCTTGTACTCACCTCACTATGACTTAGTCCCACAAAGAACACAAACACAATACAGGGTTGCAACTGCACAGTATGGTTCTTTATGGTGTCATATTGAAGTGCCTAGATCTTTAGTAACAAGCACTAATGGACTTGTCCAGAAAACATAAAAGTCAGGAAGTATGAAAATAAACCCCATTTCTAGCAACAAGACAAAGCCATGGCCCTTCTCCATGAAGTCAACTTCTTTGATGGGATTAAGCAGATGAGAAACATTTTTTTTATTCCACAGGAAATAAAGCACAATTATCCTACTCAGTAGGCAAAGGGGAAGAGGTTATTAAAAGATATCTAGTTTCCTTGTAAATTAACATGAGGAAAGAAGTGTTTGAGTACTTTGTGAGAGAATACATTTCAGGTAACTGCACCTGTACTGGAGAAAATTACTCTTCAATTGCGCATAGTAATTAGAATTGTTGTTTAACTGTTAGAAAAAAAACGTGCAGTGTGGTAGAAAGTCCAAACCATTTCTGTGTAAAGATTTTGTTATTGGAGTAGGAGAAAGGATGTAAAGAAACCAGCTGGAGAGCAGTGCTCATTCACACACAATGGGAAATATCCAAAAAACACATAACCAATATGCACTATGGAACCAGCAGAGTTATCATAGTAACTAAATGCATACATTAAATTTTTCATACATTAGAATAATGCTCTGAGCTGAATGGTACCATATAATTGCTATCATATATAACAGTTTATATGTTGTTCACAACTTGGAGTTTTGGACTTTGCTCTGGCTGATTTTAGAATTTGTTTTTTACAAGACCCAAATAAAGTACTTTCAAAGCATTTCGTTGTCTCAGAGTGGACATAAGAAATGTTATGCCAGTTGTTAACAGCTATTTAACCATGACAAATTCTTTACTCAAAGGCTCAAGGTTTCAAGCACTTTAATCAACAATTAGTAATAACAACTCATACAGAAATGCCTTCATTCCACCACACTTGCTTCCCACATCCCTGTCCTGTCAGGTGTCTCACCATAGTTTCTGAAGGAACAACAATTATCTGTGATCATGTAGATGCTGTTGGATATATGATTGTGGTTTACATTAAACAAAAGAAAAGACTCAGGAAAATATGATTAACCATTGAATTCCAGTAACCACAACACATAAAATTCAAGAGAAGGGACCAGTGCTGGGTGTGGCCTCCTCCCTTACACTCTCTGTATCTCCAGCACTGTGTGTACTTTTGTCATGATTGTCATTGTCCTCTGCAACAACAACAAAATCAATAACTGCTGTAGGAGAAATTGAACCAAGCACCATTATAATTTGGTTCAGTGTTTAAAGAAATAAAGCCATCAAATCATAACTGTTAATAGCAACAAACTCCTTGTGCTCCCGCCTCTCTCGTTTAAACTTACAATGGATTGTGAGTTAAGTGTTTGTTTCTGAGATCTTTTACTTTCTCTCCTCCTTCATAGTATAGGTGACTGACTGATCATGGCAAGCTCCCATTTGAAAGCAGCTGTTTCACTGTTATTAATAACCAATATGAGACCCACACTGTGTGTTTATCTTATGCGGGGGCTTATAAATGAGTTGGCCACGTTATCTGCATTCCTTTACTAGATGTTCAGTGGGAGTAGGAAGCACGATTTAGAACCATCACCTTTCTTAGGACTAATTGTGCCTGAGTCCCACTGAAGTCAATAGGTGCTTTGTGTCTACTCAGAGTGGACTCCTAATGAGCAGAGTTGATGAGAATCCAGCTACCCAAGCATGGCTGGTGCTGAGTCTTCAAGGTCATTCATCATTTTTGTCTGAAAACGAGCACCCTTCATCTGTGAACTCTTCTTAAATAGGTACACAATTAAAAGAATTACTCCTCTCCGTGGCAATCACTTTATTTACAAAGGTCACGTAGAGGCCCCATCTCCTCTCATTGCCAGATGGTCTGTGTGCCCAAGCAACTGAAGGCAGCCTCAGTGAGTATCTTACATTTCTCTCTGAACTGCTTGCTCTATTACTTCTCAACCAGAGTAAGTGAAAGAAAATCCCTTTTGTAGATTTGCACTTCAAGCTCTGAGTTAACAAAACTAAAAAGTGTCATCTTTTTAAGTTGTCTGCCCAATAATTAAATTCAACTGAACATATTTTTATTTTTCAAAAACAATCTCAGATTATGAGCACAGATTTAAAATTATCTGATGTTAATAGTAGTTCTAAGATAGTAGGGAAGAAGTTTCATCCCAAGTATTCTGCTTCTTCAAAGAAATCTAAATGGCACAACACCTATATAAAGCAATTGTGAGACGCATTCAATAGGATCCTGGACTTCTGACAATGTCATTAAACCTGATATGAATCGACTGAGCATGGACTACCAGTGAACTGAAAGATGTTCTGGACAGTTCCTGTAACAGGTATTGCTCTGACCTTGAATGCATACTACTTTTGTGTAGCTGTATATAAAGGGCAATGGTGGGCTGCTGAGATACATCAGCTAGCAACGATGCTTATGTGGATGTCCAACTTCCTGAATCTAATCCCTGGATCTCATAGGGTTCCAGGAAAGAAACAAATCCTGAGAGCTGTACTCTGGCTCCTACATATTCAGTGTGGCACATGCATTATGTGAATTTTCTCTGTCTTTCCTGGTAGTACTGTTTTACACACACACACACACACACACACACACACACAACTCATAAAAGGATAGACAAATAACTTACAAAGGGATGTTGAAGAATATCCATAAAATATGTGTGTGCATGTGAGTGAAATGGTGTCTCTGTGTATGTGTTGGCAAGGACAGGATAGTAATAATCAAATACGTAAATTTTGAGACACAACAGAGTAAAAACTCTTTTTCTTACACTTTATGTGAGGGTTGCATTGCAGTTCAATGACACTGTTCCCCAAGCAGTGACTGAAATATCTGAATTCCATTTCAGAGCTTTGTCATTTTACTGACTGGCAGCAACACCTAAATAGCTCACATATTTGATATGTGTTATTCTCTGCACTAATAAAGAGCTACACAAATATCGTTTACATTTAGTACAACTTTCACTTGGAGGAATTACAGGGTAATGATTAGGAAAATGGTCTCTTTAATCCAATTCTTGATTTAGTGTGAGATGAGTCACTTAATCTGTGACTTCCTGGTCATCTCCTCAAATACAAACCACACAGCACCTTGGCTTATTCCTATCCTGGGTTACTGATGTAAATCCAACGCTTAACCACAGAGTTATAGAGTAGTGAATAAGGAGCGTGTCAGCTCTGAGTTGAGTCCCGTTTCTTTTCTTTTGTACCCTAGTACTTTGGGTTTTGATGGCCCCTTCGACTCTGACTCTGCCGGTCTTGTCCAAGGAAGACCCATCTTTGATCTGAATGGTGTATGCTCATTTTAAACCCAAGGACTCAAAACACACTAAATGTGCTGGCTCCCCAAGGGTGATTTCTAGTAATACCTTACTGTGTTCTTGAACATATTCAATAATTACCAAGAGCTCCAGAAGTATGTCTCCAGAAATATATAAAAAATATTTAGAGCAAATACCCATTCAATTTCGATTTGAAGTAAATGAAAGATTTGGCAGGATACTCTGGCCCTGGTTAAATTAAAGATGTCAGTTTTATATGAACAGAAATAAGAACTTTAAGATGCAGAGTTTGGTAAGACATTAATTTCAACTAATAAAAGGAAACAAAGCATAAGGGCAGCATAGGGTGCGAAAATCAAGTATCTTTTCTACTACTTCTTATTCTCTATGAATGTATTTTTCAGAGAAGAAAAAACAGAATTCAGTTATATACATGTAATATTTTGTTTGGGAAAATAATTAGTGGGATTTCTTATAACTTCAGCATAGTTCTCAGTTTTCATTTTTTGCTATTATTTAAGTACTATGTTGATTTTCCCTTAGAAATTGAAAGAATCAGACTTCTTAGCATTCTGACTAAGGGAATGGATGTTTTTAATGGGTTTAGATGTATATCATAGCTCACTGTGAAAAGTATACCTGGTGCTAATTACTTAACTGTCCCAAAACTTTGGGCAATGCTATATACTGCACTGTACTAGTGTGCCCCAAAGATTCACATCCAACTCATCTTCAGAAAGTGACTTTTTTTGGAAATCATGTCAGTACTAGTTAAGACCAAATAATGGGTATAATGGGTCCTTAATCCAACATGGCAAGGGCACCTAGAAGAGAATACTACATGAAGAAACCAAGAGAGGAAAGGCATCATGTGACAATGAACATGCTACTAGCCAAGAAATGCCAAGGACTGTCAAAAAGTTCTAAAAATAGGGAGAGTCAGGAACACATTTCATTTAGACCCACAACAATCAAATGTACTGACATCTAGATTTGGTCTTTTGTTTAAAGTCGTGCATGTACACATTTTTACTGTGTTTAGCAGTCTGTGGTCATTTATTATAATAGCTATTGGAAACTCCATAAAATAGCTGCCTATTTTAATGAAGGAAGTGTGTGTGGAGTTTCTACTGTGATGCCCGATAACAACATTAATCTTTTCTCCTAAGTATTTACTAGGAGAATTAGTCTACATGGACTATTAGCACTGCCAGATCCATTCAGACATCTCACTAAGTAGATGTCACAGAAATTAGAGTCTTCCTCTCTAAATGAAACATGTAATTAGAAAAGAGCATTAAATATTCCATGCTGGGGTTGGGGCACTCTATATAATAATCTGATGAAACGGACAAAGAAAGGTGAATTTGAAAAGTCCCTTGATCCGAATTGCAAATCTGGAAAGCATAGCCATATAAAGGCTGAAGACAGGAAGTATATGGCTGTAGACCAATTGCTGACAAAGCAAGAAAAGAAATGGAATCTGAGGAGTTGAAGAGAGAAGACAAATATTCATGATGAAAGGTCAAAGCAAGGAGAGTACGAGCAAAAGGACAGACCAGACCAGAACATAGAACATTCTAGATAAGCTTCCATCATCCCAGTATTACTTCTTTTTTTTTTTAACAAGAGACTTATTTGAACCCTAAAGTGACATTTTTTTTCTTCTCAATTATATATGTCAGTTACATCAATGGCATCATGTCCAAATTTTTTTATTTTATTTTATTTTATTTTATTCTTTTTTTTTTTCAGGTCATCTTATCTATTTGATTACTGAGCAAATTCTCAGCCTAGGTCAACTTCGATGAGCATTTATGTGGGGCACAAGTATTTCAAAATCCTTCAACTATTTGTTGAGGTCTATCCATGCAATTTTTCCCCAGATGTCTTTTTCAACAATGTTCTTTTTACATTTGATTTAAATTGTTCTTTTTTATTATTATTTGATATTTTCTTCATTTACATTTCAAATGCTATCCTCTTTCTTAGTTTCCTCTCTGAAAATCCCCTATGCCCTCCCTCCTCCCCCTGCTCCCCAACCCATCCACTCCTGCTTCCTGGCCTTGGCATTCCCCTGTACTGGGGCATAGAATCCTCCCAAGACCAAGGGCCTCTCTTCCTGTTGATGGCCGATTAGGTCATCCTCTGCTACATATGCAGCTAGAGACATGAGTCCCACCATGTTTTTTTTTTTTTTTTTTTTTTTTTTTTTTGATTGGTGTTTTAGTCCCAAGGAGCTCTGGGGGTACTGGTTAGTTCATATTGTTGTTCCTTTTATAGGGTTGCAGACCCCTTCAGCTCCTTGGGTACTTTCTCTAGCTCCTTCCACATCCCATGTGAAACAGTATTACTTCTTAAAAGGTAAAGCATATTGACTTTTGACTCTGAGTTCTTACTTTCAGAAGCGATTCTTGAAGATATAAAGAAACACAGAAAATAAAGAGCTTTGATAGTGTTCATAAACAGGACCTGTTTGTAGCCCACCAAGTTCTCTGAAAACAGGAGCATGTATATCTTGTTTATTGAAGTTCCCCTTTCTTTGTCAGTAGAAAGCATAAAAGCAACAAATGCTTGCTAAAGATCATAAAATTAGATTGTTTAGCGTATTTCTTCATGATGCTTTCCAAACCTATTTACCTCAGAGTTGACAACTCCTCTGTTTCCATGTGAAGGCAAGGTCATGATTTTTAGCTTATTTATTTTTATCATAGCACTTGCCAGTCAGGGTGGCCTCTCCATGCATTGAGAAAGCTATAACAACAGTAGTTTGATGGACATTTGTGGCAATACTAGCTTTACATTTTTTTATTAATTAATTAATTTTTTTTACACTCCATATTTTATTCCCCCGCCCGCATCCACTCTCTGACTGTTCCACATCCCACATCTTCTCCCCGCCCTCCTGTCTACATGGATGTCCTACCTCTGATCCCACCTGACTCTAAACTCCCTGGGGCTTCCAATCTCTTGAGGTTAAGGTGCATCGTCTGTGAATGAACTCAGACCCAAAAGTCCTCTACTGTATGTGTGTTGGGGACCTCATATCAACTGCTGTATGCTTTCTGTTTGGTGGTCCAGTGTTTGAGAGATTTCAGGGGTCCAGATTAATTGAAACTGCTAATTCTCCTACAGGATCGCCCTTCTCTTCAGCTTCTTTCAGCCTTCCCTAATTCAACAACAGGGGTCAGCTGCTTCTGTTCATTGGTTGGGTACAAATATCTGCATCTGACTCTTTCAGCTACTTGATGGGTCTTCTGGAGTGCAGTCATGCTAGGTCCCTTTTTGTGAGTAGTGTTCCATGGCCTCAGTAATAGTGTCATTCCTTGGGACCTCCCCTTGAGCTGGATCCCACTATGAGCCTGCCGATAGTCCTTTTCCTCAGGCTCCTCTCCATTTCCATCCCTGCAGTTCTTTCAGACAGGAACAATTATGGGTCACAGTTTTGACTGTGGAATGGCAACCCCCTCCCTCACTTGATGTCCTGTCACCCTGCTGGAGGTAGGCTCTATAAGTTCCCTCTCCCTACTATAGGGCATTTCATCTAAAGTCCTTCCCTTTGAGTCTCTCATCTCCCAGGTCTCTGGTGCATTCTGGAGGGTCCCCCCAACCTCCTATCTCCTGAGGTTGCCTGTTTCCATTCTTCCCGCTGGCCCTCAGGGCTTTAGTCCGTTTCCCTCACCCAATGCCAGATCAGGTTTCCTACCCTCAACCCCAACCCTCAATCCCAACCCCAACCCCACCCACCCACCCCCACATCCCCCCTGTACACTTTCCCTCCCAGGTCCCTCCCTCCTTCTCTAGTTTAAGATTTTTAAGGTTTATTTTTATTTCTCTGTGTGCTTGTGTGTGTGTGTGTGTGTGTGTGTGTGTGTGTACCATACATGTGCAAATGACCAGAGAGGCCAGAGGAACTCATCAAATCCTCTAGTTCTGGAGTTGACAGGTAGTTGTGAGTCCCTCTATGGGGATGTTGGGAACCAAACTCAAGTCCTCTGGAAGGGCACAAGTGCTATTGGCTACTGAGTCATCTATCTCTCCAGCCCAAGCACTTCAAGCTTTTTTGTTTTTTCCAATTTTTATTAGATATTTTCTTCATTTACATTTCAAATGCTATCCCACTTTATCGTCTGTTCTGATGCATAGCAAACTTTCTTTTAATGATAAACCATGGCTTAAGTTTCCATCCAGTTTTCTTCCTCTCTTGTCAACTGTGATTTATTCCATGTAACAATTGTCAGAACTATTTGATACAACGTAGCCTAGCACACGTTTATTATATCTTAATGTATGCTGAAGTTTATACTTAAAGATAAATGACTTCATCCCCTGAAATCAGCAGGGAAATCCTGCTTTTCAGATAAGTTCAGATAGCCTGACAAACATACACACTCACAGCTGAAAACTGGTAGAGAACCACAAAATGTCAGTCTGTGAATCAAATCCTTGGAGTGGCAATCTATCCAGATACACAGACAGGTAGAATCCCCATGATGGCTTGAGGCCAGTGCTGATCGTGAAAAGCTGCAGGTGTTTCTCATGAGACTAAACACAAGAAAGAAATAAGAAAGGCTATTCCCCGAGGGTGGGAACCATGTGCCTCAAACAGGAACAGAGAGCAGTTGGATACTAAATTAAGCGTCTTCGGTTCCAAGACAACTTGCTTTGTTTTTCTTTTTGAAATTTTGTCTCCTGTAAGCAGTATCCAAAGTTCAGAGCAGAGCTGAGAAACTTCTTGAGAAAAGTCTCTTGGAGGTATTTCTAACGTGAAAAAAATCAGAAAATGTCTCTGAAAATTACACCCTTTCAGGATGAAGCCACCACGGAACTCTAGGTTATGTGGTGGAACTAAAAGAACGCAGAGGCTTGGATTACACCCATTGTTTTTCCTAAGAGAATTTCACGTAATGTAACTCAGGTTAGATTTGACAATAGTACCCTGCCATGGGGTTCTGGCTTTGTTCGAAACTTCTTGCCATTTTAAAATGTTTATAAATTCTATGAAAGGATTAACATTCTAAATAAATATGGAAATAGATTTATCTATCCTTTGAGCATTTTATGAAGTAAGTGGTCAGTAATATTACCTCAATAATTCTTTTGGAATAACTAAGTAATGAGAAATTAAGTTGAAGATAGCTGATACTGTTACTATTATTTTGTTTTATTTTCAACCAAAACATTACAGAATTAATTCACAATCATTATATTTTAGAACTGGAAGAAAATGGTAAATTAAAATAAAATGGATGGAATTCCATCACCTAAGGAACAACACCATGATGTTCTCCCTTCCTTCACTTGAATAAACACAGGCACACACAACATAAACTTTTCGATCAAAACTAAAATGTATATATTGCATATTTTTCTGCAAATTGAATAGTTTTAGCAAAATGCAAAAATGTCTTGTGATAGCCCTTCCATGAAAAGACCGAATATGGTCTAGTACTGTGGCATTCACTAACATGGATGTGGTACACTTTAGTAGACAACATGTACAGTGTTGCATACATTGCAAAAAAAAAAAACCCACAGTGAAAATACTATTTATACTTTATGTACCTGTACAATTATTTCTCTCTTAGGAGTGTTGACTTGTGTGATTTAGAGCTTTTTGTTATTGCCACCAAGCTGCATTCATAAGGATATACCCACCCATACCTCTACCAAATGTACAAGAACATTATTTATTTCACATTCACATCCACACAGATCCCTTCATTTGATTTTTTTCAGTCTGATAGCCACAGAACAGTGTGTCAGTTGCAGTTGGTAACAGTTATGATACGTATATTTTTGTAACAATTATAAATCAACCATTAAAAGAAAAAAACAAAAAAACTTAATAATGGACATAAAATTAAAAGACAAATATAACCACTTATTAGTGAGTACTAATGTTCCACTTATTAGTGAGTACATGCATGTTATTTTGGGTCTGAGTTACCTTACTCAGGATGATATTTTCTAGTTCTGTCCATTTGCCTGGAAAACTCAGGATATCCTCATTCTTAATAGCTGAGTATACTGTATTCCATTGTGTAAATGAACCTCGTTTTCTATATCTATTCTTCTATTGTGGGACATCTAGATTGTTTCCAGCTTCTGAGTATCACAAACAAGGCCACTATGAACATAGTGGAACACTTGCCCCTATGGCATGGTGGGGCATCTTTTGGGTATAGCTAGGTCTTCAGGTAGATCTATTTCCAATTTTCTAAGGAACCTCCAGATTGATTTCCAGAGTGGTTGTACCAGTTTGCAATCCCACCAACAATAGAGGAGTGTAGGAGTGTTCCTCTTTGTCCACATCCTCTCCAACATGTGTTGTCACCTGAGGTTTTTGATCTTAGCCATTCTGATTGGTGTAAGGTGGAATCTCAGGGTTGGGTTTGTTTGTTTGTTTGTTTTTGTTTTTCATTTCTCTGATCACTAAGGACTTTGAACATTTCTTTAGGTGCTTTCCAGCCATTCGAAATCCCTCAGTTGTGAAATCTCAGTTTAGTTCTATTCCCCATTTTTTGGTGATTAGTTTCTTGAGTTCTTTATATATTTTAGATATTAGCCTTCTATCAGATGTGGGGTTAGTGAAGATTTTTTTTCCCAATTGTAGGTTGCCATTTTGTCTTATTGACTATGTCCCTTGCCTTACAGAAGCTTTCCAATTTCATGAGGTCCCATTTATTAATTCTTGATCTTATAGCATGAGCCTTTGAAGTTCTGTTTAGGAAATTTCCCCCTGTGCCAATGAGTCTATTCTAATAAAAGAATGAAATCCATCAAACAACTGAGCTTATTAAATCAGTATAATAATGATAGATTTAGACATATTAATAACAATGATTAAATGTAAATGATTCAAATTCTTTGATGAAAGGAAAGCAATTGCTAGATTGCATGTATTCTTTATCAAAAGGATAACTTTCACCACCTACAGTGGCCACGTAAATGAACATTATGCTTCAGTTGGCTGCAGTTTGAATCATTAATAAAATACTTTCTGAAAATTCTCCAAAAGTTGGAAAATAAACAACAAACTTCTAAGTAAACTAAGCAATAAGTCATAAACAAAGTAGATTGCAAGGCAATTTCAAATGCTTGAATAGAATGAAAATGCACATAAAGCTGGGCTTATGCTAACACAGTGTTTAGAGAAAAGTTTCTACCAGAAAATATTTAGATAAAACAAAAAGATGAAGAGCAAGACGAGTAGATGACACCCAAAAATAAACAGAAGGAAATAGTACACCAAGCTTAGTGGCTCATACTTTTAATTTCAACGTTTTAGGAAACCAATGCAGATAGACTGCCATTAGTTTGAGTTCATACTCTTCTATACAGTGAGTTCCATACAGGATAGCCTGGGCTATGATATATGTATATCATATATGCATTTGGAGTAAACATAAAGAAGAAGTATACTAGAGAAATATTGCAATATTATGAAAAATTTTCTGCCAGTAAATACAATAATTTAGATGAAATATGTAATATTTTTGAAAGATATATAAACTATAAAGCATTAATAAAATACTGATTAATCCTTAATGTATTAATATGAAATTAAAAGCTTCCCATATAATTCCTTCATATAAAGAATGAATAATTTGTTGGGTTGATTACAGAAGCCCAAGATATTTTTACATTCAGACAATTTTACAATTGTCATAATTAATCAAAATAATAAACTAAAAAGAATCATCAGACAAGGACCTAAAATAAAACTTAGCATGCATTTGGGAAGGTGTATGATTTACTTGTGATGTCAAATATTCATGAAAGCAGGTAAAGAAGATATTGTCCATTTGATAAAATCACAAACACAGAACTATTGCTAACCTGCTGGAAATGCATGCCCAAGATCTGCACAAGATTAAGCTAGCGAAAATCCCATCATGGAGCTATTGAAAACTAACGGTTGCTGGGAGAAAGACAGTATATTTTCCTGGGCCCTGAGAGGCTACCCACTGAATCTATGATATACGGACAGCACCAAGTGGACTCAGTGGGTCTAAGAACAGAATCCACAAGGTTGAGAAGAAAGGTGCCAGGGAGGATATGTAAGAAATTGGAAGGAAGCAACTGGGGTAGTGGATTTGATCAAAGCAAGTTGTAGTCGTAAACAAAATGCTCAAAAAAGTTTTTAAAGTTGCCACCAAAGTAGCCCTACCATCAGAGTTGTATTTATGCTGAAAAGCTCATGTTCTTTGTGTAACATTGGGAAGGAGTTCAAGTGCCTGATCCTGTAATTTCTCATCAATGTGGGCTTAGGGATCCTAACAGTGTAACAGGGGATCAAGAAATTAATACATTCTCATAGATTAAAAAGAAGAAGTGGCATTGTGACTGTTCATGGTCAACATTGCTATATATGTAGAAAACTCTAACAAATATTCTAAGAGAATTTAGAAAATCAAGATGCAAAGTCTATAGGGGGAAAAAAAACATGGCTCTATAAACCTCCAGATTAAACATAATTCTACTAAATATTTTTGTGGGCTTTTTTTTTTTTTACAAAATCTATCAAGTTGATGCAAACAATTATGTAGAAGTGCAAAGATCATAGAATATTTGGATCAGAAAGCATTACTGAAGAACCTACGCAAGAGAAAACCACAGCAAGGACTGGAGAGATATCTCAGCTGCAAAATACTCATCACACAAATATGAAGACTTGAGTCTGAATCCACAGAACCAAAGTAAATGCTTGGCATAATTGAATGTTTCTGTAATCCTAGCACTGTGGATATTACAGACAGGAGGATCCCTGGAACTCACTGGTCAACCAGTCTAGATAGTCGTTAAATTCTGGGTGCAATGAAAGCCACTGTCTGAAAGGATACCATAAAGAGCAATATGGTAAGATGGCCAACATTAACCTCTGGCTTCCACAGGACTGCACATAATATGCACATGCACTTGTATGTACACATTCATACACATACACACACACACACACACACACACACACACACACACACACACACTACATGCAAAACAGTGAAATCCCACTTGTAAAACAACAGCTAAAACAGAAAAAAGAAAAAGTGTAAGAACTCCTCAAATGAAAAGGATGTAAGCAGGCAGACCTTCACAGCCTGATGGAAAGTTTCTCTTTGGAATGCATTGTGTCAATCAATATCTTAAGAGCATTAAATGTATGTCTTCAGTGTAAGCTTTCATTCCAATAACTCAAAAAACTAAAATATGGACGCAGAGGCAGGCGGATTTCTGAGTTCGAGGTCAGTCTGGTCTACAAAGTGAGTTCCAGGACAGCCAGGGCTACACAGAGAAACCCTGTCTCGAAAAAAAAAAAAAAAAAAAAACCTAAAACATATTACCACATAAAGATATGTACCCTAATGTTTAGCCTAGAGTTATTCAACTCTCTCTCTCTCTCAAAACAAAACAAAACAAAACAAAACAAAACAAAACAAAAACCCAAAATCCTGACCTTCCAAATGTCCCTCATTATATAGTAAATAAACTATGGTACAGCCATAAAAATCAAACTGAGAAAGAATAAACTATCCTACACACAACATGGACGAATCTTAGATAATTATGCTGAGTGACAGAGTGAGACAATAAACATGTGCATACTCTATGACTTATTTATGTAAGTCCCAGAAAATGCTACCTAATTTATAGTGACAGAAAGCACGCCACTAATTGCCTGGAGAGGAGTAGAGGTAGATCCATTACAAAGGGGCACAAGGGGCCTCAAGGGTGATGGAATTGTTCATTATCTTGATACGGCAATGGCTTCACAGGTATGACAGGTATGTCAAAACTCATCAAGTTGTATACTTTAAATATATGCACTTTATTTTGCATCAATCACACCACAATGAAGCTCCAAAAATAAGGATAAAAATGCCCACTTCTGTGCACATCAAGTCAGAGCATGCACACATAATCAGTTTTTTAGTTTTTACCAACTCCATCACTATAAGATTACACCTCATTTTTAAACTCCTCAGATAGAAATCACAATTACTTCTGAGTTTGGCATTCCACTAGCACTGTTTTCTTACTCCATACTACTCTTCAGCAACTCATTGATCTATAGTCACTAACATTTAGAAAATACCTACCTGAGATGATAAAGAGTGGTCTAGCCATGTGATGCTTCTCTAATTTTGTCTTCGTGTTTCATTAACTTATTAAACTCCATTAATTTACTCAGACCCCATAACTATGCTTAAAGTGTTTCATGTATGTGCATGTTCAAGTGGTCACATCTACCGTTACATGTTTTAGAAGACCCATATAAACAAAAATTCTCTGTCTGTCTGTCTGTCTGTCTGTCTCTCTCTCTCTCTCTCTCTCTCTCTCTCTCTCTCTCTTTCACACACACACACACACACACACACACACACACACACACACACACATAAAGGGAATATCCAAAGGAAGTTAATTGGAGATGCCCAGACATTAAGTTATGTGACTGTCTTGAAAATTCTCATATAAGGTAACAATAATTATCAGAGCCTGAAAGGAATACATCTCTTCACTGTCAAACTTTTTGCTGTGCCTTCTTAACAAGTTAGTGACTAATCAGAACACCAAGATCTTGATATGATATTTTCCAGGTAATGGTAAAAATAATGAGATAAATAAGCAGCATATAAGTAAAGAAGCCCAGATATAAGCATATACATATGACAGTTGAAACTTAGCTCCTATATGCTTTTAGAAAGGCTCATGCTAAATTTAATACTTCTGCCTAAACTGTCAGTATCAACTAATGAAGTCAAAGGTAGAAAAGGCTGAGAAGTTAGTGTAGTCGAAAATTTGCTTCTACAATTTTACTGTTACCCTTATGAGTGGTACACGATGTCTCAGGTGGGAATCCCACTCTTCCTTATTTAGAGAACTTGATTTTATGTTTCTAATAGTATACTCTATGTCCACAGGCATTTTGTTAAGGAACATATTTTAAAGAACATGTAATAACTCTCAAGTGAAAATCACCAGCGTAAAAGTATTCTGAGGCGCCTATTCCAGAACGACTACCTTGGCTAATCATTTCCACCCATGGCAAACATCATGACAGCAGGAGTTTCTTGTGAGGAGGGGGCACTATAATAAGAATTCTGTCTTTGCTAGTGACTCACATTAGCTGTTAGGTTAGGTGAATCTTCTCTCACAGAGGCCAGACCAGGCAATCTTCTGCTGTATATGTGTCGGAGTCCTCATATCAGCTAGTGTATCCTGCCTGGTTGGTGGCTCAGTGTCTGAGAGATCTTGGGGGTCTGGGTTAATTAAAACTGCTGGTCTTGATATGGGGTCACTCTCCTTCTCAGCTTTTTCAAGTCTTTCCCTGATTCAAGCACAGGAGTCCCTGATTTCAGTCCACTGGTTGAGTGTAAGTATCTGAATCTGTCTCAGTCAGCTGCTTGTTGGGACTCTTGGAGGGCAGCCATGCTAGGCTCCTGTCTATAAGCACACTATAACATCAGTAATAGTGTCAGGCCTTGGAGCCTCCCTTTAAGATGGATCACAATTTGGGCCAGTCATTGGACCTTCTTTCTCTCAGTCTCTTCTCCATTTGTTTTTTGTTTGTTTGTTTTGTTTTGTTTTGCTTGTTTTGTTTTGTTTGTCCCTGCAGTTCTTTTAAGCAGACTCAATGCAATTCACATCAAAATTCTAACACAATTCTTCAAAGACATGGAAAGTGTAATTCTCAATTTCATATGCAAAAAAACAAAAAAACCCAGGATAGTGAAAACAATTCTTACCAATAAAAGAAAGGCTGGGGGAATCACCATCCCTGACCTCAAGCTCTACTACAGAACAATAGTGATAAAAACTGCATGATATTCATACAGAGACAGGCAGGTTGATCAATGGAACAGAATTAAAGACCCAGAAATAAAACCACACACTTATAGATACTTGATCTTTGACAAATAAATCAAAAATATACAATGGAAAGAAGAAAGCATCTTTAATAAATGATGCTAGTCTAAGAGGTAGTTGATATGTAGAAAAATAAAAGTAGATCCATATTTGTAACCTTGCACAAAGCTCAAGTCCAAGTAGATCAAGGGCCTCAACATAAAATGAGATACACTGAATCCAATAGAAAAGAAAGTGGGAAAGAGTCTTGAACTCATGGGCATGGGGCCAGGGGGAAGATTTCCTAAACAGAACTCCAATGGCTCAAGCTGTAAGATCAATAATTAGTAAATGGGACATCATGAAACTGAAAAGCTTCTGTAAGGCCAAGAACATAGTCAATAGGACAAACTGGCAACTTAGAGATTTGGAAAAAATCTTCACTAACATCCAATATAGGGCTAATATCCAATATATATAAAGAACTCAAGAAGCTAACAACAACAACAAAAAAACAACTCAATCAAAAAAAATGGAGTATAGACCTAAACAGAGAATTCACAATAGAGGAATCTTGAATGGCTGAGAAGCACTTAAAGAAATGTTGAAAGTCTTTAGTGATCAAGGAAATGCAAATCAAAACAGCCCTGAGATTCCACCTTACACTAATCAGAATGGCTAAGAGAGATTTTTATTCTCTCTAGTTCTTTTTCCATAATGTCCACTGTGTGCCTTTGACTGGGTTTCTCTACACAACTGTCATTCTAGCTGCTACAGTAATCAGTGGGCTTAGCACACCAAGTAGCAACATTTAACTGGAGACATTAACAAGCTATTTGTACCAATATTAGAATAAAAATAAATTAGACAAGAAATCATAAAAAATAATGTTTTGAAGATGAATGACAGAGGAATATTTCTTTAGGAGCATATGAGCTGATCATTCAATGGTATTCAGTTCATAATTCCTTAAGAAGCATGGTCATCTCAGATTGTTTATATCATTGTTTTGTTGTTACTGTTGTTGTTGGTGGTGGTGGTGGTTTTTACAGAGAGGATTTTTCCAAGGCAATATCTCCTCCCAATCTACAACCATCTGGTCCACCTTATTTTCCTACAGGTAGAGAAAGCCTCCTAGTTGGAGTCTTCTAAGAATGGAGAATCTATCTTCTACAGAGCAAGCCCTGAGACTGGCTAGCCGAAGCTCTCCTTCTAGAAGCCTTAGCCATCTTGCTTTACCACAACAAGCAGGAAAAGCTGCTCCAAACTAGAGTGGGAAGAGAAAGAGCGAAGCACCCAGAGAAAACGGGCCGAGAAAACCTGAAGCATGCTCACACTTGTGCTGCTCTCCGCCAAAGCTGTGGGTGTTGATAGCATTATTGTTTAATCTCTCTGAAGAATATGTGGGAGCGGAAAGCACAACATCCCCAAGTTGTTACTTTGTCACAACTTTACAGAATACATAAGCACTTCAGTAAATACACAGATTTTTTTTTGCAAACTGTAAATCATCTGTGAGCCACCACTGTTCGACTAATTACAGCAAGAAGCTGTGCTCATTAGCTGTTCTCATCTGGCTCACTGCACGACCTAAATAGTCCGTAAATGAGCCGGCAATTATTGCTGTATTACCACTACCAGCTCTGCTCACATCAAAATATCTCCACCAAATGTTACGCCTGTTGGTATTATCAGGTTAGAAATTTCATAAACATATTGAAGCAGTTAATTGGGAGATTATTAAAAAAAAATGTGAAAATAGAATCATCCATGAAAGAAGGTTTCATCAAAGCCCAGATAGGCGGCTCCACCTATAAACAAGAGGCTCAGAATGCGAGCGCTAGAACTGCTAGGTAGGCTGCCTCTAACCTCCAGGAAATGAGGACAGCAACAGAAATCTACCCACCTCCAAGAACAGAAAAGCAAAGCTTTCATTCTTCCACCTAGAGACTGTCTTGATGTGGTCAAAATTAAACAGACGCATGTACTGAGAGGCCTGCGCCACAAAAGAGTGTAGAAAGCTGTTACATCAGGCACTTACATTTCCAAATCCATCCTCAAGCATACATACATCAAAGGAGATAAGAATTTATTATTTGTTGATACAATTTACTTTAAGGAATGTTTTCAAACATATTAAAGTGGAAAGAAATGAAGTAAAATAGTTTGAAGTGTGATTTCCCAACACACTCAATACTTCTGAAACATCTATTTATAATATCTAATGAATAGCTAATTAGATGCATTCTTGTTTATTCATTAGAATGTCCTCTTAGAGCTTCATTTCAGTTTTGTGGATATTCTGAAGTAATATATTAAAAATTTTTGCCATAATTCATATTTTTCAAATTTATCCAACTTTAATTAACCCAATTTAATGAATTCCCTTTGTGAACATTTTCTGCACAAAAATAGAGGCCCTCAATATTGGGACACTTTATCTTGTTTTTCATCATTACCATGATTATGTATTATGATCCTAAAAAAAGAAAATACAGAAAAAATAAAAGAAATGCTGAGAGTTAGTGAGTGCTATGATTCTATTGGCATCCGCTGCCTTATCAGAGAAAATAACAGTTTAATAAATAAGCATTTTACTTGATTCTTGTACTAGTTGTGTTTATACCAAGCAGACTGTATTGAGTCAAATGTTGTAATTTACCTGGGTCTACACTGACTCAGACAGACTTCAGACAGGATGTAGAATGGAATCAGTCACTGATCGCTACTCCAGTGATAACCATGGCAATGACAATTCTTTTTAAACAACCAATTGACATCAGTGGACAAATGAATATGCTCAACTCTTGCCAACTGCTAATTTAACAGGGAATCCTTACACTGATCAGTGACTATATTTCCATGGCTGCCGTGGTCTTCTGTATGTAATGTGTGGTCATAGCATTCTTCAAAGTGTGTGTGCTAACTTATAAAGTTCAGAGAGCAGTGTTCTTCCTAACTGCAAAATTTATCAACGCTAATGTTATCTTCTGTGTGAGAGAGTTATTTCCTCATTTTCTTTCTTCTTTGAAATTCTTAGAAAGGCATTTAACTTCCCTTGCCCGCCTTTCTCCTCTAATGATCTTCCCATTGACCAGCTTTGTGGCAGCATGACACAAGCTAGAGTTATCTGAGAGCCAGGAACCACAACTGAAAAAAAAAAAAAACTGAGAAAATGCCTCCATCAGATTGGCTTATAGACAACCTGTGAGGGCATTATCTTAACTATGGATAGATGTGGGAGAACCAGGCCATTGTGGTGATGCCACCCCCAGGAATACACATTAGAACAGACTGAGCAAGTTGGAAAGGAAAAGGCACTAAGCAGGATCTTCCATGGTCTCAACATCAGTTTCTGTCCCCAGGTCTCTGCTTGGAGTATTTTCCCTAAATTCTCTGAATGTTCAACTGTAAGATAAAGTAAATTCATTCACAAGTTGCTTTTGGCCGTGGTGTTTTATCACAGCAACATATAATAAACATGGACTTGCCTTGATACAGAGAGTGACAGCTACAGAACAATTTCAGCCTCACCTGGAAGAGTTCTAGATAGACAATGTCTATAGATTTATCCCCAACCTATAGAGCCAGACTCCTCAACTTAATATCCTGAGAAACACTGGGCTAGGCAAGGGATCATTATGGCCTTTGTGGTTCTTGTCCCTTAATAAAAGAAAACACACATCAGTGTTCAGCCGTGTAGAACTGAAGACCTAACAAAGAAAGCACATGGTCATGACTGTTAAAACTTATTATCAATGTTTTCTGTGAGCTTTATTCAAGGGTCACTCTTTTGTATTCGGGAAAGCAGATTGAATCCTGTGGAAAGCTGATTACAAAAATAATCCTTTGACTGTTTGCAATGTGATATCATACCCACAGGCATTTAAAGGTGCCCGTTTTGTTACTACTGCTACACTCAATACAATGGAGGACTCACCTTTGCCACTGTCAAGTGCCTTGGCCTTCTATAGCTATAGTTACACTGAAGCTCATGTGCCAAGTATTCCTTAAATCCTCTGAGCTTTTCAACTACAATTTTATATCTGTGATGCTACTTTAAAATAATATATTCAAGTAGATATGATATATTTCAAAAACACATTGAAGAATTAAGAGTAGGGCTGTTGATTGGTTTAGGTTAGGTCTCCTAAAAGTTGACTTGGAGAATATATTAAATCACCTACTATTTTTCCATCCACTGTTCATGGGATCTATGCATCGAACAGCTCTATGCATGTCACTCAGTGGTAGAAATACACAAAGGATATTAAAGCTTCACTAGATGGCCTGGGTTAGTCAAACAAGACTCAAATAGAGAGGTAGAGAAATTCTCTGAAGTAACTGTAGAGGGAAGAGGGAGGTCCTTTTCAAGTCTATGAGGAATCAGAACAGTTCCTACAAGGAATAGACCCAACCTGACATATGCCCTACATTTTCTAAACAGAGTCTCTGCTTGGGACAGCATAATTGAATGTTTGCTCATGGAGCTCAGAGTGTTACTTTGCTCTAGTTTCTTGGCATAAATAAAGAAGGAGAGGGTGCAAACTAAAGTAGCTCATTAGTACAGAGCATCAGCCTGGTACAATGGAGACATGTACATTAGTTGATGAAGGGAAGAGTAAGGAGGAAATCACATTGGTAAGGTCATGTCCACAGACAGGATACTGGAACCCACCCTTCTGAGCGAAGCACTATTCAAAACTCCACGGTACACACACTTACAAAAGACTAGGAAGGATTTTTAATCCCATAGGGTTGAGATACAATACCAATCTGCTAAGGATTAGAAGGTGGAGTTTTTTTCTGTAAAACTCCATTTTCTTTAAGAAAAAGTAAGAAAAGAGGATGTGTAGCTATCAGTTATTATTTAGATGACTGCCAACTTGTTTGATAGTGTTGGTGAGTGATCTGTTTAAATATAAATATGTCTTTGATGATACACACACACGCTTCTTAGTAAAAAAAAATTCTTTGGGGAGAAAGTGCTAAACTCTGCTCAGCTGACTTATAAGGAAAAGAAAATTATATCCTCTCCCTTTGGGATACATATGCTATCTCCAGAGATATGTATCAAGACAACAGCCCAGTAAAAGCCCTCAGAGTGAAGCTTAGCCTTTCTCAGAAACCTTCAGTGCCTCTGGATAGGAGAGCCAAGAGCCAACATTTCTGGGCAGCTTCGGTGTGCACAGTGGGGTGGTTTCTCTTAGCTTCCTCTCTGATCCCTCCATTCCTGAAGCAGTAGGGAGAAGATTGCACATGGGACACTTTCTATGCTTTCTGAATCCCATACCACTGAGACCACTAAGGGGTGGGCAGAGGAAACCATCAGCACCACAATCAGGTCGTAGGGTTAGATCTGGCAGTGCTGACACCCCTCGGCTTTCACTGTGAGAGTCTGTCAAACTTGGAACAGAAATCTTCAAATGACAACCTGGGCTTCCCATGGACGGCTTAGTTATAAGAAAAGGGCAAGGAAGAGTCAAAGCTGGGACGTCCCCTTTTTTCTGTTAAGTCATCAATTCAGTGAAGAAAGTGAGATAGGAGCTTTTCATCAATCTGTTCTCTCCACATTAAAGGGAATATGAGAACAGCATATCAAGTTTCTGTCACCTCTCTCAGCTCTTCAGGTCTTGAATCCATCAGTACAACTGTCAAGGTAGTGACAGACTGAAAACAGTTCTATCAGCTAGAGTATAGCATCATACACTTTCATATTAGCACTCAGGAGGCTTAGACAGTTGGGTTATAAGTTTGAGGTTAACCTGATATACATATAAACATTATCTTCAGTTTAAAATAAAGTATAGATATAAAAGAAGATCTATAGCATACTATGAGGATACAGCAAACAGAATTTTAAAAAGTCACCATCAAACATCAACCACTGTCCCATTTAGGATTTCCCTAAGTTAGTTAAGTGCAAGTTGTACCTCCAGAATGCTATGCAATATATTAGAGACCATGCAACAGATTCAAACCTCTCAGACTGCTTGTGTTACACTTTTTGTTACTATGGCTTGTACTTACAACAAATGATTTTAAAGAGGAAGGATTTCTTTTTACCCAGGGCTGACTGAATCCATTTCATTTAGACTTAAAGCAAAACTAAAGTTTCATGAATGCTGACATAGCAGAATAAATGTTTGTCTCACAGCATCAAGAGAAGGGGGTCTGGACAAGCTCCAAGGGCATGCCTCTCATGACCCATCTCTCAATACCAGCATTAGAGTATGAAGCCATCAGGTGATTAATCCGCTGGATAGATAAGAGCTATCAAGAACCAATCATTTTCCCTGTTGACAACTAACCCAGCAATACATGTAGCATGTGGGACATTTCACATTCAAGCCAGAACACTGTTATCTAATAATTAACTTTCATAGCTATTCTATTTCTAATTCTAGATTACTAAGATAACTACCAGAGGTCCTACAGTTTGATCAAACACATTTCTTTAACAAATGGCAGTTGAGTTTCCTCAGATTTGAGTATTGATACTTTACAATTATTCATTTCTCAAAACACTACAAAATAGAATTTCTATTTGCCATACTTTAAAACCATCTCAAGTTAATTATAACAAATTTGAAGTAGAACAAAAAAATCTTTCCATTAAATGCTAAATTACAAATATTGAGCTCAATTATCTTTTTCTGATCAGTCTCTACCACAGCTTCTTCATTAGAAGATTTTTTTGTTTTTTTGGAATGCTTGAGAAGATTCTCTTGGTAGGTGTGTCAGACTCTCTTCTATAGATGTGACCTAGTAGTCCCTATGATCTGAAATGATCTATTCCCGGCTCTCAGATTGTGGGACAAAAATGGGGCCCAGCATCTGCTCTGGGCTAGGGCCTTTGGGTGAGTCAGGACATGGGAAGTTTGATAGCTCATACCCCATTGCAGTCTGGGGTCCCCGTGGACCTGCCAGAGTAGGGGTCTGATTCTCAGGCAACACAGACGCCGCTGCTGGGTATGGCAGAAGAGCTAAGAACAGAGTGGGGACCCTCAGCTGGACTTTGGCCCTGGGCCGAAGGGAAAAGGGCAAAGAGGGAGAGCTCTGGCTGGCTCCCACAGGGACAAAAGTTGAGCACCTTGTTTAGAAGGCAGCTTGGGTTGTTGGCAGCCAATGCTGGTGTGCAGGAAGGCCTCCAGGTTAGACACGCCGCTCATTAGGGGTAGACCTGCTCCATCACTCCAGCACAGCAGCAGTGGTACCGATGAGAAGAGGCAGTCCATGATTTTAAAGTGATTATTGCAGAAAGGCAGAGAGAGGGAGAGAGTAGGGAAGTAGAAGCCAGCCATGGCCACGTGGAGAGGGGGGGGGGAAGGGAAGATGGAGAGAGGGGGAGCAAGAGGGCAAAAGAGACTTAAGAGAATAAGAGAGCAAAAGTAAGAGCAAGAGAATAAGAGGTAAGAAAGCAAGTAGGGGGCAAACAGCTCCTTTTATAGTGGGCTGGGACTACCTGGCTATTGCCCAGTAACTGTGGGGGTGGAGTCCAGACAATACCAGGAGCTCAGGGCATTGCCTAATGACTGATGGCCACACACCTCTCTGCAGGGGGGCTATGGGAGGCTGTAGCTGCAACAGGAACCAAGGGTCCAAGAACCATGGCGAAACACATGCTGTCCCTTAGGGTCACCAGGGTTCCAGGCCTGTGCTCAACTGGGAACCAGGCTGTCTGTGCACAGCCCACAGCACCACATCTGATGAGCTTCCCTTTCAAAACTCCAAAGTGTTACTAAGATATCTATTACAGAATAAGCCCCATCCTCAATGAAATTTAGAATAACCTAAGCATTCATCCAGGAAAAATAAAGGACATATGTATTTCCAAAAACTATAGCAGAGGTGGTGGAAGTGAGACCATGATGGTAACCTTGGTCTCCACTTAGCTAGTCCAGTCATCCACAGAAGGTTCTATAACCCATAATTTTTTAAAACCAAAACAATGAGTGAACCTTTTCAGAGAGCGTGTGGTTGTCATCTACTTTACCTCTCCAAAGAGTAGAAAGGAAATTGGCCCAACATGTATGTATGTTCTCACTTTCCATGGAAAGATGCATGAGAAGATCCTACCTTCTGAGTCCTCTCCCAGCACTTATTGTCTTCTGTGTGGGTATCTTCATATCATGGGAGCCTCTTCCACATTTGTTCTTGTGGAATTGCTTTGGTCAGCAGTTCTTAACTAGGAATGATTTTTATCCCTAGGGGACAACTGACATTATCTACAGACAGTTTTGATCTTCCCAACTGGGGGCAGAGAGTAAATGGTCTCATATGGCACAGACACCAGACTTGTTATTAAATTGCCCAGAATGCTGAGAACAGAGTCACTCACACACACACACACACACACACACACACACACACACACACACACACACACACAAATTATTGAACCCCAGATATCAATAGTACCAAAAATTGTAAAATCATGGACTAGGTAACTCAATT